>UFQX01000048.1:1125197-1452016 GCA_900497675.1 Arapaima gigas
ACCCCCCCCCCCCCCCACAAACCAATATGACTCTTCACTGAGACACATTTAAAACAGTTCTCTTAGATGCATCCCTTTCCTTTTACATCAGATGTTACCAGCGTCCCCACAGCCCTGTGGTTTGATCTGTGTAGGTTTGAAGTGTATGTGATTCCCCAGTCGGCAGCAGAATTGCAGTAAGCAGTAATGGGTTTCCTCAGGAGCGGCAAATGGACGGGACTGCATTTCCATTTCCGGAGACAGATCCAAACCAGCACAAAGGAGACTGATGTAGTAATCAGCCCATTTTTTGAAGAGTTTCCTGAAAGACATCCATTATAAAAGTAAAAGCTCCTAATCAAACAAAATTATACTCGACGCTGTACAACATATATTATGTTTGTGATCCTGGCATCTGTATACATTACTGAGGCCTTTATTGCATCAAAGCCAGATGTTTCCAACGAGCAATTGTTTATGAAAAATAAACACAGGGAAATAAATAGATACCACTTCTGGGGGCAATGCTCAATAAAAAGGATACTGGAAAGTGAGATTTTTCCAAGCCTTGCTGACATGTCACAGCCTGGTGAGAAATAAGCAAGAGTTTTTTTCACTTGGGTGAGAGGCTACTGAAGCGACACGGAATTACAACAGCAAAAATGATCCCAACTGAATATTCTGTGGGTTATTGACAAATCAATAAGTATTAAGGGAACACTAAAAAACCCTTTACTTTGCATTGCACTATTAATCACAACATACAGCACACGTTTCTTATTGAGCCTTCTGACAAATTTTTAAAGAATACCATTCAGAACTTCATACTGCCCTTGGGCATTACTATTACAAACCGAACCTGTCCAAAAACATTCTGAAAAAATAAATATGTTTTGTTATTAATGCTGGTCTTGCAGAGCATGCCGACAAGAAATACAGAAGGTTTGTACTGATATGCTCTACTTACATAAAAAAATAACCAGTATGCTATCTGATAATTTCTACAATTTTTAAAAAATAATTTTTACAAATAAGAACAAACTTTTCATTAAATGTGAATTCTAAAATAACAGTCGCAACATTAGTTGGATTTTTGTTTCTTTCTGGTAAACAGAGGCATATAAGGCATATAGAGATATGGAGAATAATCCAGTGTTATTAAATCTGACGCAAACAAATAAACATCACATTATCCACTGGCTGCTCTGCTGAGTGCTTTTGCAAAACCATGGTGAAATGTCATGTAGGACTGTGGTGGAGACACAAACAGAGACCGGATGACTGACAATGCAGGAAGAAAGCAACTCGTGATGTTTTAAATGGGAAATGGGAAAGTTTTTATCAAAATATGTGTAGCATAGACTCATAGCACATCCCCGCGTTTGTGTTTTCTTTTTGTGTCATCAGATATAATTTGCTTTTTGTATTTTCTGCCGATTCCCCCGGTTTGCCCTTCACGTTGTGAATCACAGCACAGGACGTTGATGTTTCGAGCTGCAGGTGCTGGACACCTCCCTTAGGGGGCACTGACACCGCAGCCAGCAGCGTGGGCCAGTAAACTGGTGGCTGCGGTAGAAGAATGGCCAAATACGTTTACAGTCCAGTTAGCACTCATGGCCGGCAAACAATACAGCCTGACTGAGAATGAACATCTGACTTTTAGGACCCAACATCTACTCAGAAAACACAGTGTCTGTGACTGAGCCTCCCGGCCACTAAAATGTCCTCTTAACACAGCCGCTGTACAGATAAATGAGCAGAATAGTAAAGAAATAAAAAATAATTTCAGCTTTCTCATACAGCAAACGGTTTGTTAGATGTTATATGTGCAACTTCAGCCTCTGACTCTTCAGTCTGAGAAGCAGTTCAAACATCAAAATGTTAATCGATATACCCACATATCACCAGATACGAATGAACTCGTTCCTTTTGCTCAATAATGGATATTTTTAATGTTATGAGAAGGTACCGTCTTCTTATTTTTTTCCCCAACACCGTCGATAAAAACCACTCGCAGAGAGAGCGAGGATTATTATCCACCAAGTAGAGTGATGTGAGGACCGCCACAGGGCATGTGAAGTTGAGGACTTAGCAAATTTCTGAGAATTGAATCAGGCTCATCAATCAACCACGGTCTACATGATGGTTCATATTAAATCTGCTCCAGGGCCCTTAATTGTGAACTCGAGAGACATTAATATCTCCCGCAAGTTTTACTTAACTCCAGACACTTGCGAGGGTAATAGAGACAGCTGGGTGCTTGTTGGCTAAAGCATTTGCAGTTACGATTAGGGGTCAGCAGAGCTAAAACTATGGAGAACAGTTTCACTGGAGTTGAGATTACCTGCTGCTTTATCTAATGGTCCAAATCCCTGCACCCGAAAGCAACACTTAGTGAAACTATTTTTGGCTGATCGGTGCAATAGCTGCATAAAATTCTGGGCACCAAGGTGTAATCTTGCCCAAAACTCATTAGATTTTTTTTTTTCACTTGTGGATGAGCTGCAGTTGTTTAATCCTACCACACGAGTCCTGCAATAGAGACCTATGAACAAGTACGGACACGCTGCCGGCTCGTACCTGGAACCAGAAAGTTTGGCTCCTCAAAAGCAGATACTTTGCAATAACTAAGAAAGCAAGCAAATAAATAATTCCTTCATGACACGCCAGTTTTTTTATTGACGATGTAATGAAATAAAATTCCACTGCAGACCTGATATCCCATCCAGAGAAATTACAGATGATAGTAAATGTGTGGAAGTGGAAAAATCCCAGGCCTCGCAGAGATTCTGGCTGAATTAGATACCCCTGATTTAACATGTCCATTACATATATTCAGGTTCAGTCATTCTGTCTCAGCTGGACCTCCTCTGCCAGTTTTAACTAAAAACACAAGGCTCATGTTTTGCAGGAGAACGAAGAGCAGCTTGGGGTCTCTGGTCCTTGTTTGCGATGAAATATGATTGTTTATTACAAGTGGGCTCTTCTTTACTTAGCCTTGATTATGACTTTCATTGAATTTATTGCACAATTTAAATCATGTTAAACTCAGCGGTTGGTTTTTCTTTTTTTAATCCAAATTAGTGTTAACTGGCAAATGACTAACCTAATGGGGAAAGGATAAGTGAAGAAGTTTTTGCATTTTTAAAAAATTTTTCTCCCTTAGAGGTAATCATTTTAATTCTCCAGTGAATGACTGTATACACTGAAAAAAGGTATTTGCTCCCTTCCTGATTTTGCCAGTTAATGCATACGGTATTTGTCACAATAAATGGTTTCCAATCTCTTGACAAAATGCAACGTTAGACAAACGGAACCTGAGTAAACACATAGTACAGTTTTTAAGTTATAACTTCATTTATTTAAGGAACAAAGTGTGGTGGGGTGGTAACTGTACTTAACACTCCACAATCTGACCACTGAAGAACTTAAAAACTGGTTAGACAACCTGTTCAGTTTCAGGTTCACGAGAGGGGAAAACAAAGGAACACATAGTTTGCTTGCACATTTATACATACAAGTTTTTAAAAGATACAGACAGTATCGCATCATCCTACTGTCTGGGCTGGTTGGTTGGTTCCAATCCAACTCAGTCTGTGCAGAGTTTACATGTCCTCCCTGTGTCTGTGTAGGTTTCCCCTGAGTGTTCTGCCTTCCTCCAACAATCTAAAGACGTGTTTCAGGTTAAATGCCAACTTTAAATTGCCTGTAATATGACTCTGTGTGTGTGTGTGTGGCCGCCCTGTGATGGGTATCCTATCAGCAGAATAGAGCCTCTTTTCCTGTGCTCCAGAATGCCTGACCAGGACAGTTAATAGAAGTAGTTAAGGATAATGGATGGGTGGACAGATGGAAGTTTTTGTAAGACTTTGTTGAGACGTAACTAATGATTGAAATATATAGTCCTAATATAATCTGTTTTGTTTAATATGATTTGAACAGTGAAGTGGAAATGGAAATCAGCGTGTATGCAGCTCTAGAGAAATAGGCTGCCGTACGTTGATAAAGACACATTTTCTTAGCAATTTAAAAATGTAAAAACTGTTGCAAAAACTGCTAGAGGATATGTTAAGCTTCAGCACCCAAACCTTTCTTTCAATCAGGGTGGCTATTCATTCTATATTTAGCTAAAGCTTTTCAGCAGTTTTCTTTACCTTTTTGCCCTCATTGCCGCAGTAAAAGACTGCATTGTTAGATGCTGAGATGGCGTTTAATAGGGTTCAGTGGAGATTACTTTTCGCCACCCTTGAAAAGATTTGGTTTCTGTTTTGATTAGCATAATGGTTAAAAAGAAGAGCGGAAATAATATTAATTTAAAATAGTTTTGTGGTTGGGGTAGAGAAAGATAACATGCGGCTGTGGTTATTTGCTTCCTCGAGCGCTGTTACCATTTCCAGATGTCATGGCATTGTTCTTTTAGATATGGTACTTAAAAATACTCCTAAATGAAAATCAGAACCCCTCCTTGCTTTATGACCTGCTACCTTCAGAAAAAAATGGAAAACTGTTTATTTGTTTGCTTCTTCTGCTGCTCACAAGGACAGTAAAAGTAGCTGAAGTGCCATGTAAGTAGGAACAGTCAAAATGTCATACAGTCATGACCATCTCATTCACTATGTGTTTGCTCTCAGCTGCTCCACTCAATAAGGTGCTGGACTTGAACTGACGTCACAGGTATTTGATTTCTGATATTCCAAATACAGTCTTTAGAACAAATGCACATATTTCTAAATGCAAGATTTATGTAGGGCTTTTTCAGTGAAGCAATATAAAGAAGCAAAGAAGTGTTCTACATATAGCCAGACCACTATATACAATATAGGTGGTAGTGTGGTAATCTTGGGTTCATCTCAAATTATCTTCTTTGGGGGCTTTTTCAATAGCCCACTGTTAAACTGGGTGTCCTTCTTCAAAGCAAACGCATAAAAATTGGATAACTGTAAGAAAAAGGGAATTTCATATTACGCAAAGAACAAACAAACTCTTTGTGTCGAGCTGTTCTAACATAGCCGGTGGTAATTTGCAGGTTAAAGTCATGGCGTAACATATGCCTCCAAGTGTTATGTACTAACATGTCATACTGGTCATATGCAAAGGCATGCTATTTGACAAAGGAAAAAGATTGAAGCTACACCATCAGGCAATTTAAGATATAAAAATTGGATAAAAATGGATAAATCTATTGAGCTAACTCTGTGTATTGTGAACTCCTTTAACACAAGTAGGTTACAATAACAAATTACAAGCGAAATCCAAACCAGATCCAGAAATACGTCTAAATTTTTGGTTATGACAATGAAATTACCCTTTGAAAATTACACTAAGACCTTGAGGATTATATTTTTTATGATATTCCTTGCTAGCCATCCCTTTTCTAGGTCCTCATGGCAAATCTCATCCCAGCCATCAACTCTCCGTACTGAGAGACTTAGCTTGACTTGAAATGGCTTGAAAAAGGGGAGAAATGAAGAAGAGAAGTAAGGCGTTCTCTTCAAGTCACCTGGGCTCCTGTGAGGTTGTGATGGCAGCTGCTTTAATGTTTTCTGCTGATTTTGTGATGCTGCACTGCAATGGCTCTTTGTTGTTCCCCTGTGGCTAGAATTTTCAGAAATGTATTTTTTGTTTTTTTTTGCTGATATGGCAGTTTAGTAGGTGTCAATAATATTTTGAGTAATACTATGTGACAAAAGTCATTTTTTATTCTTGATTGTAGTATTTCGGTAATAGAGGCATTAAGTCCAAGCTGAAATAACCCAGGAGATAATGTATTCATCTTAAATAATGCTTTAAGAGATGTAAGCAGATGGCTGATTCTGTTCATACAATTCATATGTATCTTTGCATATGCCTACTCATAACTATGTACTGTATGTTTTCATACAGCAGGCAGACTTACCAATATCGTCTGCTACGTTAGACAACATTTCCTTCTGAACTCTAAACGGATCTGAATCCGGGTGCTGAATACAACAGAACAGCTGCTTATCATGGTTAGCAGTATCACATCCATAACTCCCAAACCATCATCAGCCAAACAACATGTTTCCACTGGAGAATGTAAAAAACTTGAGAGAAGAGTTTTAGTTCCTCCCTTCATGTGCATCCACATCTAACAGGTCATCCTACTTATCATTGTTGTCCGCTCGGTTCTTGGGATGGCACCCCAACCCTCTGCGATCCAGTACGTTGTGCAGGAAAGATAGGCGTCCCAGACAGCATGTATGCACAAATCCTGTGGTGTCTCCATTACTAACATCCACCAAGTGTACTCTACAGGGGAGAGGATAACTGTATGATAACTGAGAATGTTGTACAGCTGGCTACATTTCTGACTTCAAGAAACTAATCCCAAAGATGATTTTTTTAAAACTTTTTTTTTACTTATCTGCAGGTCACCTGAGTTGTTGAAGACACCACTCTCAACTCTATCGCTACCTCTATTTTTTTGTTTGTTGAAAGGTCTCACTGGGTGTTTCCACTGGAGACTGTAAAAAAATGTGAGGGTGCACGGAGGGTTTTTGTTACTACTGCCATGTGCAAAGAGGTGTGCAATAAAACAAACGAAAGTTGGCAGCACTGTACTGTCATAATTCAGCACTCCTTTAATCTGCCTTACTTTGCATTCACTTGCAAGGTATTGCCCTCTTTCACCATTCTGAATTGTTCTTACCAATCCATATCTTTCTTTAAAGCCTAACTGAAATTTCAGTAACATCACTTGTACAACTGGTAAGATGGCACCAGTGTTGACAATGGTTTTAAGCCTTGAACTCTTGATAGGACTGTAGCTGAGGAGAAGAGAAAATGTGGTCATTATAAAAGTGAAACAGCAGCAAATCAGAAAGACTGATGGAGAAACAGGATGATAAATTGAGTGATGTCAAAGGAGAGATGGGAAGATAGAGGGTGGGCTAGTTCCAGCGAGTGAGGAATGGAAAGAAGAGAGCTAAACCATCTAGCCAAAACACCATCGTATGTCCTAATATGGAATTACCATAACAGTTTGCCAAATTATTTACAGACGTTGAATTTAAATTATTCGGGACATTTTTTTTGTCCTGCAACCATCTGGTAATGTTAAAAGTTTAAAGTTTACATAATGCTTTATTGCAACAATGGGGAATGTTACAAAAATATTCTGTACCACTAGGAAGAGGGAACACTAAGGTCAAAGTGGAAGGACAGAATGCACTGAACATCTTAGAAGTGTCTTAACCTCATAAGTCACACTTAGTTAACTGAACTGTGCAGATGGAGAACGGGACGAGGGGGTCAAGGGACTGAATGGATAGATGCTTGAAGCTAATGCTGATTTTGCAGTTTGGCCTGGCATCATTCTTGGCAGCCATAGCTGTTTTCATGCCAGGATTGAACCAGCTGCCTCATGAGAAGGAAAACAAACTACCCTCTAACTATTTTAAAATCCCAAATAAATGTAAACCAGATATTTTACCATATCAAGATGTCGCTTCTTTAAACAGAAAATGAGCATTTGAGGTTTGCATTAGTAAGACTGTTTGTTTGTGTCTCGGTGGTGTTGACATTCTGAAAGAGAGCTTTTGTGAATCCTTTCTCTCAAAATCATCCCCTAAAGGGAAAACAAACAAATGTCTCTTAGAGTCCTGGCTTTTACCCTTTGAAATTTAGCACGTTGACTGAGGCTGAGGCCTTCTCATGACTGCAGGGATGGATTTAGCGCAAGCAAGGTGTGATGGTCACTTCTGGCCAGACACTGCCTGTAATTCAATTCCATCTTAATGTTGTTTGCCCTCAGTTTCAAGTCATTGTGTAATGCTGGAAAGAAATAAAGCAAAAGTTGCTTGTGTTCATTGCTCAGTATTAAGGAACCAGAATTTTATGGTTTGAACCTGGTTTCAGTGTTAATTTTCTCAGGCAACAGACCTTGTCCTCATACGAATGCCAAAAAATTAATTTGTTTTAATTAAAAAATCCTTTTTTCTTTTTAAGAGAGAAAAACTCTTGTCTTCTAGTTATTTTAAAAAATAGCAAATTTAGATTAACACTAAAATAGTATTTATTAGTAAAATATTTGGCTGATCTTTATTTACTTTGTGTGAATAACACTACTCAAGCATTAGCATTCACATGCAAAACAAAAAGTGACATATAGAGGAGGGCTGTGAGGAAGAGGGCTGAAAACTTCTGCTTGAATGGAGCAGCCTGGTTAGAAGCCCATTTGTCACATCCCTAAAATATTTCTTTTTCTGAAGATTATTTGTTTAGCCTAGAAATAAACCAAACCAGAGCTGAGTTCAAAATCTTTAGATTCTGGCATAACATTAGGTTGTAAAATTTGCACTTCTCAGTTGTTTTGTGTAATATTTGCTTTGGAGCACTTGTGGTTGAAGAAAAGTCTACAGAAAAAAGCAGTAAATATCTTTATAATAGATCATTATAATAACTTGGGTATTGAAGCTGTGAAAAAACATTTGAGCACACTTGTTTGTGGTTGTTTTCACTACTACACACCTTACTGTTCGGGAGCTGGAAGGATTATGATTTGATTTGAACATTCGGAAGGATGCTTGGCGTACTGTCCATTGGGGCTTGGAGTCCACTTCAAGGCTCACATCTGCCATCAAGTGAGGTTGTTGAACCCCCCCCCCCCCAAAGCATGACAGACTCCAAGCCAATGTAACTACAAGAAATAACTTACTCTGCAGATCAAGCAGAGGTTGGTGAATGTAGAGAAGTGGAGATAAAGGTTAGTGCTGAAGAGTTTTGACTGAGATGTGACAGAGCTGATGGAGCAAACTGTCAGATGCATGTGAAGAAGTGTATATTTGCAGAAAAGTACCAAAGACACTGAAAAGTGTGACAGGTGACTGATGTAGCCCTGCCAGAGGAAGTTGGGGAGATGACAGCAGCTGGAACACAAGGCAGGCGGGAAGAGATTGGAGGGAACTGGAGCACAGTCTGAGGGCATGGCAAGGCAGGCTGCATAAGGGAGCAAAATGACTGGGTTACTCTGAATGTGGGTTTAGGTGGTGGTGAGGATGCCTGGGACACTGGGGTTGTGATAACAGCACAAGTTAAATAGGGGACCAGGAGCCCTATGCTAAAAGATGAAGACCCTTGATAAAGATCCTGGGAGAGGGGTTTGGATAGAGGTGATGCAAAGAGGATGAATGAACAGATGTGAGGGATGGTGCCCCAGTAGATGGTGAGTAAGCTAATGAGCCAATGGTACTGTGGTGGGCGACAAACTGAGCCTCGGGAGGCACCGAGCAGATGAATGCAAGAAATGACACCACAGAGGGTGGCAAGCAACAAGCCCCAGCTGGCAAGCAACTGACGTGAAAGGTGGACCTAATGAACATGTGAGGGGGTGCCCCAGTGGGCAGCATGTGAATGATGGCGCAAGCAAGCTGATGGCAGAAGCTGAGGCAGGGGATCAGCTGTAGTCCAGGAGTGGTACTAAGCTGGAGTGAACCAGACCCGCAGATGGCAGAGGATGGCGAGGATCAGTGGAGAGGCCAGAGCCATCGGGTACCAGAGCAGGAGGACACCCGGAATGGCTCAGGGTGCGAGCGCAACCCTGCCACCAAGGAGAATGTGGCCATCGGGAAATCAACAGTGGCAAGGGACATGAATGAGAGATGCAAGGCTACATTAGAAAGATAAATGAGGATATATGAAATGATTCTGTCATGGACCAAAGGGAAAAACAAAAGCAAAACTGAAACATGTTGGGGCATGAGAGGCAAATGAAGCGAACAGGTGGGGAGTGCCGGGAGGAATCGCACTGATGTGGAGGTGCACCTTTAGATAAAACCAGGTGTAAACAAAAAGGCCATGATGGGGGATTGTAAGAATCCACTAGGGAAATGAGAGGCAAACACAGGTAAGTGGAGTTGATGAAGCAACTCATACAAAAACCAAAATGGAAGCACCCATTCTATCAAATGAAGCGTCCTGGCACTGAATACCCATATGTACACAAGGAGGTGTGTCAAATGTCGGGAGGATGTGAGAAACAAAAGCGAAATCGTGGTAGTACAAACGGAAATGGAGCTGCAAGCAAGTATGAGAATGTGAGGGTGGCAGGCAAATGGGTAGCAAAATAGCACGGCAGCAACAGGGTGGGGCAGTAGAGGAGGTTGCAAGGAGACGGGCAGCGGGGTGGTGGTGATGACACTACAGGAGGGGCTGAGGGGGAAGAGACGGTGACAGCAGCCACAGCAAACCTGCGGAGTGTAGAGCAACAGGTTGGGCCGAAGTAGACGCAGTGTGGGACATTCACGAAAACAGCACCTGTGGAATGGAAGTAGCAGAACGTGCTTATATGTGTAAGGGTGTTTGATAGCTGGGTTTGGCCAGGTGTTTGTCCAGTAGTTCCCTCCTCAAATTTGACTTTTCCAAGACTTTGTCACTTTACACAAATAGTTATGTAATCAAGATATTTGCATAAAGACTTTTGTGAACACTTCGACAGTGTGGTTCTTCATGAGATTTTTACACATACACTTATACAACCACCAGTCTCTTTTCGCAATGTCTTAATTTTGAACTTCAAATTTTCCCTGTTTCAATCTGTTAATCTGTTCTCATTCAGTTGTTCCTTATATTTATGTATCAGTTCCAATTTCAATGTGAACAATGTATAATTTCAAAGGATAGTTTGGGATTTAAGTCACGTGCTAACAAAAACACTAAAACGCATCATTTCTGGTGACCAAAACGCCGGCCATTTGTTTGCAGTTTTGTTATTCGCTTGCAATTTGGTCTCATTATCTGTCAAACATTAATATTCCATTTATATAGTGGCTTTGTTAGCCAGCAATAAGCTCAACACAGTTTATTTTAGAGAGATTTAGAAAATTTATTTCTGTTTTTAGTGCATCAAATTTCAGTCCAAGAAATATGATAGTCCAAAGGCTAAATCATTTTGAAAGGATGAGAAAAATGTTCCCTGTTTTCTAGTGGTAACTGACAGCGAAGGTCATTATTTCTAACCACATATGGATAGCTCAGTGATACAAGACCTGAAAATCACAACAGAAAAACAAAAAACTGCAAACTGACACGGGAGGAAACAGACCCACTCCATATTCAAAGCTGTGAATAACTTTTCTAGAGTAAATAGTTCTTGCTATTCTTCTAAAAAATAATTTGGTAAATGGCAAAAAAGTACATTTTAAGTTTTGCTCTGTAAGTTTATCTAAAATGCAATATGCATTATTTATCGTACTCCTATCCAGCCTGAAGTCTGGATCAAAAATATAGTCCCAACTTGAGAATCAGACAAAAGTTTCTTTCTATTGGAACTGAAATAATATTTTCCTACTTCTTTGTCCTTTGTTATACGCTACTGTAACTGCATTCTTTATCACATTATTGTTCTCAAACCAGCTGTAAGTAGCATAGTACTGTCATAAAAGGGATAGTGCTGAGTAGAAGTTGATTCATGGAAACCACTTGCATGGTTTTTACAGTAAACAACTGTATGGAAGCGGTTTACTGTTACTATTTTTCAAACATTTTTAGACTGAGGGGGAAAATCATGCAAACACACTGAAAACAAATAAATTCTGCACAGACTGAACAGGCACTGAACAGCAGCTCAGAAATCACAGTTCAGCATGATCCACTGCTTCACTGTGCTGCTTCATGATCAATAAAAAAATTTTACTGATCACTATGACTGTACATTGGTTGTAATGATATCAAAACTGACTGCGTAAATTGAATTTTAGCCTTCAGTGGAAATGATCTATTCTGGTCTAAAAGCAGATTACACAGGTGTGTCATTTGGTGCAGTTACACTGAATATGGATTTCAACTGAGAGAACAGTCAACCAGATGAGAGGCAATTTCGTCAAAATCATTTCAGAAGGAATGGACTATATTCTTAAGATCATTTGTCTGTGTTTGATTTCCTAATAATTTCCTAATAATCCGTAATTTTTCTGTTACGCTTGATCCGACTTACATTTTGGTGTCCATTATGCCCAATGGTCAACAGCTCTCTGTTTCCTACAATGACAGTTTTATCAAACCAAGTAACCATCAATGGCTGGTGGCTTCCTAGACATGTTTTCTTAGAAAAAGGAGCCCCATTAGGTGCATTTGTTGCCATAAATGATTTCATTTGACTGAAATAACTATATTAAGAACAGACACTGTTTCCAATTCCAGACATCTCTATAGCATCTTATATACCATGTAAGTCAGATTTTCTGGAGGTGTATTTCTTACCTATCTCCTTAACTTACACTACATGGCCAGTAGTATGTGGAAACCCCTTCTAGTTATTTCACACCCACTACCAATGTTTCTATATAAGTTGGATGGGGACTGCTGACTGCTGAATCATACTGCACAAAAAAATCATCTGTCCTCAGCAGCACAACTCAGTTTACATCTTTCTGAAAAGGAATTATACTGCGCATAAAAAGCATTATTATCAAGATGATAAAATTAATAATTCATTATGCTGTTTCTGTGAACTTACTGAAAAAACTGGAGATCCTGAAGCATACCTGCACTTCTTCACTGTGGAGGCAATAAAGTGATTAAGTTTAAGGTAATAGATCATCTCCGATCACTAAGATTTTGGAATTAACATTAGAACCCAGATAGGTTCCTATCCCCTGCTTATTTTGCCATCTGCCCAAATAATATCACTCAGGGTCTTGCTAGCTGTTAGCTCTTCTACAGCTGAAAGTGACTTGTTGCCCTAGTTGTCACATACATTTTGTTGATCTAGTAATCCTGTTGCTGGCAATGGCCTTCTGTTGCTTATTTGTTATTGATTATTTAATTGTTGTTGGAATCACTGCTTTTTGTTATTTGTTTTGTATTTTGACTAGTGTAAATGTGAAGTTCCCTACAGCTATTCTATCCTATCCTATAATATCCTATCATATCGTATGTTACACATCTGGCTCACTGATCTGCATATTATAGTACTGTGCAGGATTATAGTCTTACTAGCCGTCTATATTTTAGAACTTCTTATGGGTCCTAGTGCTACCTCTGATGGCTGTACTCTTAGAGTGGTACTTGACAACACTTCCACTAAACAATGCTGGAGTCCCTTACCATTATTCCCTTCCTTTGCCTGAAATAATTTGATCAGTATGAGGACCTAGACGTCCGTTCCATTTGTTCTCTTGGGAGATCATGCTCTTCCTCAAACAGAAAGGCAGGTTTTGGTAAGGAAGGGAGGATGAGAGTCAGACTTATGGGGAGAAATGAGATTGGAATGTGTACTGGGGATTTTGTGTCGGTGTCTTATTCAGTGTTCACGTTTTTAAAAGTTACATGACAACTTTAAACAAGACCCACTGAACTTTTTGAACCTTTCATGACGACCGCTGTCTGGGATAAAGTAGAGCATTACATAGTGCATGACCCCTCTCCCAGCGTAATTTCATGTCAGCCTGACCTTCAGTTGGCCTAGCTCAACTCCAAAAAAACTCTCAGTGACTGTCTCCTGTTTGCAGCAGGTAAGGACTTTAGATGCTACCAGAAGGGAAAAATCCTTAAGCTGCTTTAATTTTATACTTGGGTAACTGACTGCATCCAGGCACAGCAGATGCATGTGTCTAAAGTGTACATTATACATCTTGCAAACAGAAAAAATAACAGTATAAGACGAATGAAAAGCAGGTAAACTACAAGTCTGCACAACAATCATACAAGCATATTAGAGACATATCCCAATGGATCTAAGCTACTAGTCTGTGACTTGAGGAAAGGAAGGCAGCTAGTCAGGTGAAGAGGGAGAGAGAAGGATCAAGAGGTCAGGCCATGATCCCTCGAGCAGTTTGGGTTGCCCTTTTGTTCATTTCACTAACATTTAAAAATGCACATTAAATGGCAGTTTTTGGTATGCGTATGGATGTTTTAAGCACACACAAACTCGCCTTGTAGTCCTTTCCTGGATGAGTGCTAGCAATCTGCTCATCATTTTGAATGTTAGACGACTCATTCTTTGGTATCAAATGAGATTCACGCCCCCTCAAAGGAACCATTATCTGCGATTGTACTGCTCTGAAAAAGCAATCCCAAGGGCAAAGAGAGAAAAGGCTTGTTTTTTTTTGGCATTATGGAACATATACTGTTCAGCTAATGTTTTCCTGCTTAAAAGCAGGCGACCGAATGACTGCATCACTAGTGATGACTTCTTGGACTAACATTCAACCCATGTTTTAAGGATCCCCTTTTTAATGAATGCACTGGGTAATGGTGCTTATTCGATTAACCTTCTGTTAAATGCGATTATTTAAAGGTTCCTACCCCCGAAAACTTCCTAAACCTGATCAGCTGGATGAAATAGAATATGGCACGTTGATTTGCAAGGTCACCATCACCGTCTGAAGTGTTTATATACATGCGTTTTTATGCATTTCATATACGTAAACGTTTTTTAATGCTCAAACTGACAATACTTTGTGTAAACGTTAAGCTTACAAACAGGCCTTTTCTTCTCATTTCAGATGGATTTTATCGTTATTGACTTCTTGGCAGTGAACACCTCAAAGGTGACATTAAGTGACAGTTTGCTGTTGTTGGAACTGTCAGAAGTGTGCTTAGTAAGCCTGCCTGGGAGGCTATGCTAAGCAGGTAAAGAAATTCAGAATTTTGCTGCCTTATCACATAGATTATTATGTGAACAAGAATATCATCCTTAGTTAAACAAATTTTAATTATGTACCCACCTTAAGTGTGTTAAACTGATAGGAATGAGTATGTTTCCTGAAAATACGTAACTATGGGAGACTTGCTCTGTCTGCCCTACCCCCTGTCTCCATTCTCATTTTCCCATGAGGGGTAAACTGGAAAGGCAGTCTGCAGTGACATTTCAGAGACCAGACCTACAGTGCACTGTGAAACAAAATGGTTGTGGTGCCAGGTACCAGCAGGTGATACAAGCACTGTGGTCTTTCCTACTTTGAATTAATGTAAGAGCACAGCGGTCAGTCTTCAGAATAAAATTCCTACCTAGCAGATAATACCTGAGGCTGTCCAAGACCTGTTTGATAGCTAGTGCCTCCTTTTGAACAGCTGAGGATCTGGTGTCTCTGCTCAACAATTTCTGGCTAAGGTAAAGTCCCGGTCACTCTTCTCCCACTTCTCCTTGTGCAAGAACGGTCTCAGTGCTCACTGCTGGGCCATCTGCGGGAATATAAATGGCCTGTTAAAGTCAAGGATAAGCAGAAAAACGTTACACAATGCATCTTTGACTTTATTAAAAGCTTGCTTGTACTGATTTGTGTATGGAACTGGGTTTCTCACAGATTAATGAACAGTAGAGAAGCAGCAGGAGCAATTCAACGTTTTATGGAAGAAAAAAATGGTACTGCATTATAACAAACAACAAACAAACAAGCAGTATTACAGAGCTGTTAACTGGGATTTTACTCACAGATTGAATAATGGTGGTGACATGAGCTAACACATGTCTGCACCCACAAACACAGTGTTGTGAACTTGTGTTAAATGAGACTCTTCTCATGATCAGTTGCAGTGTTGGGACAGCCTAGGCTGTCACAGATAAACATCGACCTTTGAGATGGCATAAATTTTTCTGAGGTCAGTGCAAACTTGCAACGAACCATCTGGCTTTGGAACAGCACCGGGGCTGCACCATTAACTGGTGGATCAGTGAAGGGAAGTGCTCCACAAAACGTTCAGGTTTCCCACAGAGTTGCTGGCAAAGAGGCTAGCAGACCTTAACAGCAATAGTATCTTTTGCTATGGTTGTGCATCCTGCATGAGAATGAAACAGAGAAGGACACTGAACAAACAAGGCATGTAGGACTCACCACTATAACTGTGGTAAGTGGTCTAATTTTGCTTACGGAGAGGTGTTCCCTACATTTAGACTTTAATATGAGGGGTCTGACCACCAGTGTCCTCCAATTCAGCTTTCACTTGCCGAATCAGCAGTAAGAGGCTTGGGTCAACCCTCTCCTTCCACTTTTTCAATGGGTTCACATAGTACACCTGTGACTTCTTCCCTTTTTCTGAATGGAGAACCTCATAGGTCGCTGGTCCTATCTTCCGGACCACTGCAAATCGCCCCTGCCACTGGTCAGAAGTTTAGTTGATGTAAGTAGATGCAACAGCACCATTTGTCCTGTTGGACGTCATAATGTCATGATTTCAGGTCATAACACACTTTCCGGTTCCACCGTGCATTCTGAAGCTTCTGCCTTGCTTCATCTTTCTAGGATTACAGCCAGGCTCTCATTTGCAGCACATAAGGAATTATGTTTACCCCTGAAGTGTCTGCGGTTTTTCACCTCTCAATTGGTCCAAAGGAAATCCAAGGGTCCCTAGTCTAACAATAGAACAGCCGAAAAGTGAAAACCCTGTGGAGGTTTGCAGAACCTCATGGTAAATAAGCAACAAGAACAGAAATCCAATCCCTATCGCTAGCTCTATCAGCAACAAATTTACAGAGAATGGATTTAAGCATTTTGTTAAACTTTCCTACAAGTCCATCCTGAGGGTGGTAGGGATGTTCAAATTCCTGAAATCCCTAGATGCAAGTGGAGGTGAGACCTTAGCATGGAAGTGAAATTATTTCATTGCTCAGTAAGAATTTCTTGTGCAAACCCAAATCTGGTGGGTAAATGGATCTGTGCTGTGATTATTTTAGGAGTAGTAACAGAACGTAAAGGAAATTCTTCTGGGAACCTTGTGGCATATTTGTAAATGACCAGAATGTGCTCATACCCAGAGGTACTTTTCTGCAATGTCCAGTGCAGTCTGGTGAAATGGTGTGTTGATGATGGGCAAAGGCTGAAGAGGAGGCCTGTCTGGATGTTGTACTGCACTAATTTTCAAACATCCACAACAAATGAGACGGTACTTTTGAACATCTGTATACACCAATGGCAAGTAAAACCATTGTGCTATCTTTAATACATTTTCTGTTGACTAAAATGCTGACTTTAATATAAGGAGTGTGACCACAGCGGGAACCATTAGACCATTTTTATGGACACCAGCTAAACACAAAATGTTATAACTAATGGTGTACTTATCTCCACCAGTGAATGATGTCTTATCATCATTCTTTCACACCTTCTCAAAAAGTGGCTCAAGAGAAGTGTTTGTTAGCTGAAGGGCACTGACGTTGGAGAAGACTTACCACTGAACTACAATAAAGTGTGGCGTGTCAGGAGTGGGTGGTTGTGGAATACATGGCTTTTTTTTGTAAATGATGTTACTGTCATTTTTTTGGCCCTGTTCTTTATGCTTTTATCAGTTCTTACTTGTGTGAGACCATGTTACTGCAGGGCATGATAGTTTAACAGCAGCTTTTCCCGCAAACAATTCATTTCACACAGGTAAGTCTCCGGTAATCGTCATATCTTATGGTAGATGTTTTACAGTTCCCACACATAATATAAAAAACTGAGCACTCATCCTAAGTGCAACCGCTGTAGTAGGATAGAATTAAATATCTCCATGTACAAAATAAACTTGAGTCAGTCTGGAATAGTTAATGCTAGTGCTCCCAGTTTCCAACAGAAAACGTAGATTGTCTATTTACCTCCACAAAGAGTTTAGCATTTGAATTTAACAATTTTCTTTTACAATTTAAAAGACTCAGTGTCCCCATCAGTGTATCAGATCTTTTCTCTTTCCAGGGTTGATAACAGCAGCTGGAGAACTCAGATAGTCTAAATGGAGAACCAAATGCTTTGTGACCAGCTTGTAGACAGTAGCAACAAAGAAGTTTAACAGTCTCACACGTGTTTTCCCAGAGTTACCTTTGCTCTCAGTGACAGTCTTTTGCTTTCATAACTGGATTTAGGGTCGATAGGTTGATCCTCATCAGGCATTGATGTACTGCTGGGCCAGTTGTACTGGGTCACTCATTCTCCTGAATCTATGTCCAGACATCTCCTGGCAGGCTATGAATCAGCTGCTTTAACATGACCACCTCCCCACACTCCTTCTTTCTCTGATGTTCTGTTTTGACCCAGTGGCAGCACAAAGTTAACCTAAGCTACTGATACATCTCTTTATGAGACTTTCTGCAGGATTCTAACTGGCTTTGAAATCACAACCAGTAAGGCTCTGGTGAGATGTAATATTTCACCAGAATGATCTCCTTTAACTCAGGATACTCGATGCCTCTTCATCCATAGCTAAGTAGGCCTCAAGGGCCTTCCCTGTCAGCAGCAAAACATTAGCTACAAACTTATGGCCAATTACAAGAGAAAACATATAAGCAGGGAACCATATGAGCAAGGAAACCTGAATAAGAGAGACTGCCCCTGCCAGAGTGAGTTGTGTGTTTTGTGTGAGCTAGTATCTGTATCATGAAAAACTGTATCGTTTAGGTGATTTTTGCACATGCCATTTTTATGAACATTTTTAAATAGCAAGTGCTGAAAGGGGGTGAGTGCCAGTTTATTTTGTACAAATGTTCTCCTGGTTTTAAGTTAGCTAGGGAGTCATGGCAGAATTGTGGATTTTTGTCTCGTTTCTTAGGTTGGTCATATTTAACCAAAAAGGGTAAGGATAGGGTTTTGGGTAGGGTGTTGGTTCTGCTCACCCCTGGAGAGAAGGCCGTTGTGTTATTGTTGACATAACAGAACAGAAAAATGACTAACCACTTCATAAGCTCCAGATTTATGGTTTACTCTAGGACTAGTCTCTCCAGATCCCTTGTATTATGTCCCAACTTGAGCCATAACACATTTGTGGCTCAACCAAGATCGCGCGTGTGTGTGTGTGTGTGTGTGTGTGTGTGTGTGTGTGTTGGGCCTGTGGTGTGTTGGGGATCTTACTGTTTTCTTTATTGACTTTTGAGTTGTGTCATCTTGAGTGCGCTCATATATTTGCTTGGATACGGAGTTCAGTTTGGAAGATTTTATTTTTTTGGCTTTCTTTGCAGCACTCACACTGACCCATACTCAAAGAAAAGAGGAAATCAAGAAATCCCTACCAGAGGTATGGGTTGAGGAATGTGTGCGGTCATACAAACCTGATGGAGGGAGTCATTGTGTTGCGTAGCAGAGAAATTCATTCTACTGGTTGTGAAGGAAGTTGTTAGTCTGCCTAAGCTTCATAGCATACATCCTGTAACGCTATCTCAAAGTGAACCTGATGGTTTGGGTATGGCAATAAAGCTAAAAAAGCTGAAATTAGCCATCAAGCAGTACTCTGGAGAGTGAGGCTGCAAAAGATGCCCCTCATCATGAGGGTATCTAAAGTTCATGAAACCACCTCCTCCATTACCAAATTGGATCTGAGTAGACATATTAACTTGGTTCTTCCATTCAGTGAGTCTGAGGTTGGTTCATGTTTTACAGCTTTTCACCTTGCTGTTACAATGTTCAATTGGCCAAAAGATATGTGGTCTTTGTTACTAGCATATAAATTACTGGAGAATGCCCAAGAAGGGAGCTCTTCAACAGTCAAACAAAGTCGAGATTATGATGTGGTGAAAGGTAGAGTCCTTACAACATTTGGGTTAGTACCAGAGACTTACAGGCAAAGGTTTTGGCCACGTGTAGATACAAACATCAAATTTTTGTTGAATTTGCAGGTGAAAAGTGAACTTTTGAAAAGCGGCGTCACCTTCTAATGTGACAGAATTTGAGCAATTTACGGAGCTGGTACTTTGTGAGTATTTTAAAAAACTTGAGCAACAGTGCATTTGAAAGTGCAGAGGGCAACGCCTTTGTCAGTCTGTGAGTTTGTGTTGACTCACAAGACAGTATTTTGCTCTCCTCGTTGAGTGAAAAAAGACAACTTTGTTTTAAAGAAAACATGGCAAGTGTTAAAACATTTGTCAGGACAAGTTGAAGTACCAACACGTCATCCTCCCATTCGCAAGATAAATGTTTTTTTTTTATTGCTATCAGCCTGGTTATTTAATGGTCTCAAAGGAATGTATTGTGACCAATTTTAGCAGCGTGTTGAGCTCTAACTAGATTGTTTTCCAAATATTAAATAGCATCTTTGGGTGTCTGACGGTCTTTGGACATTCATGTTGAAGCCCACATCTTTACTAATAATCCCTGACTACCAGACTAATGACATTTACTGGAGGGCTAAAAATGCTTCATCTGTACACTTGCCAGATGCTATAGGTGCCGTGGCAACCTGGGAGAGCGTAGTTTGCTGAGAGGATGAGTAATCTTATTTTTGCACTTCAGTATCTTTAGGAATGAATCAGTTGGCATTTTTTCAAATAGTTATTTTTCTAACAAAATTACGGTCCTCTGATTTGTTTTGTATTTGTTTTCTCTTCCTAAATTCACGCTAGATTTGGGGTCTGTAAAAACGAATTACGCTTTGTTTCAGTAACTAGTTAAAATAAACCTTCACTTAAGAGGGTTACCCTTGGAAAGCCTTGGACAAAAGAACCACACCAAGCTGACAGAATGCAAATGACACCCCGCATAGTGCAATTCTTTTTACGGTGGCATTGTGAGGGGAGTGACGCAGGAGAATCTGTCACTGTTGGCAACTGTCAGTCTACTGACCTAATACCGATATGTTGGAAGTACATGTGCCGAGGGGTGACAAGAAGTAACTTCTGAAGTTTAGAGAACACCCGGGGAACATTTTTATTAAAATATTACTTCCGATTAAACTGCAGGTCTCAACTATCGTTCGCCCAGGTGTTTGAAATCTGCTCGATATGTCCGCATCGGTGCCTGGCAAGCTTGCATTGCTTGGATTACTGCAGTTCATTGCCGCACATATATTTCACCAGCCAGAGGTGTTGAAATAAGCAGAACCTTTATTTGGAAAAAGCAATCTTTTTTCCTGAATTTTTCAGTTCTATGTTTTGTTTTGTTTGAAACCTAGTTTCACTCTTTGTACCTTAACTAAAATAGGCATAGTTAGTTCAGAAGTGGTGAAGAGTAGACATACAATATCTCACGCACATCTGCTCTCTTGTGCGGTAACAATAATTTAATTCATTTATTCAGCGGCTTTGTCTTTTTTTTTTTTGGTAAAGCAATTCAACAGTACAACAGACAATACTATTTATCAGAACCCAAACAATTTTTTAATACTTTGCCATCCTCTGCTGTCATAGATGAAAAAATCTACTTTTAAGCCCTACTCTTCATATAACTGCATGCTCATTTGATCCATTTGTTCAGAGGAACACATTTTTCCAGGAATTATACAAGACACAATGTGACAGTGTCCAAAGAATGGACATGTTTTCTTCTTTACTCAAAACCTTGCACCAGAAACAGGGAAACAGAAGTTGAGCCCTGCATTAGGTCTTCTACATGTACAAATAGTACTACAAGGGTGCAGTGAGTGCTGAGTGCTATTTGAATGCTTCTTACATCTTGTATATGATGGGTAAATCTGCCATAAAATGTATTATGAATTAACTGGTTTTGGTTTTGACCAGCAGGATGTGGCAGAATTGATCAATGGTGAATAAACACCAGTGTGATTCGCTGCTTTTTAGTCACTAGGGCAGTAAACAGTGACATGAAGGAATGGCCTTGCATTTTATACCTTCAAAGTTTGAGTTGAAAAAAGCACCCTGCTGTTTCAATATGGGTTATTTTCTATCGTTGCAAAATAGTACAAAAGTGTACTTTGTACTTCTGTTCTGCTAGATAGTGCACTCTTTCTCCAGTACAATAGGGTCTAGTTTAAAAAAATATATTCACAAATGGCAGTGTTTAGCATAATAGGTCCACTCTGTTTACTGTTTAACTAGCAAAGATGCCTTGTGCTGAAGGGGTCAGAAAGGTGAAGCAGTGGAAAGATAGAAAGTAATAACACACCATATAATCACCAAATGTTTTTAGCATTAAAATGGTTGTATTTAGTGCAGTCGCAGTCAAGTGGTAAGGAAAAATCAAATGTGTGTGGATGGGTGGTTGAGTGGGTTTTTTCTATGTGAAGTGGCCTGTTTATCTTCATCTTGACAAATCAGCCGGAAACTGCCTGGAGGTGAATTTTGTTGTGTGTGCTATATTTGTGTTTAACTATGCAAAAACCTACCTTAGGGTGAGCAGTACCTATGTCCCAAATTTCAAGTCTGAACAAACAGAGATTTGCCTTTTTAGATATACAGATTATATTTCTCCTATAGTGTCTCAGTGATAAGGGGAAACACAGATGGTCCAGACTATACGACAGTAATATGAACTATGTATCCCGGAGGAAAACAATGATAAATGGGTTTATTATTCCCTAAAACATAGTAAGAACTTGCATCAATGTGGGCCAATACAATAAAATGAACTAATCTATATAAGGTTTAAGAAATGCTTCATCAGCTACATTCCATATTTATCTCACTTTTGATACCTTCCCAGGACTATTAGTAGAGCCTTGTTCCATACATTTCCACCCCTTTCAGAGTAAATTTTCTGATCTTCTGCTCTTTCTCAGGACATCTTTGAATTTTTAAGTATGGCCTCCGCTTAGTACGGCATCCTGTCATGCGTTCTTTGGCCACCTCATTTATGAGGTCCCAATTTCAACAGCTGTGATTCTTGAAAAGAAGATGAGCTGTTACCTGCACAGGCAACTTGTTGGTCTACCTCAAAGCTTGAGCAGGACTGCTGTGTACAAGCAGATTAAAAAGCTAAAGTTACTTTTCAGGAGCTCAGAGGAGATTTTGGTAACACAAGCAAAGGAAGTGCTGTAACAGAGATACTAGGTGAATCCTTGCTTTGCTGGAATAGGCATCAAGGTAAGGATAGTGGGAGCACACTGACTAGAGTGGTATTATGGCTTCAGCACAACATTGTATTGGACACACTAGCTTCTGGAAGAGCAGGTTTGGGCAGTTTTCCATCATGGCAATATGACATGATCCAAGGGAAGCAAAGGTGCGAGGTGGTTACAGGTGGAGGCGAATGCAGCAGCTGATGCAGAATGCAGGATTACAATGGTTGAGAGGTAGCAGCAGGCAGAGTGGAACAAGCACTGAAACTAGAACTTAAAATATCATGGGCAGAGCTCTTGAGCTCAGAGCCCCAACATATTAAATCCTTCATCCAGGCAGTTTATAACATGCTGTCTTCTTCACCCAACCTGTACAGCTAGAAAGAACCTGATTCTGCATCCTGCCTATTATATTCAAATGTTGTCAGCAGCTGCCCAAAAGTGCTAAGCAAGGACCTTTACCGCTGGCACTATGATCAGGTGTTCAAGGTAGTAGCAGTCAATCATTGAGGGTGTAGCACACAGCAGGTCCCGCTGGCCAGCTATGGAGATTATAGCATTTATGTAGGAAGGTAAAAGCATAAGGTCAGCATCTAGGGGCAAGTCAGGGTTGCTGGTGAAGGAGAAATATGGTTGACTTCTGAAGGCAGCTGAGGTTTCCAGTCATGTCTTTGAGGTGACTCACTGTGTTACTGAATAAAGATCGTGAAGTTTTAAGATATATACTGTTGGAGCTGTGGACCTCAAAAGTCTGGAGGGTAAGGTGTGTGCCCATTAAGGTAGGCTGCAGGAGCTTCGTAGGAAAGTCCTTGTATGCTTTGCATATGCTTTAGCAGAGACTGAAGATTTAGTTTGAATTAATCTGACCATTTTTTAGTTTTCTGGAAGAAAAGTTACTTCATTTGAAAACTGTGCAGGGGTGCATGTATTTTTGGCCCCAAGTGTAAAAAGAAAATTTTCTTTTTTTTAGGTATCTGACATTTGG
The DNA here is from genome assembly GCA_900497675.1 of Arapaima gigas. Taxonomy (NCBI): domain Eukaryota; kingdom Metazoa; phylum Chordata; class Actinopteri; order Osteoglossiformes; family Osteoglossidae; genus Arapaima; species Arapaima gigas. The sequence continues at coordinate 1,148,815 of UFQX01000048.1, forward strand.
CGTACATTCTATTTACTGTTTTGCCTGCACTGTTGAGACGTGATTTACAGCACAGACACATGTTTCCATCAGACTATAGACTAAGAAAGATGGCACATTCAGCGTTCAGAAACAATCACATAATGAAAATGATCAAACCTATTCACATTCATCTTGGCTTCTTAATGGGCTGCCACAGAAAACACATGTGCTGATTTGAGTATTTCCACTTCTATATTTTGCTTGTGTTTCAAGTGTTAAAAAGCATATTAATCTGTTTAAGTTTTTCAAAAATTTCAAGTGCACGAGTGTGGCAGATCTAGAGTCGTACAAAAGACGACGCGCACAGACGCAGACTCGCTGAAAGCCATATTTTGCATTCATTATCAGAAGTTCTTGTAGGAAAATCCATGAAAGTGACAGGGTGATCCTATTTCTGTTGGCCCCGTGCTGCCTTGATGTATCAACCTAATGCACAGCATAAGCGTGTAGATTGAGTTTAAGTATGTGTTTGTTCTGAATATGGGACAAATGTAACCCTTTCTCGTCTCAGACATACACGCTTTTACATTAGCATGCTGTTTCTTGAGTTCTGGCGGTTAGATGTCGGTGTCGGTTTGTTTCCACTGAGATTTGTGGCCAGTATCTGACAGGAACTGGGGGTCGCCATTTAAACGTGCTGCCAGGCAACTATATGATTCTGCATTTGACCTCTAAATAGGACCAAGTGAGATGAGACAAATCAACAATGAGTTTTTTTTCCTGCAGTTAATAAAAACGCATCCAGATAGATACATAAAAATTATTGATCCAGAGGAAAAATAGAAACCGATTATAAATCGGTTATTTGATACATTACATTATTATAAGATTGTACACCCTGACATGTCTCCGTAATTGTTCTTCCTAGCAGTTCCATTAGAAACTGAACTGTACATAGGTTAAACGTTAGTATGCATATTGGGGAAGGGTTTTTTCATGTTATTGATAGGAGTTTTTTTGAGTAATGGGTTCTTTAAAGCCAGTGCCATTTGTGTGGTGGCAGTACTGAATGCAGGTACTGCACCTTTACCCACAGTGGGTTTTATGTCTTTATATTTGGGTTCTTATTAACTGCAAAGGAGACGCATGTACTAGTAACTCTATTAGCACTAGATGAGACCTGTATCTTCACGCTATACAAGGAAAAGTTATGTTAAAAGAACAGCCTCTGAGTGGACTGTTGAGTCCACTCCACATGGGACTTTGTGCATGTTGAATATCGTGCTGAGTTTGATAATATTTTGTTGTTGAGCCGTTGTGACTGTGAACTGTTTTAGTGAATCTGTGTTCTTTAACTTTTTCAATTAAAAAATATCCATTTGTTTTCATTCTGATTTACCACTCATGATTCATTGCTGACGCAACCCTGAAACACCTAATTTTTGTACGAGTGCAAAACTACGGTATGCGATATTATAGTTAAGTAATAATCATTTTAGCAAAAGTGGCCATGGGTGCAGATGGGAAAATGAAGATCCCAATACAGCTTCAATAATACAGCTTTCATTAGACCACAATGAAGCTGTAAGAAGTTGCAAGGTCAAAGGGTGTGTGGAAATGTTGCTCTTTTAGCCCAAGGATCAGCAGCCCTCTTAATGGGCCAGTTACCCTCAAGCCTGCATTACAAACCCTCAGGAACAGTGCTCTCCCAGACCCTTCACTGATATTATCTCTACGACTGAACACCTATTTACATGATCCAATTCTCATATGCATATTACAGTTATTCACAAGTCTATTACCTAGTCTGACTCCTGGCAGGTGCTCTTATTTAACATCGGTTGGTACAGTTTTAATGTCGACGCAAACTGTTTGTCTGTACTTTAGAGGTTCACTTATTTTATGGTTAAAGTAAGCATACGCCAACAAATCCAAGCATTTTCAAGAAGGTGTCATATATACCCTTTAATTCCCCCTGGCTACACTACCAAGTTGCCTGGTGTAAAAAGGATAGACAGACAGACCAACAGGCAGATCGAGAAAAGCCAGCTGTGTGATGGACAGTGTGCACTTCATTATCGTCACCAAAGCCCATCCCCGCCAGACGCTCTCAGTTATTACAAACGTTTATTGATAAAAACAACTGGACAAAAAGAGAAAACTAACATTAATAAAAAAAACCAGCTCATTATAAAACATCTGACTGATCCAATGCACTTTTTTTCCAAGGCGAAAGTAGAGGACTCAGCAGATATGGGTGAAATGAATGTTTAAATTTGGTAAATCTCGACTGGCTGTGATTTTTCATCTTTACTGATTCATTTATCTGTTTTCTCAAGGAAATACGCAATGATGGCTTTTATTAGAAAACCAATGTGAAAAGGAAAAGCAAAGCAGAAACAGTTTGAGGTGAAAAAGCTGAGGAGGTGTTTTCTCAGTGCCCTTCATCCTAATGCCTCTATTAAGAATCGGCTCACCTGATCTCAGGCGTCAATAATTGATATCTTCGAGCAAAGAATTATTCCCAGAAAGTCTCGGCTTCTTGAGATGAAAAATGTGCCCGTGGATAACCAAAGTGGCTCAGTGAATTCTTGTCGTCCTGCCTTAAACTCAGCTGCAGTAAGGACCCTTCGGAGTTTTACGCAAAGTGCAGGTTAAATTACAAAGTAAAATGAACAGTGCATGTGACTGTGTGGCAGAGCACGTGCTCCTTGTCAGTTCAAAAAAACTGGATTTTTAGTCATGTCTTTATATCTCTTTATTTTACTCATGTTTCCTGTTTCACTGACACATTCATCCAAAGCAGCTCAATGTTATTCCTTAACATGTTACGTAAAATTTTTAGCCGGGTAATTTTTACTGGGACAAAGCAGGGTAAACATCTTGTTCAAGAGTATTAAAGTAGGAGCAAGGATTTGGACATGGATCCTCAAATTTCAAGTCAACAGCCTGCACGTGTCAGTCAGCAACTGGTGTGTGATGTGACGTGAATGTTACATTTAGGTTTGTCCCCTGGATGTGAACACCAAGGGGCATTTGCAACCTCGCTCCATTCAGAGTGCTTGAGAAACCACTTTAATACACCTCTTCCCTCACAGCACTGACCTGGACTTCATTGATATTTTGTGAGGAAGCTGTTTTTGTAGACGGCTTTTAAGAGTCACGTAATGATGATTTCACTGCTGGGAGAAAACGCTGAATGTTATATATTACCATGATGATGAAGATTATCATAGGCAATGTGATAGTTACTATTCTTCATGCAAACAGTTGGTTCGGTACTGAGGTTCAGATAGGTTTTCTTGGTAATGTTGCAGATTATTCCTACTTCTCTACATAGTGTTTTTTTGTTTTTGCTTTGCTATTCTCTCACTCAAAATCATGAACCACTTGTCCAAATCAGGGCCATGGCAGTCCACAGCCTTACCCCCATAGCAAAAGGCACTAAGTGATCCAGGGTACATTCTGAATGGGATGTCAGTCCGTCACAGATCAGCCTCATATAACTCTGTCTCTCTCTCTCACACACACACACACACACAAACTTATTTTTAAACTAGAGTATTCAGTGGAAACTCAAATACATGAGAAATGTGTAAATGACATACAGATGGCGAAAGATGATGTTGAAATAGAACAGATAGTGTGAGGCAGCAGCACTGCCCCATGCATTCCTAATGCATGCCAACCTATAAAAATCCTCCTCATGCTTGCACACACTTACTAGCCACTTTATTAGGAACACCTGTACACCTGCTCTACACAGTTATCGAAGTAGCCAATTATGTGGCAGCAGCACAATGCATAAAATCCCACAGACACAGGTCATGAGCTTCAGTGAATGTTCAAATCAAACTTCATAAAGGAGACAAAATATGATCTAAGTGACTGTGGCATGGTTCTTGGTGCCAGATGGGGTTGTTCTCAAGAACTGCTCCTTTCCTGGGATTTTCACACACAAAAAGGTACAGAGTCTACAGAGAATGGTGCAAAAAACAAAAGCAGGTAGCTACTAAAAGGCTATTGCTACAAGCAAAGTGAACATATGCAAAAGTTTTGCTGCTTTTAGCTACTTTCCCGATTCATAGCATGAGCCAGCACACAAACACACAGGTATTATACATTTTTGTGGAACTTATCTTTCAGATAATAGTTTTCATACTGTAACAGGCTGTATTTCCTTGTGGACCCAGTGAACAGTAACCCTGCACAGCTTAACATGGCACAGTGATAAATTATGTGTTTTACTGGTTAAAAGCAATGGAGGATTGAAGGACTTGATATATGAAGATTAGGTGTCCATCTTCATCAAATTGTTAAGCCTGAACAATCTAAGTAGAACTTGACTGTACAAAACACTGCACTGCCCTGCACTGCACAATCCAGAACTGTTTGCAGTCATGATGCTCTCTGTTAATAGGTGATGTCAAAGGAGAGCATCACACCACAGCCCCTAACACTGCATGTGACTAGTGACCTGTATAGTGCTAAGTCAATGTCTGCATAACAAAACACCCCAACCCATTTAGCATTTTAGGGAGGTCTTCCTTTGTGAGTTTTTTGGTTTATTTCCTCCATTGTAAGCAGCCAGACGAGAGCAAGTGAATGAGCGTGCGCACGTGCAGCAACGAATTACTATTTTCTTCTAAACATAAATTTAAATTAAATCAATATTAACCACAGTAATTTTCATTTACTGGGAGACAAACCTGAACACAATGTTGTACATGAAAAACCCACTAAAACCTGGCCCAACTTGAAATCCTTTGCCAGGCCACAAAGAGATCAGGTCAGATAGCAGAGCTCTGCATCATCGCCAGATGATTTAACCTATCCTGTGCCATTGTGAATCTCAGTTTGTTCTTCACCTCTCCCAGCTAGGAGAAACTGCACTCAGATATATTAGATTTCTTTCTCCTGAAGCATTGCATTTTTACCATGTGTGACTTCAAAAAGAGACCAAACTCACTTATTACTTCCATGATGCCCATGTGGCATGACACCTCAGGTAGGCACAGGTTTAGCAACAGTGCCATGGGGAAATCAAAGGTAAAGCTGTTTTAAGTACATGACTGACTACACCAACCTGGGAAATGAGCCATGCCGAAGCCACAATGAATGATTCCCTGCAGTTCTTATACCAAGAGTCAGCAATGTTATTCCTCATAATTTAAAAAAAAACTTATTACAATAAATATTGAGAAACAAATCAAATAAAAGAAAATTTTAAACACTAGTTCATAAGGCAATGCTTAGGTATCCAGGGACATGGGAGTCATTAATGCTGACAGTGGGGAAAATGCCACTTAGGCAGAGGATTTCCTCCATCGCATGCAGTTACCGCCTACGCAACTCCACTTTAGTCCACAGCAAATGGTGCAGAAATCATGGCAGATAATTTGCAGCACAAATTATAAGTTTACCAGGTGAACACACCTTGGCTAGAATGGCACCTCATGCTACTGCGCATCCCTAACACACAGAGTGGCACAGTTAATGGGAAAGCATCCATGAAAGGATTAAGAGAAATGAGAAAACCAGCTGGCAATGATCATTAATAATCCTCAAAACAAGGACCGAGAGGACAGTCTGCTTCGACACCATGGTACCCCCTGGCTGCAGCGTTGAGCCTCTGAGCTGATGGGTTGTGACTGCGGCCAGCTGGCGACCGGCAATCCGAGCGAAGCCGATCCGATGACTTCCACCGCTCGGTCCGAATAAAAACCACAACGTAGAGCGGAATGCAGACAAGACTCAGATTACACCATTTCAAAATTGGGAACATTAATAAACCCCCGTTTGACTATAAACACCAGAGACAGGAATTCAGATAAACAAAACAAAACAGCAGCCAGCAAAGTCAAGAACATCTGCAGAGGGTTTGCAAATATTAAAAATCACGACTGACAATATCAGTTAAAATTTTAGAATTCGAAACAGCTGCCGTCTACCTTGCTTCCGAAGAGGTTCTTGCATGTGTACGAACCTCACGTGTCAAAGCACACCAAACGGGAAACATCAACATTTACAAGTAGTGCTGGGAAATTCTCTTTCATAAGGACCATCCTCATTTCCGTTCTCAATCATAAACACGGAAGAGGTGGAAGATGCCGTGCCCCCCCCAGTCTATTAAGGTATACAGAATTCTGCACCCTTTATCTCACTCTGCTACACCCATGTAATTTCCACTGACAGGACTGGCAAATACTTCACTGGTGCCTCAGAAAAATGATCCCAACCATTGCTACTTTTCTGAAAAATGTCATCTCACCTCTGCTACCTGAATGATATTGTGCTTCGTAGCCCTTCCACTGACAGAAGGTTTAATCTAAACTAAGTATAACTTAGTAACCAGTACTTATTCCAGTTTTTGTGGAGAACTAGTGTTCAGAGGCAGGAATGATTAAAAAGGAATAAAATGTAATATTTTGATAAATTTTGGGGTCCCTGTAGTTCCCTTGCCCTGGGAGCAGAAATATGCTAACTATATTACAACCAGAGTCAAACACTAAGGTTCATGCACATAAATATATTTCCACGAGTGACTTGACACAATGACAACTGTGTCCTTTCAGCAGAAAGAAACTGTCTGAAGCACCTCATCTTCCCAGTGCTGAACAAAGCAAAAAAATATTTTATCAGCCTTTCATTGATGTATTTCTCTTTATTTCACCTTCCTCAGCTTTTGGTATGTGTGGTCTTTGTTCTAACGCACGCATGCATAAAGTTCAGAATCGACTGGATTTGGCAGTCGGATGCTGAACTTTGCGCAATTTCTATTTATAGAAGTTCAAATATTTAAAAGAAAAAATATTAAGAGTGTGTAAATATAATTACAGCAAGAACTTCAACCAGTAAGTTTTTCTTTCTGAAATTATTATACCTACGTTTGTACTGCAAAAAAATACCTCGAGATGTAGGTTTCGTGTACTGAGCAAAGGAGGTTTAATGTTATCTGCATAACTGAGTGTTAACAGCAGGTAATAGATATGCAGTGTGTACTGTTTTCAAAGGAAAGACCAGATAGTTTATCCAATAAAATGCATCACCCCCGTGTTCCAACAACGTTCCACTAACAGCAGAAGTAACTGGATAATTATATCACACATGGTAATAGAATGCAGGGCTTTCCTTTCTTTACCCTTTAACACATTAATATCATTAGGTAGAGATTATCTATATTAGCCTTGGCTGTTAATAGTGGAACGCCTCATTTAAAGGCTAAAAGAGCTGATAAAATTACACGGTGCTGATGCTGAAAATTATTTATTTGCAAGTCAACAACATTATGCTGGGCAGATACACGTAGTCCTCATTTTACACACTGTCCATTCACGCAGTGGGGTCCGCGTCCGCATGGACAGGCTAAAGCTGTCGGTGCAGAGACATTCTTCAGCAAACACAAATACTAACAAATACTAAATAGTGTATTATTTCCTCACTTCTTGTCCTGGAAAAGAACAAAGCCATTTTCTACCAAGTTACCCCTGTGATTCAGCTATTGTCACTTTGGCTCAAGTTGATATCGACTGTCTTGCGGTGTCTAAGCAGAGCTCTTTGAAATGTGTGCAAATCCTTTGAAGAGCCCTCTTACGTCACCTGGAAACACAGAATTTAAAGAAGTTCGGTGAAGCTGTAGTCTTTTGTACAAATGTCAGTCAGGACTGTCGGGGCTGCTTTGGCCTTACTGGGTGGTTGCTATGAAATTAAGGGGCAAAATTGGGAAAAAAAACGATGAAAACACACCGAAAAAATTGAGGTCACAAATACTTGTTTTTTGAAACTGTGATAAGGGAGAACTAAGGGAGGTCACCCTTGTCGCACGCTTATTTATTTATTTTTTTGTTTTCCTCAGAGGCTCCTCAAATTATTCGTCTTTGTGACACGCTTGAAAGTATTGTTCTCTTTTTTGATTAAAAACTGAAATGTTTACCAGATTCAAAAGCAGAGGTCAGAACCGCTGCAGTGAAGCTGATGTTCAGACAAGACAGCATTACATTTATATTTATTCATTCAGCAGATACCTTGCTGCAACATGACAAACTCAGAACAAACCAAAGTGTATTCGCAAGTTTTACATACAGCTTTAGACACTACAGACACATGAATATTAAACTGCACTTACTTTGTCCAGCAGTACCATTTTTGCCAGTGCAAATTATATGACCAATAGAACGGAGTGTTTAAGAAATATAAAAAGATAATGTGATGCAAAATCATGCGGCTGTTAGGAGATCAGGAGAGAAGTGGAATGTGATGTTTTAAGAGCCCATTTTAGAATGCTGAAAGAGATTCAGATCTATTTAACTGGCTAAATCTTTGCATTTCTGAAATGTGTCTAGAGCAGATACACTGCACACTGAGGGTGGTTATAACACGGAATCCCTGAACTCAGGTGTATTTATTCTGACTCAGTCAGTGACTTTTTCAATAGCCATTCTCGCAGTATCCCAACCTTGAGGGCCGAGAGCTGTGTTATTCTATAGTTTACACAGCTGTATACCCAAACGCACGTACAGAAGCAGGTATCTTATCAAGTGACTTTTCATTCCTAAACAATGAGCGAGCTTTCCACGACTCATGTACGCTCTGGGATTACTTAACCTCAAGGGGTAAAGTATAACGTTACAGTCCATTTTGATCAAACTTCTGGCTGTGAGAACAAGAACGAAACACAAGCTAAATATTTGCAACTTTGATTTGCTGTAGTTCCACAGAAACAGTTTAGTTTATGACACGGATCCTTTCGTCTCAATAACATTCTGCCCTCAAAGAGTTTGTCAAAGTGATTAAAATAATGACCTCAGCTTAGTCAGTTAGGTCTCAAGTGGCAGGACAGCAGTTACACCGTCCTAGCACATAGTCATCCTAACTGTTATATCACATGGAGCCGCAAGGTTGTATTCGGCTGCTTGAGTACCTACCGTTGACAGAGACCTGACTGTGCTCTCACTATGAACAAGATGCTCTTGCCGAGCAAATTCCTTTGTGTGGGAGGTGTTGCTTGGCTAATCGCAAACAAAGGTTGGCTGTAGTGACTGCTGTTATTTATACCTCAGTCACTGTTCAGCCAAACATGCCAACTTCACTACATTTTTCTGTTGGGTCAAGGACAGCTAACGGTAGCAACTGCGGACAAACCGTCCACTCAGCAGCTACAAGAAGTTTACAGTTTTTGGATATTTATATGTCAAAGCCATACTTCTAAAGGGCACTAAACCTGGCCATTTAGTTTTTACTGCTGGGTTAAAGTAGTTCACACAGTACTCCTTTGCTGGTCCTCCTCCGCATGCAACTCCTTATATTTTCCCGTGTTCTAGTTACGTTTCGTTGGCACGACGCATGAAACACATAGTACAGAACATCTGTAACCTCGAATCCATTACCCTGCAAACAGACTTAACCTGCACGTCCTCATGTATTTCATTAGTCAAGTTGTTTTCATCAAAACAAAACACATTTCGGTTTTGACATTTGTAACCGTTGCCATGGAGGTGATGTGAAAGGGCTCTTTAACTTTTTCACAGATTCGAATGCGATGGTGGGTTCGGTCAAAGAAAATTTAGATGGCGCAAAACTAAAATTTTATTTATCTTATGTTCAGTTCAATATCAGTGCATATGACATGTCAGGGGAGCGAACTGCACGGTTTCCCCGAACAAAGAAAGGGGTCACCTTAAATAGATATGGAGTTATGAGTGGACTTATGCAGTTTCATGAATGGAAAGGTACTGGTAGTAAAACAGACAATAAATGTGTGAACACCAACGTGTTTACATGATGAGTTAGAGTGGGGGGCGACATATTCAGGTTAAATGAGTTTAGGAGGCTGTTTATGATAAGGGACAACTACCCTGGACAACTTGCAACACAGACATTTTCAGAACAGTTTGCTTAATCCTTTGAATTAATTTTCAGTTCAAGTGCAACGTATTTGCAAGTACAAAAGTGCAGTAGGTGAGATAGGAAGGGCCACTGTATGTCGTGAAGACTTGCATGCAGACAATATAAGATGTGAATGCAAAGATCCACAGAGACTTTGGGGCACAGTGAAAGGGGAACTTGGAAATAAAGGGACTGGAGATCAGGAACAAGAAGCACACAAGCATCAGACTAACAAACTTGCAATGATTATGGAATGAACTAGTTCAGATTTCTCAATTCTACAAGGGGCAGTTACTCTCTTTTTTTAAAGATGTGTAGTTGGTTAATAGATTGGTGAACTGGCAAGTGCAAACAGGTGTGCTGGAATCGCTGGAATCCTCTCGATGGTTCCAAGGGCATTTGGTGCTTTGTATGAGTATTGCACATAGAGAATGAGACATTTACAAAGAAATAAACAGCTATCTGTTTGAGGGGAGATGCTCAAAATAAACACACCATTTATGCACTTACTGGCCACTTTATTAGGAGCACCTGCATCTGCTCATTCACACAATTGTCTAGGTAACCAATTATTTGGCAGCAGCGTAATACATAAAATCACGCAGACAGGGGTCGTGGGCTTCAGATCAGAGTTCAGATTTGGGGGGGGGGTGAGAATAATTGAGATATTTTGACTGGTATGGATGTTGGTGCTAAACACAGTAGTTTTAGTGTTTCAGTAACTGCTGCTCTCCTGGGAATTTGATGCACAATAGTCTCCAGCATCTCCACAGAATTGTGCTGAAAACATCCAGGTCACTGCAGTTCTGTGGGTGGAAAAGCTTTATTGGTGAGAGAGGTCAGAGGAGAATGGCCAGACTGATTCAAGCTGACAGAAATGTTACAGTAATTCAAACAACCACCCTTTGCAAGAAGGGTGGGCAGAAAGACCTCTCTGAATGTACAACACATCGAACCTTGAGTCAGGTGTGCTACAGCACCACAAAATCACACCTGGTTCTAATCCTGTCAGCCAAGAGCAGGAAGCTGAGGCTACAGTGGACACTGGCTCACCAAAACTGGGAAAAATGTTGCCTGGTCTGATGAATATTGGTTTCCACTGTGACCCACAGATGGTTGGATCAGAACTTGGGGTAAATGGCAAGAAGGGATGGACCCAACCTGCCTTGTGTCAACGATTCAGGCTGGTAGCGGTGTGCAGAATGTTTTCCTGGCACACATTGTGATACCTAATGCATGTTGAGCGTTGTTTGAATGCCACAGCCTGAGTATTGTTGCTGACCGTGTGTGTCCTTTTATGCCTACTTCCCGAATGATAATGCACCATGTCATAAAGCGCAAGTCATCTCAGACTGGTTCTACGAACATGATGATGAGTTCAGTGAACTTCTGTGGCCTCCCCAGTCACCAGATCTGAATGCACTAGAGCGCCTTTGGGATGCGGTCGAATAACAGATTGACAGCATGAATGTGCAGCTGAAGAATCAGCAGCAATTGCATGATGCAGTCATGTCAACATGGATCAATATCTCCAAAAAATGTTTCTAGCACCTTATTGAACACCATGAAGAATTCAGGCTGTTCTGAGAGCAAAAGGGGGTCCTACCGGCTATTAAAATTGATCTTAAAGTAGCCAATATGTTTAGACACATTTGACAATTACAATGAACATAAATCTCACAACAATCAATAAGAGTTGTATTTATCAAAATAAAGTACGGCATATGAGTTTTTGAAAGTATACTGCAGCAGACTGGCATCCCATCCAGGGTATCCCTAGTCTTGTCTAGCTCCTGGTGATTCTGGGATAGGCTCTTGACTACAGAGACCCTGACCAGGGCGAGCAGTTAATAAAATTTGCGAATAAGACTTAGTGAAGGTCAAACCCACAGAAATTAGGTGGTGGTTTATTGTTAGGTCACATACATTCTCTTGCAGGGACAACAGATATGTGTGCTTTTTAGGTACTTTACTTACAAGCAGTTAAATGAAGGCAGCCTAACATTTTTGTAACAAACTGAATGCCAGTAATCCAATGGCCCATCAGTAAAAAGTTCCTGTCTACTGAAACATTAAATTCATCACTACTTGTATCTACTAAGATTTTACTGGAAGACTACTGGCACAGAATGACTGGTCAGAATGGTTAGATGGCAGTGGGGGTGTGAAGCTGCAGAACAGCCTGCAGAGGAACTTGTTTTTTTGCAGTGCAAATGAACAACAAAAGCAAAATTTTAACATGTGTCCTCCAAAAAGATTACAAATAAATCTGAATATTTCACAATATTTCATGTTTTGGAGCATACCTATTAAGGCTGTTTTTATATTATTTACATTTACAGTAACATATGCACATATAATTTCATGCACTTGTGTGCCGTGTACTGGACTTCACGGTTTATTGTTTTGACATGTTTGACCTCCTTGTGTTCTGTTCTGAGGATATCTGTGTTTGGGGCCCAACTGGTTCATGTCACCTACCCTTGATCCAGGCTGAAACAGGGCAGAGGTATGAAACTAGAAGCATCTATTGGGCTCTTCATTTTTTCATGCTCATTTCAGCATTCCATAAGTTTTAAACAATCCTCCTTTTAGTATTTGACATTTTCTTGTGAGTGTGTGTGTTTGTATGTCATTGTCCAAATACCTTACCTGGATTATAAATGTAAATATGTGCCTGAGTAAGAAAACCTGTCAGTATGTTTGTTGCATATGAAAATGTTTGTATTTCATGTGTGCATGAGAAGTGTGCTTTTTGTGCACTGCGGGGAAATACATTGCACATCTGTATATCTCTGCATATGAATTGGTAAGAAGGTGAGTGAATGTTCATATCAGGCTGTGCTCTTTTTTTGTCTGTTTCGTCATCTCTGATGTTAAAGTCCATTATCAGACAAAAGAAACTGGAATATACGGAAAGTGGCAGGCAATATTATAAATACTGATAGCACCCTTCCATTGTCTTCTACTGTCCTCTGATGTGTGGCAAAATAAAAATAAACTGAGACTTCCACAATTTACCGCCTGCTGTTCCTAAAATTCACGAAGTTCAGAAGCTTCAATTGTATGATTTGTTGTGAGATAGAGGGAGATTTCATTTTTAACTTATGTGGCACACGTAGAATTTCTTTGCCAGTTATTATAAACACATACTTTGAATAATCTGATCTTATTTAAAACTGGAGATAAAATGAATTTTTGTAAAGAAGAAAATTTTTTTCTCTACCTTTGCATTATAAGCCATTTTGTTTCGCTTTATAGCTTTAGCTCTTTAATTTCCTCTGCTGTCCTTTTCATCTCCTCATTCTGTTCTCTTATACACTCTTCCTATGTTCTTCACCCTTTATTTATTCTGTTTTTATTGATACTTCCCCTATTAAATTTAAACTCTGATATAATAGGTGATACAAATTTTCCCTGTTTCCACAAGGAATCTTCACAGGAATGTATGGGTACATGACAACTGCTGCAGCATAACCTCAGGCACAGTTTGCCAGGCCGACAAAACACAGTGGCGATAAGCACTGAGTTCAATATATTATCTTACCACTGTTCTAAAGCAAAGCAAGGGATGCATTGATGTAATGTTTGTTTAGAGGAACGACGAATCAATATTTTCATCTTTGTTCTCAGTGTTATTCCGTGTTACTTAAGGATTTTATACTTTTCTTAACTGTTGAGAAAGTCACCATACGTTTGAATTTCAAAGGAGAGAGATAAAGTTCAAGCTTTGTATCTTATTTGTAGGCATAAATTAGGAAACCAAACATGCAAAACAAAATGCACGCACAAACAAAGCGATTCCGCATCATGGTGTTTGTACATCACTGCTGGAAAACCGTAAACCTTTCTTTGTTCTGACAGTGCCGATATCTTGCCAAAACCACAAATCACATTTCGTTCTCTTATGTGATTGTGAAAAAGGGAAAATTTAAGCATTTAACAAACAGCCCACATTCTGCAGTGTTCTGTGGTTTCGCATTCATAGTCATTTCATTTTCTGCCCCTAAACAAAGTTAGTAAGTTAATATCCAAACTAACAAGAGACAGAGACTTGAAGGACGTGGCCAGGAGGATCAGATGTAGAATTATATGACTAAACACTGGTCTTAATATGATCTCAAGACTTATATTAAGAAAATCCCTGTCATGTATTGGACTTATGTATTTGATATGTAAATGATTTCTTCTTTATGTATCTCTTATTTTCGACATTTCTCATATGTTGATATTACTGTTGTATGTTTATGTAAAGCTGACTGAAATTCAGTAACACTAGCAAAATGTTATGGTTTCAACATTTTTTTTCTGAAAAAATTCAGTTAAATTTGAAGGCATAAAATGACATCTTTTAGTATAGAATTTATCTGTCAGTATAACAGTATAAAAATGTATTATCTGCCTGCCAGTGACAGGGGCACTTTCCTAGTCTCGCATCCTCTGCTTCCTGGATGGGCTTCGGGCCCCCGCCGCCCTCCTCAGGATAAATGGTTAATGATAAGGGACGGATGGATAGATGGATGAATGGATGGATTATCTATCAGTCAGATATTTATCTGCCAACATGTTGATCATGTTTCAGTAACAGATGACTGTTGTAGGCTCCAGCCTGTGGCCATGGCTGTGCTGATGGCACAGTCTAGCACGTCTATTTAGAGTAGTAAAAATATTTAACAAAACATTTGGAACAACCATCATTCCTCAGTTAGAACTCACAGAGACAGATATAATGCTACTATTTAAACATGTTATATCTGCACATAAAAACCAGCAGTGTTAGCACTAGTTTAAGTCATCAGACCTGGAATGATTTCGCATTGCCCAGTTCAGTGTGTGTCCTCTTAACCTGTAAGTTACCAAAATCTTTAATGATTTAAAGAAATAATTAAATAAGCCTAGTTATTAATATCACATTTTCTTTCTTATTTCAAGTTGTGAAGCAAACAAAAATACTTATTGAAGATGAGAAATTTTGCCAAGGCTGGGTTTTCAATACAGTCGTGGTCTCTAGCTGGATTCTGATCTGTTTATTTCTTCTTTCTGTTTAATAACCAATATGAATGAGTATCTCAAATATTCTGTCAGGTACATTTAATTCTATCAAAAATATTTTTCACATGCAATAATTGTAATAGAAGCAGTAGTAAGTGTTCTCATAGATCTAAACCAGCCCATTTCCCTTTCGATACTTCTTTTGTTAGTAGTTTAATTTATATCCGAGTTGAAATGCCCTGAAAATTATTTGTGCGCTTATTGGAAATACACCGGAAAACATAATAAAATATATAATGTTAAAATGCTTCAGTAATATAGCTGTTGTTAATACTGTCACAATAAAGTTGCATAATACTGACATTATTAGTCAGTTATTAGTCAGTTATTATTTTATTGGAGTCGTGCAGTTCTCTCATAGCAGTGTCATATGTCCTGAATTTAGATAAGGGATTAGCAATATTTACAGTGACCCTGTGTTCAGACATGCAGTTACACTCTGTTTGTTAACATGTCAGTACAAACTGTACCGCTATATTTCAGATGTGAATGTATTAACTGGTTTGGTCATTTTATTTATTTATTTGCTTGTTTCTTTCACCATAATTTGATGTAGCCGTTAAAGCCTTTATTTTTTCACAGCTACGTCATTGCATGTTCTCCCTGTGTGCCACCCGCTAATGTTTTCTGTCAAAGAATGTGAGTGACTGCAAAGAATCAGACATGATGGCACTTCCATTTATATTACTGACCATTTCCTTATGTTTAGATGAGTAGACCTCCGTATTCTGATTCATGAAATATAAAGAATACATATATTTAAAAAGTACCAGCCTTGAGTTAACAGTACAGGAAGGTTGGTGATGTTCACGTGTCGGTGTTGATTTATCAGCATATAACAGAGTAAACATTTAATTTTGTTTTACGTTTTACACTTTGGTAAGTCAGTATAAGGTAAAACCTTAACATTTACCTTAAAAAGCGTTTAAAATGGGGCATGTGGAAAATTAGTTTCTGCTTCAAAAAGGTTGGCTGACAGGGCAACAGGTGGTGCAATGAGTAGAGCTGCTGCCTCGCAGTGGAAGGACCACAGCTCAAATCCCCGCTTCTGCTGCAGTGCCCTTGAGCAACATACACACCCTCAATATTTCCCAGCTGTGCAAATAGCTATAAGCAGTAAGTAAGCATTCTAAACTGCTTTGGAGAAAAGCATTCACTAAATGAAAAAAGTATGCTGTATGAAATCAGTTTTAACTCAATGCTCTAGAGGGGTCTTTGTTTACTAAAGTTTTCCCAATTAAAAACTGTGTGTTTTTCAGAAATGAACCAGAGCTGCATTATTTATTTCACTTGTGTCTATGAGAATCTTCACACTGTGTAGCTGCTGAATAGCTGCTGAACAAAATGGAAAAGCTTACAGTTTTGCTTGAAGAAACAGTCAGACCTCCAGAACATAAATGGTAGTGTTTATTTATTAAAGCCACGTGGAACCTTAGGAACCAGTATTTGAATAGTAAGTGAATTCAGTCAAGTTGGTGTAGTTTATCTGATATTTTTTTCTAACGGGCCTTAAAAAAATGGCAAAATGATAATGAGAAATTGAATCATTCTTCCCTGAAGGACTTTAAAGTGCAAATACTCTAATAAAAGCCTGTTTTGCCCCTTATTATTAATTACAAAGCTGAATAAAAGTTCAAAACACTATGTGCATTCTTTAGCCCACTAGAGATGAAAATAACAGATTTGTTTTTTTGTTTTTCAAAGATCCCCAACTGGTCCTTTGGACCATCTGGAGAACAGCGAGCTGTGGATGGAACAGGTGAACAGATAGAACCAAACAATTCCTAATGAGGGCTTAAAAGGTTTTCTGAATTTACATAACTTGCATATTTGTAGAATTTAGCATGCCTCATCAAAAAATTTACTGCATATTTACATTTTTAAAAACTAAATCTATTTATTTAAATGTTTGCCGTGTGAAACGGAGGTGGATGCAGTGTGTTACTTTTTTACTTGTGTCTTTATTCCCTTTAATGAACATCTCATAATACTGTACCACGCCGTATAAACATGCAAATAAATGACAACATTGTGTTTTTTAATAAGGTAACTGTATTGAGTGTTTTATCATGCTGAAATCATGGGTCTTTATATAGGGTATATAGGTTTTTTCCAATTGGTTGGGAGAGCATCCCAAGTATTGGAAAACAGGTACTTGGTTTCTGAAAAATTCAGTATCTGACACATTTTCAGGGATGAGTTTGATATGGATATCAAGGGATAACTGTATATATAACAATTTATATATATATAAACATTTTCCCCTGGTTGGAGGGCTGGAGTTTGAGGATACGCCACTGTATTTTTGCTGTTGCTAAGATTGCACTCTTATGCACTGAGACCGATTCTGTTTTACGTGGGATCTGATGTACCCGTCCTCCAGTTTAAGGGGTCACCTCCCCACTTGCTCCTATCACCAATGGAACTACCTTGGATTTTTTCCACATTCTTATCCACATTCTTCTTTAAAGCCCTGGTATTTTTCCAGCTGCTCATATTGATTCTTCCTGATGTTTCTATCACTTTTTTCCTCCTTCTCTATTACCACTATATATGGTTGGTTGGTCAGTACCTGTTTATCTGTCTGCGCGTGAGAGTCCCACAGTTTCTCCCACCAGTTTATGACTGGTCCCCAATCAGGCCATAACTTAAGCGCTATCTGTATTTGTGTATATATTATACTGTTTATATACACTTACTGGCCACTTTTTTAGGAACACCATTCTGATACTGGATTGGACCCCCCCCCCAGTTTATGGCATAGACTCAAGGTGCTGGGAACATTTCTTATAGATTCTGGTCCATGTTGACATGATTGCATCGTGTAAATGCTGCTGCTTTGTCAGCTGCACATTTATGCTGCCGATCTGTTGTTCTGCCACGTCCCAAAGATGCTCTAATGGTTTCAGATCTGGTGACTGGGGAGGCCATAGAAGTTTACTAAACTCATTGGTTCGTGGAACCGGTTTGAGATGACTTGTGCTTTGTGACATGGTACATTATCATTCTGGAAGTGGCCATTAGAAGATGAGAAAATTGTGGCCAACTTGGGGCTGTGGCATTCAGACAATGCTCTACTGGCATTAGGGGACCCAATGTCTGACAAGAAAACATTCAACACACCATTGCACCAGCAGCAGCCTGAATTGATGACACAAGGCAGGTTGGGTCCATGACTTCCTGCCACTTACACCAAATTCTTACCTGACCACCTGCGTGTCACAGCAGAAATCAAGATTCATCAGACCAGGGCACGTTCTTCCAAACTTTGCATCCAGTTTCTCTGACCCGGTGCTCACTTTCACCTCAGCTTCCTGTTTTTGGCTAACAGGAGTAGAACCAGATTTGGGTTTCTGCTTTTTAAACCCATCTGACTCAAGGTTTGAAATGTCATGTGTTCAGAGATGCTTTTCTGCCCACCATTGTTGTAAAGAGTGGTTATTTCAGTTACCGTGGCCTTCCTGTCGGCTCAAACCAGTCTGGCCATTCTCCTCTGACCTCTCTCATCAACAAGGTGTTTCTGCCCACACAACTGCAGATCCCTGGATTTTTTTTGTTTTTTGCACCATTCTTTGTAGATTCTGTACCCTGTGGTGCATGAAAATCCCAGGAAAGCAGCAGTTTCTGAAACACTCACATCACCCATCTGGTACCAGCAACCATGGCATGATCAAGGTTGCTTAGATCACACCCCCCCCCCAGTTCTGAAGTTTGATAAAAACCCGTGTCTGTGATTTTATGCATTGCGCTGCTGCCACAGAATTGGCCGACTGCATAACTGTGTGAACGAGCAAATGTAAAGGTGTTCTTAATAAAGTTGCTGTTAAATGTACATATATATTCCAGTCTTTTTATATTTCATGTTGATGTAGTCATTTTAGCTGATAACAAATTGAACGTTTGGCTCTTTACATGCTGAACTGTTGATTCCATAAAGCTCTTCTGTTCTCAGCTCATTGTTTCCTTTGAAGGATGGAAGGGGTATTAAAAAATTAGTGTAACTGAAGAAGGATTGACCGCTTGCATTACTGGATGAATGCTGCCTTGTGTCATTCTTCCTTGAATGATGAATCACAGAAACCAAAATGGGCACAATCCAAAGGCGTGTCACAGAATGGCTTGAACAACAGAGAGTAATGGTGCAGCAGAAAAATCCCCGCTTTCTCAGTCAGGGCTTCATGCAGTTCAAAATTGATTTGCTAGTTGAAATGATTCACTTGTAATAACTATAAGAATCAGAGCGTCTTCTTCTCAACACCGTGCTTATTATACCTACATATCCCAGGGAATGGCGATGAAACTGAGTTTATTTGCTGATTTGTAAAAATGTAAACAAAAAAAGGAGACCGATGGTTATGTCGACCTAACAGGTTAGATGGGAGACTCTAGCTAAGAGACAGTTAACAGAACAGAGATTTGTCACTAACTGTAATAAATTAAGCAGTCCACTAAAATAGGAATCTCATGTTTAAGTAATGTTGTATAAGTTGTTGGGTGAGAGGCAGACACCATATATCACTTTTTCTTATAAATTACACGGCTGTTTTCTGCTGAACTAAGGCGATAAAATGCACATTGTGCAAAATATTGAAAACCTTGACGTAGTTTTGTGTTTTCATTTCTTTTTAAAATCTCAACTTGTAGTTGAGTTTCATTAAGCAGATATTCACACTCAGAAGCAGTGAATCTCTGTCACGGGTTCAAATCTTGTAGAAAAAGAGCAAATAGGTATCCTTAAGGAGTAGCAGACTATGACAGCTTTCTGTCTTCTTGGCAGTGAATGCAGCAGCGTGGATTATGTCCTCTGTTCCTCGACCTCAGATACCCACCTCAGGAGGATGGCATTGGCCATTCCTGTTAAATTAAAGATTAACTCACCTCATGCACAAGCCCCATCAAAATGTTAATGCAGTCGTAACCCCAAAGCTTGGCATTAAACCACTGAAGAAGAAAAAACGAGGTTCCAAATAGATTAGCAGGAAAAGTAGAAGAAAAGAAGCTGCTCTTTTGAGAACATCTTGCTTCTGTTTCTGTACTATGATGTGGTGTGTTGCTTGACAGCTCACAAAAGGTAGGAGGACACACTGGGTATTTGTCAGTTGCTTCTCTTAAATTAGAAACTCTGCAACACTGAATTACCTTTGATTTTCTTATAGAAAGATTTTCGTATAGAAGATAAACTTTTTGCTGCAAATCTTTTTTTGCCTTTGAAAGATGTAACCATGTATTTATGCATTAGATGTGCTCATGTATTTGCCTTTGTAGTTTGAGAATTTTCTGCAAGGGTTAGTGCATTGTGTTCATACCAATGTAATATACAAAGCAAAAGAATGTATATAAAGTGGTCTTCCATTGCTGGGTTTCAAATAATGGTATGATGTAGATGTGGGCTTAAAAGACAGTCTTCTCAGACAGGTGAAGAACAATACTAGCAAATATATGGATTTAAAGACATTTTTCCAAGGCAACCCCATTATATACAGCCCAGGTATATGCAATTTCATGGTAATGCACCTAAGCTGTGGGTGCTGTGGTGCTGCATGTGCTACAAGGTGTTTTGTAGTGTTTTAGTGATACTTGGGAATGTTAGTTTTGGGTTTTTGGATCTACAGTAGACGTTATTATTTTAATGTTATTATTACACGTTATTATTTTTCCAATGTAAAATGCCATTAAATGGGTGCACAGTCAATGTAATTTTGATTTGCGCTTTCAGGAATGAATTAAGGCCGATATTTAGTCCTTTTCCGGACCTACATTAAATATTTTTATATTTAGCAGACAACCTATAATTTTTTGTGGATGTACTGCATTCAGTAGTACTGTGGTTAGGAAAGGTCTCAGACTCAGCCAATTTGATTTCTGGCAGAGGATGACAGCAACTTGACATTAACCACCCAGATTGTTTGACCATTGGAAAGGGTTCCCAGAACATGCACTACCAATCTCCACATCTCCAGCACAACGAATTTGGAATCTTGTGCAATAACCCCCCCCAAACAGGATCTTAGTCTGTTTGCAGCCTTGGATTTGCATCCACTTGCTTCATCCAACAAAATAATGTCTGCAGAAAGTCTCTTCTGCTCTGTGGTTATAAAAAAAAAAAACTCACTTGATAAAAAGTTTCTAATTTATTTTCACTCTCAAACACCCTTAGCCCTTTTCACCTTAGATACTCCACAGCTAACTTGTTACATAAATCATTTGCACAACTGAGCACTTACTAAACTAATCCATGTAAAGTATCCTGGTAAAGAGTACATTGGCACCATGCAGTTCAGGCCCTTTTGGCTCTTGTACTCCTCGCTGCAGCACATGGTCCTACACTGTTTCTGCCAAATACTTTATTAAGATGGTAGGATCATTAAGTATCCATTTCTGACTGATTTTCTCTTTTAATCGCCGAGTAATTTGTTTTGTTCAGAAATGATGTGCACATCACTATATGGAAGAATCAGTTTAACTGAGCACATCTTAACATGCCACAGCTAGCATTATTGGCTTCGCTTTCCGATACCGGAGAAAAGCAATCTTGCTTCATTCTGCTTCCAACCTTGTGAAAGCCAAGCGCTGCAAGTTTTGTCTTTTGGGTGAATGAAACTGAGTTGAAAATCATTGCGGAAAACGTTTGTTTTAGAGGAAGAAGTTCTTGGAAAGAAAGTAAATTTAATTTCAGAACAGTAAATTTCATGTGGATCAGTCGCCAAATATTTAGAAAGAGCGCTGGTGTACTAAGAGGGGTGTTGGGCGGCAGACAGAAACGGGATGCTGGCGGTTGTATAATGAAATTATTGTTTGCGCAGAATTAAGAAAACATCTACAAGGCAAGGTTTTGAGTGACTAAAACAAATAAACGGCATCATCTTGTTCGTATCAGTAACAGTCATACAACACTCTTCAGGCCGACGTAAAAGTGCTGCCGCCTTCAAATGCCTGGTCCACTGTACACGCAGCCTGGACAGACGCTATCACGTTATGTATATTTTGGTCCGTAGATGTGGATATGTAATAGAAAAGTTACATCATCCAAGAGCAAAGGAAATTTTGATTTACAACTGTATTGTGACGCAATATGCACAACGGACAGAAATCACCCATTGTTAGACTTTTAGCTCACTTTCTGTTAAATTCATCAGATTTCTATGGCAAGGTGTTACGTGTCTGTGTTGCTCCTGGTGTTTGGCGGTTGTTTTTCTGTTTTTCCCGTCTCTCTTCCGTTCTGTGTCGCAGGTGGTTTGCTCCGTCCGTCAATCATCAACCATCAACCTATCGGAATGTGCCGACCGGTGACCTGGGGGCGGGTTTTCCCCTCGATAAGCAGCACCGCGACGCCCCAGAAGCTGGCTGTTTGGCTCACTTGTTTGTTTGCTGTTTGTGCTACTTGTATTTGACTTTGTTATATTGTTACGTGTGACTTCTGGTTTGACTTTGTTTTGGCTTAAGGATTCTGGTTTTGGATAGCGGATTTTGTCTAGTCAGCTGTGTAAATAGTTACACACTTGATGTCACGTTGTTCACTGGGTTGTTGGCTTGGACTGAGAACAGGGTAGTATGTGGGCACCTACATTGTACTTCAGGTTGGGTTGTACGTACTGTTTAGACACATTAGGTAAGTGGGCGGGTGCCAACCCCTGTATTTTCTGTGTTAGTTTAGACTAGCGTAGTTAGGTAGATATATATATTTTTTTCACTACGTTAGGAATAGGTAAGACACTGAAAATACAGATCAGGTTAGTGGCAACTTGCTTAGGCACCGTCCAAGTTCTCTGTCCAGGTTAGCACCTTTGTTTGTATCACGTGTGTCTTGTATCAAACACTGAACGAATTACAAACCACCTATTTCACTATTTTTGTGTGGGCTGCTTGTTGTTTATGCTCCCACTCCGCTGCCTAGACAGGAGTCAGTAGTGGGGACGTAACACAAAGTAATATATGATATGATATGATATGGAACAAATATTATTATTTAAATGACTAATTTCATTATTTAAATGTAGATGAATGTTTTCCAACATACACCTCATGCAGAATGTTTATTCGGTTATTAAAGTTTCCTTTGTATTTTAACTATATGGTGGATGTCCTATGGTTTAGTACTTTAACATCAAAATATCATTTTACCTTTTTTATTGATTTTTGCCTGGCTTTTCTTGGTTTCTATATGTATGAATGAGAACTGAAGACATATAACAAAGAAAATATGTCCCATATAATTTACTTAAAAAAAAATTAAAAATATATTGTTTGTTGTTGGTGCCAGACAGAGTCATTTCAGTATTGCAGAAAATGCTGCTACCCTGGGACCTTCACGCACAACAGTCTACAGAGTCTACACAGAATGTATGAAAAACAAAACAAAAAAAAAACATCCAGTGAGTGGCAGTGGAGGACGGAAAACATCTGAATGCAGATCACGTTGGACCACACCAGGCTCCACTGCTGTCAGCCAAGAATAGGAGGCTGAGGCTGAGGCTGCAGTGGGCACTTGACTCACTGAAACTGGGCAAGATTCGAAAAAAATCACCTGGTCTACTGAATACCAATTTCTGCTACGACATACAGGTGGTACGGTCAGAACTTGTGGTAAGCAGCATAAAGGGATGGACCCAACTGCCTTGTGTCAACAGTTCACACTGGTGGAGGTGGTGTAATGGTGTGGAGAATGTTTTGTTGGCACACATTAGACCCCCTAATTCGTTTGTATTGTTGCTGACCATGTGTGTTCTTTTACGGCCACGATTCCTTATTCTGCGCAATAGGAATACAGAGTACCAACAGCCAGCAACGATATCTCTTAGGTAATAAAATGGCAAGTATTGGAAATTTTCAGTGTAAGTTTGGGTCTGTGAGATGCACAATAAAGGGAAGACATGCTGAATTCACCCTTGTCAGTGCCTTTGTGTGATATAACAGAAAATCTGACACCTTTAGTTTCAGAAAGGACCCTAATAGCTCTCACCTAACCCTACGTCTTTGAAATGATCGAGTGCTCTGTTTATATTTTTGTTCAGCGTGCAGACAAGAGTACATATAACATAGTTAGAACCATAGCAAGGGAGATACACTGTAAAGCAGTTACATTTTATACAGGAAGATTAAAGAAAATAAACGCAAAGAAGCTTTGCATTGCTTTCTTATTTTTAGATTTAGAAATTTTTTGCAAATAAGTTTTGCAAACATTCATATCAGTTTTCACATGTTCAAATATAAGAGTCCCTTCAGGTCATTCACAAACAATACATGGATACATCATTTTCTGTTTTTATGTACTAATTCAATCTTTAATGCAAAAAAAAAAAAACAGCAGGAAAGACATGAGTGTAAATGAACTCGTACGCACTGCGATTTCTGATATGGGACAGCGATCATCAAAAGTATAATGGATAAAATGAGCAGATATGTGGCAATGAAGTTAGCGAACAATGTAGCATAAGCCAAACCACAAGTGCAATAAAGGTCACATGTTGGTTTCGATCTCACAACGCTCAGTTGGCAGGAGGTGTGCAAAATCCAACATTTGTCTTCATAAATAAAAAAATATTTTGTATATTGAGGAGCTGTTGCAACCATTCATAACCTAAAGTTTTTATAAACCCACTGCCCATATTTCAGAGGTGTTTGTATATGAACTTAGACATTTTTAAATTATGCATCAGTGTTCAGATTCCTTCTTCTTGCTGGGGACTATTTTAACTAGGCACACACCTCACCCCCTTCACAACCCTGTAACTTACCTTCAGGGACTTGATTCTTCATGACCTGTAGATTCTGGCTTATCTAGCCAAACACGAATGCAAAATGATAATGTAACAGAATACATACGTAGAATATTAAGATGCAAGATGCAGTATTATTAAATAATACTGGCATGAATTGCCAAATTGTGTGCCAAACAATTGCCATTGTGTGCAGTGCCACTACTTCATAAATGCCTTACTAGGCAAACTGTCTGTCATTCTGGTAGCCCTGTTTCCACTGACCTCTTTGACCATTCCTTAAGCAGTAGAAAAAGAGAGCAAGAGAGGAAGAGATAGCGATAGAGAGAATATGCAAGAAAACAGCCTTGAGAACCAAAACTCATCAGATCCACACCCTGAGCCCAGATTCCTGCACCCCCCCCCCCCCCCCCCCCCCCCCCCCCCCCCCCCCCCCCCCCCCCCCNCGACCCCCCCCCCTGGCCCCAGTTTCCGCCCCCCCCCCCCCCCCGACCTCTCATGAAGACACTGTTTCAGAGCACAGCTGTAAATGAATCATCACACTCCAGACTCAGTCCCTGACATCTTTCCTCTATTCTGTTTGTTGACGGGGTAATGTACTACAATTTTATTTAACAAATATATTTAAATCTGTTTCCTTGGCTTTCTGCCAAAAGCTACAAACTGGGAAATCTACCATTATCTGAATGTTAATAAAGCATAAAGACCATGTTTTTGGTCTTGATTTACCATAATGGACATCGTGTCTGCTCTTACCCTGTTGTAATGGATGCGTGGCTTAATGCATGCAAGAATAAGAAGTTCACTTCAAAGTACCGATTACTGCTTTTCACAGGGGAGATGTCCGTGTTGTGTGTGCACATCATCTTAATTCCAGTGGTTTTTGAATAAGAATGAGACTAAAAGGAAATTTCTGATAACGCTCAACCTTTGCCTCTCTTTTAAAAGTTTGGACAGCTTCGATGATGTCACACCAGAATCTGGCTTTGCAGCACTTTACTAATAAAATTTACAGTTGTGGTGATGTGAGGTTGACCAGCTGAGTTCAACCTGTTCCATATTGAGGGCATATGAAGCGAGACCCAGAAGCTGAGTCACCTAGCGATGCATATCATACATATCTGTGCTCTGCAAAATGCATTTTAAGCAAGAACAGGGCTGCTTTCTCTTACTGCTTACCATTTTCCATTCTTCACATTTGTTCAGTATCAAGCACACAGACTCTTCAGTGTATGAGGCCTATATAAAGAAAAAAATGTCTAACTACAGTGTAACCCAAAGGGTATTGAGTGTGTTTTGTCAGAGACAGTGTGTGATTTGAATAGATCTCTGATCCTGTACGTAACAGTGCGATATTGAAAACACTCGGAGCTTAACATTTACTGCCAGACAAATTCTTCATACTTCAATATACTTCATAGCTTAAAAAGAGAAAATGAACTATAAAGTGTTTTCCAAGTGTTTCATTTTGTGTGTAAGATTATCTGAAATTAGTACTGGGATCCTTAGTGAGTTTGAATATTTCAGCATGTTCTGTAGGATCTTTAGGATTATGCTGCCATTGTCCACTGCCTTCAGATGAATAATTTTACTGGTAATATATGCTCCGGTAATGGCTACATGACACCTCACTTTTCGAACAAGGAAACTGCATGTTTATGTAACATGTTTTCAGTTATTGCCGTTTCACATTTTAGTACCCAATATTACATTTAAACTAATTCATCTAAAAAAAAGACAACATGACATAAAAGATGTGTTCATGAGAAAGTAGTTATGCAACCATTCTCTAAAGTGCATAATAGTCCTGTATTATATTAACTCTGTTTGTCTCACTTAATTGTCCATAAAAATTCAAAGAAAGTTGAAGATTTCTATCTACTTATTTGTATAGACACAGCAGAAAATTCAGCCAGGGTTTTATTTCCAGAAAACATCATAGCACTGATCAAATGAAGATCATTGTTATGGTTCATTGCTTTAGACTATATCAAGATGTGTACACTATGAATTTACTTCAATAATTTTTTTTTTGCATTTTGTTGCCAAATCTGTGTATTGCTATATGCCAATAGTGAATTTATATTAATAATGAAAATTAATTGAATAACTTTCTGGCAATACTGAATTTTTCATATAATTTTCATATAGTAATTTATTCTGCAACTTCAACCCTCTCAAAACAATAAATCCCCTCATGTTTACATCTTGCTGCGGAGATTTGAGGGATGGCCTTGTTTAGGCAGTGTCAGGGTGGTGGATCTTCTTGACATGTTTTACAAAAATGCAGTACAGAGCATTTTATAGTAATGGATGGCAATTGTAGTGATAAGAATGAAACTTAACTCTTCAAAATTTTGCATTGCAATATCAATATTAGTGCTCTGAAACTGACAAGAGTACAATAAACAGAGAAGCAGAAAGTGTTATTAAAGATTCTGCTCATCTTTAGCCTTTATCCTGTGAGCTGCTTTTGTCTGCCTGGTCCTTTTGGGTTGCAAAAGACCAGCGCAAATGTTTATAAAAAGTTCTCTATTCCACATGTCATATAGATATTACACATATAGGAAATCTCGAAAAGCAATTTTGTTCTCTTATGACACATTATGATACACATTATTATACAAATATTCTTTGTGTACAGGAGACCAGTCCATGACAATGTAGCCATGTACAGTGATTTGCACCACGGGCAATTTATAGCCACCACTATAAATCTTTGGACTGTGGGAGAAAACCCACACAAACACAGGGAGGACATGCAAACTGTACACAGACTGAGCTAGACTCAAACCCAGGCATGAACAGCCCGGGTTCCTAGGTGGCATACAGTGTCTACAACCACCCCCCCCCCCCAACAATTTAACATAAAAACCATAATTAAGGGTTTTTTTGACGCTGATCAACAGAAAAATATTATGCATCTTCCCATGTATTTTCATTAATGCTCACTTATCCTCAGCAGGGTCACGGTGGTCCAGAGCCTATTCCAGAAGCAATGGGTGCCATTCTATGAAACTGCCCCTGGATGGGATCCTAGTCCATCGCACAGAAAAATACAATTTAATGTTAAACTGAAACATTTATAAAAATCAATTTTGAATTCATTACAAATATAACACATAAAAACTGAGTGCACAAGTATTCACCCCCATTACTATGACGTGCTGAAATCAGTTCTAAAGCAAATTACTGCATGAACACAATGGAAGAAACAGAGCAAATCCACAATGAGGTCCGTAAAACGTTAAAGTTTGCGATAAAAGGCAATTTCCAAGACACTGAATACTGCTAGGAGTACATTTCAGTTCACATCTGCCTAGAGCAGGCTGTACAAAAAAAGTCAGAGAGCTATGGATATTATAGCGAACATTTCGAGTTAATTCTCCCCTCAAGTGAAATACCCTATAGGAGCATATTTCACATTCTTAACATTTACTCTTGCAATACTCCATACATATTTAGCATACCTTAATGATGGCAATGGCAAAAACTGTAATAAACTGTATTAAACTGTAATAAAATTAAAATATCCTCTTGACTTTCACAATGCAGTGATTTTGCACCTGCTTTAAACCCCCTGTGAAGAAAGCAGGGCACCAGATAGTATATAAGTCATCAGTCATGATACGTTGTTAGGGGAAGTTCATTTCAATTCCTTCAAAAGAAATTGAAACCGGACCTGCGGCACCATAGAATCAAATCACTATTTAACTTCTAAAATATAAATTGAGCCCTGGGACAAATTACTACCAGATTTTGACACGTACAAAAAGGGCTGTTTACAGAGGAAAAAATGCAACCAACCATACAAGGGGGAAAGTAACATCTGACATGTATAAATAATGCTGTCAATCCATGTTGATGGATATTGACTGCTGAGATCATGACTGCAATATAGTAAAGAAAAAACAGTGAAGACCAGCACTTTGTGATAGGCTGGAGCTTGAGTTCTCACTCTCCTTTTGGATTGGCAGTCACAACCAAAGGTGGCCTGTTAGTAGGAAATGAGCAAAAGGTGCAACCACATGTGTAAATAAACAGCCTCTGCAAAGGTCGGACAAGGCTTTGTTTCTGAATGACAGTTTGGCGCTAGTGACGTTAAGATTTAATGAAAGAAATTTCAATTCTGAGAATGTGAGATGTGGTTTTGTTTCATTTTTGTCAGAGGGGGAAATGAGGATCATTAGTACAAGGGGCAACTTAACCCCCATCTTTACTCCCACGGGCTTCTGCAAAATGGCAGATTCAGTACAGATTCATTGTTTGGCTCAGACTAAGTAGACAAAAAAAACAACTAGGAATCCATACCTGTAGAAATAGTTAAACTGGTCCAGCAACCACACTGTGTATAGGAGCTTATGGAAGATCAACATGGCTGCGTGTGGGAAAGGGAGAGCCCCCCGTTGCTATAGCGGTTTGCCGCTTGCTGGTACGTAATCTCACTTAATTCGGAAGAGACTCCCCCATACCTTTGTTCTGATATTCTACTTATCTTCCCTGAGGGATTGTTGTTTCATATCACTCCCCGAACCTGGTAAAACCGTGTGTGCCATACCTTTTTCCTTCTGATGTGGGATGCAAAATGTTCATCATAGTATCATGCCATCCAACAATTTCATAGAATACTGACTTCAAGCAAATATGGTTTTTGTATTTCTTGACCGATTTAATGGTCAGCCTTCAATGGCAAAAATACTGTGACATGAAGAAGCAGCAAAAGAACATTCTTCAGCGTGGGCTTCTTGCTCCCTTTCAACTAAAATATATATTAAACACATTACCTGAAGAAAAAAAGGTAACCAATGTGAGGTGCTTTAGTTTACCACACAGAAAGCAGTTTCGGCTCCTAGACCATGCATTTGTATTGATCAGCCCCCCCCCAGGTAACCATGCCAACATGCCCAAGGTCTGTTTGCCTGAAAGAGAATTTTTTCAGAGGCTCCTTTGAACAGCTGAGGTCACCGAGAAGCTCTCCGCAGGGGGTCTGGTGCTGTGCAAAGCGGCACAGCTGTCTCCTGTCAGTGTTAGTAAGAGAAGACATCTTTATCACACACCGTTGTGTATTTTACCTTGCTGTAGTCAGCAAGAGAGGGATATAACCAGATAAAATAGAGGGCAGGAAGGTGAGAGTTGAGCACGGATGGAGGGTGGGAGCTTCTCTGGGAGCCTCAGTGATGAAATTGCTGTCCCTGTTGATTTGACTTGCTGTGCCTCAGTTGTCAGTTTACAGCCACAAGCAGGAAAGCTGCGCAATACTGATCTTTGTGCACGTGGAGAGTATGTGTTAGATTTGGGGGGTGTCTATTTTAAGTATGTGCAAACAGAAAGTAAGTGATGACTTATAAAAACAGCCTCCACAGTACACCATCCTTGGATGCTGCTTTGTCAGTATTGCTAGATAGAACCCAGAAGAAAAAGAAGGAAAAAAAAACATTCCATTGATTTGTAATGGTGATGTTATAGGTTACATGTATTTCCGTCATCTGCATCCAGTGCCTTTACTGTGGAGATACTGTTGGCATACATGACTCTCCTGCGCAAGGGGCACTGTCCACTGTATTGAAGAAAAAATAGATTAGAGTTTGAACAGGAGGATGGCACAGATACTATATATCCTCAGTTTAGACTTCTTCTGGAGAGAATTTCTTTAACAGCATATTTTCTGAATGTTTTCCACATTCTCTGTACTTTCAGGAACAGCGTGAAATGTCACTGACCTCCAATATGTCACTCAGAACAAAGTCCATCACAATCACAGCATTAAGGCAACTAGTTATGCTGCATCACGTGAATATTATTCAGCAGCCTCCACTAGCGTGGTCCAGGCAGAATATATCACTGAGTGTCAAACATATGGCACAGAACGCAAGTGACGTATGAAGGAAGAATATTCTCACTGTAGTGAAATGAGGTAATTCGAGATGAATCCAAGATAATCACAAGCCGTCATCAAAGAACCTGCTGCTTCTTATAAGAGGATGTGGGGGGGGGTCTACTTGGTATTCCTGATCCTTGTGGGGTTTTTTTTTTTTTGCTCATACGAGCGTATTTTTGTTATAATTGTCAGCTGAATAATTATGATAATAAAAAATATATACGCACAGTCTATATATATTTGTGCTATAGATAGAATAGCGTCTCTGTATATGTTAAACATCTATTTCATCTCCCAAAATAATATATCAAATATATCATTGGCATCTATGTATTGTCCTTGTCTGATACAGGCCTAGTTCTCCCAGAATATAAAAATACATGCTTTCAGTATTACTTAGAGCTATCGAGCAAGTAATTAAAAATAAAGCATTTCGGTATATACACAATACATTTTTTTTAATCTCACAAAAGAAAAAATGCCTTAAACATTGTGACATTCGTTTCTACAATAAAGTACACAAGTTCTGTTAGGATGTATTTTTAAAATAAATTCATTAGTTCTTTTAATACCCTAAAATTTCATGATCACTCTCCTCTCTGTTACTGAATTTAGACTTGTTACAATTATAAGATTATTTCATTTAATGAGCCCCTGGAACGGTTGTCTTCTGCCAAGAAATGAAGAGAATCAATTATATTGAGAGTTGCACACTAGGTGACAAAGGATGCAAATGATGAACAGTAAGCATAAGTAATGGTGCAAAGAGGTAAAGATAAGACCCTTAGAAGATACAAACAGAATAGGAGGGAAAATAATATAAGGCGGGCTGAGGAGTCCTCTAAGTGGTTCTCTGGATAAGGCTGAAACCAAGACTCATCAATACTCTCAATATCACCGGTTTTTGGTCATCATGAATTGATAAATTCCATTTTTCATATGAAAGCGACATCACAGTTAGAAAATTGTTCTTTTCCCCCATCTATTTAACCAGCGATCGACAAACTTTGCAAATCGCTTGTAACTTTATTGTCTCTCAGATGTTCTCCCACAAATATTGTACTTAATTTTAGTCTGACTGAGATTTATAACACTAATCGCCCTACAGCTGCTTTACTGCTGTGTTTGTTCTGTTTTTTTATTTGTCACTTTTCCTTTCACATTGGGTCCTTGTCAAGGACATCTGAAGGTATTTGATTTGATAGGGACCGAAATTGGGGTAAAGATGTGCGGATGAGACGTTACATACATACATAGCAATGTTTCTCTGAAAGCTATATTTACTTTAAAAAAACTGAACTACTTTTTTCAAGAAGTCTACGCCAATATGTCAGTATTGAAAGTGGATCAATGCAGTATTTTTTTTCAGTTTTAACAAATTAAGTTTTTAAGTCAAAATAAATGCCATTTATGCTGTAAATAATTTTGGAGCAATAAAAGTTTTCAATCTTGCAATTTATCTTGGTTTTTCTGTTTAGGATATTTCTGTGATTTTAGGATGCTTTTTGGACTCTGTTTTCAGACAGTTGAGATCTTGTTTCCATGTTGACTGTAGCTGGCAGGTACAATGGAGCTCTAGTGTGATGACTTTGTGGGGGTGATGGATTGGAGGAAGGTACTTTATGACAGTTCTCAGTGTATTAGTCAGAGGCAGGTTTTGGGTGGGGGAGAAGTAGTTGAGTGGGACTTTGATAGTGGTGCAGCCCATACAATATAGCAACAAAGTAAACCGTCAATGCATTAGACATACGAACGGATCAGGGTGATGTGGAGATAATGGGAAACTTGGTTTTTGCGCCTGCCACAGGAGGTCCACAATAGATGTTTGCCTTCCTAACTCTGTCGTAAGCAGCTGATGCCCTACTGTTGGCCCCAAACCTACCTTAAATTAGCATATATTGTCTGTGTAGTATAAACATGGGCAATGGTGTTTATCCCACTGGGCCAACAATACCGCCCAGTGGGATAAACACCACCTTTGCTATAGACCTGTTAAATTCTTGTTAGTGAAAATAAATATTGACACTGGTTTGGAGTAAATGAGAAGGATAAAAACATGAATTTTGTGCTTTAAACATTTTATTTTTTAATGGGGGATTAGTATTGGAAGTGCCCAAACAACCTGCTGTCATAATGAGATTAGTTCTTGTGTGGATACATTATACTTATCCCTGAAATCCTAGGAAATGACACTCTGTAAACTATTTTATTAGGGCTAAAGGGACACTTGTCCAGGAGGTCCAAGAGTCAGAGTGCAGAAAATCTGGACAACTGACTGGGTGGCTTATCCAGTTCTCCATCACCTCGGTGAATTGGAGATTTCATCTCACCATTCTCAGGCCACACACATTTCCCTGTTCAAAAATCTTGGTCTCAGTCATTCCGTTTCTGTATAATCAAGGTTATGGAAAAGTTGTACCAAATAGTTAAAAGTAAATACTATTAATGTAAAGATGGTTTATGTCCACACAGTGGAAGAAGTGGAAAACTGTTGTCAAGTTCTTGGACACTGCACTTGATGACTAGAAAAATGTTACACACTTCAAGAGTGTCAAAACAATGGATGTGAAATGTTCTTTGCCCAGGGCATTTGTAGAGGTGGGTATTTGGAAAGGTCATGAATGTAAAATAATTGACAAACAGCACATATACCCTTTACAATGCATCAGCTTAGTCTGACAGGCTTACAGGTGGGTAAAAATCATAATCTGTACTCGAGAAGTTGCAAAAGTTGTCCACTGAATGCAAAATGCTCCCAGTATTAAACTCTGTACACCTATATGACTGATACTAACCAGCAGCACACTAATTTTGATGGTGGCGTCGGATGGGAAGGATGTCATAATGCTTTTCAGAATTGCAAATTTAATGTCCTTTAGGTACCAAAAATCATCACATTATCTCAGTTTAGATCCTATTAACTCAACTTTTTTCATTCTCATTCCAGCTTTGATCAAATCCCTTTGTGGTAGGCTACAAAGTAGAAACATGGAGGGCATTCTGCAATGAAGCAGGTGAGGTGTGGCAAATGTTGGACGTATGCCGGGGTATGGGTAACTAGAGACACCCTGAAAGACTCCAACGGCATAATGTGGAATGGAGAGGTGCAAATGGTGTACTAGGGCATTGTGGTGAAAGACTGAGGAATTAGTTTTTAAGTGGTGTATTACAAAGTTTCTGCTGACTTCCTTTGGCTGTTTTATTTAAAATAAAAGCTGCTCTCAGTTGAGACCAAAAGTTCTACAGGCTCAATAATATACGTTGTCTGTGGAGAATAATAAATGTATCTTTTAATTGTGTTTTGCAGAAATTTGCATGGTGCGTGGTATGAGAAATGGGACCTTTAAAGCCTATAGCAGCTGAATTTGCCACAAGCTGTCGATGTCATTTAGGCCACATTTTTCTTTTAGTTTTATTCAAAGATAAGAGTTATAACCACCTCAAAGTATTCATCACAGACAGGGAAAAAACGTGCATCGGATGAATCAAACCAAGTCACCAAATGGTTTCCATGTTTAGGTGAAGTAGAATTTAAAATGATTTTGAACAGCCTTCCTTTGCATTGACTGACATTTCTTTGTCACTTCAATAAATATCCAGCTACATACATCCGTTATAAGTAACATAGGCTGTGATGTGGCAGAAATGTTTATTTAGATATAGGGGTAAGTAATGAGTCATTTATCTTACCCTAAATGATTCAACACTGATACATAAAGAAACCCTTAAGATGAACAGTAATGTCCTTCTTCTCACTTACAGTATTACTCTTTCCAGTTGCAGAAACGTTAACAATGGCAAGATGTCTGAGCCATGTGTAGGTTTCTGCGTTACTGAGAAGGCAGTGGGCAACGTTTGCATCTTGCACTCCCCCTATTTTCTGAAGGAAAAGGTGTCGCGTATGACTTATGTGCTCTCCTCCACTTCTCACATTAGCCTGCAAAAGAAGCAGCCAAGCACTCCTGCCAATGGTTCTTGCAACGTTGTGAGCTGATTTCCAGTTTGACTTTAGTGTAGTTGCGTAAATACAGCCATCTGCCATTATTCGATCTCCCAGTATCTGGTTGTCCATTTATTCACCAGCAATTGTTCTGGAGGCAATATTTACACTGGTGTGATAAAGCGAGACTGCCTTTGAAAGCTGTCGGAGGCAACTATGAAAGAGACACATTGCTTTGTGGGAACTTTGTGCCCAAACCCAGCTTTGTACTGGAGCTCTTTGGTTTCACTTGTTTTGTCATGAGTTTGTACCCTCTCTTCTGCACCGTTGTGCTGTCATTTACATTCATTTAAATGTAACACATGACTTTTTCTTCCTCAAGCCAGTTAAACAACTGTCACGGTGAGCTTATCGCATGGAACTGTTATTTTTTGGATTTATTATATACATTATATTTTTTCTAATAGCTTGCCATTAACTCTATCTGAATTTTGTCAGTCACTTTGTTTTCAGGAGCAAATCACTGCCAGATAACAGGGCGAGAGTAATTTCATGTCAAACCCGATCTTAACAAACAAATAAATAAACAAATAAATAAATATTTGCATTGCATATTCAAGATATTATAAAATCGATGCTTAATATCCAGGTTAAGTTTTACAGATGAACTGACCCACTAAAAAAAGTCACATAGTCAAAAATACCCAGTAAGGTTGACAGAGTTCATTTGTCCCAGATTAAATCCTTTATTATAGGGGATTTTTACCGCGAAAGGGTCGCTAGTAAATAAACATGAAGAGAAGACTATGAAGAAAGGTGTGATTTCCGTTCCCCAGTCTGCTGAAAGTGCCGCTTCCGTTTTCACCAAATTATTGTCACATGTCACACTGATGACTTCAGTCAATTTAGACTTTGCAGTCATCTTTGAATTTTCTTGTACTCGCTTTTTTATGCTCGCCGTTTTGTTCAGAACAAAGGAACTGGGTGGTTTGTTAAGAAATATGTGTGAATTCCTGCGGTGCACTCACTACGCCTGACAGCGATGAAGTTTGTTTTCCATCTCCTATTGTTCACTTTGTGTCTTTAAGGTTATGCCTTGAGTTAATTATTTTCATGCAAGGTTTATTTAACAGAACAAACGGAGCTTCTGTGAAGAGATGAGTCATCATCTATGTGTTCTTAGCCTCTCAGTGGCCTGATGGGCACTTTCTTACCTCTAGTATTCTTGTTGGTGGTCACCTGAAGGACCATCTGTTGAATCTTCTCAGGTCCACTTTGAAACTATCAGCTGCCCATAATGTCCGTTTGGAATAATATTGGGCATTAATTTTGTGCTTTGCAGCGGGAATTTGCTGTGACTGCATGTCAAGTGCTAAAAAAGGCTGCGTTGAAAAAAGAAGCCTCTTGTCCAATAGTGAGCAGGGCGGTCTGCTTTGGGTCATTCCCTGCTGAAAAGTAGGCTTCATTCAGCAGTGCTCACTATGCTGTGCTCAGTATCAGCCTGTCAGGAAAAAAACAGAGCTGGAACAAGTTCTCTAACTGGGAGTCCTGTGGTCTTTTCCTATGTCTTGTGAATTTTATCAGTCAGTTTTAGGATGAATTGTGAAATCTTGAACCACAAATGGACCACCAGGCAGGTAGCAAGGGAAGAAAAATGCAGGCAGCAACGAACAGTGTTATCGAAAACAATTCCCAGTAAAAGTACAGTAGGAAAAAAACGGAAGTTTAAGTGTTCAATTTGCCGTAAATGTGGCGATGAGTAGTTTCATCTTGAAGGTGTTTCAAAAAGAAATATAAAAAAATTGTGTCAGAAAAACAATGTGCACATCAATGACAGCAGCTTGAAATAAATCAGCACTGTGTGTTCAGATTCATTCCCTGCCGGGTCAGTTAACGGTATCGATTGTATTGCGATGGAACTCGAGTTGTTGGTATCGGAACATTTGTTCGTTTTCAAGGTAACAACATCTTTCGTACCATCTGACGTGAGGCCAAAGTACCTGTCCTAAGATTCTGCAGAAAGTAAACATGAAATTTTTACTTTTTATGGCCAGACAAGTCCAGAAATGAGTAATGAAAGAAATCCTTGTATTCGCACTGTATTTTGCAGCTGCATAAGAAGTTTTCCTCTCAGTCTTCATTGTTATAAATTCATAATTTTAATCGAATTGCAGTTGTACCTGTGCATATTAGGTTGAGTTGCGGTAGAGTATGCTGCAATGTTTTGGAAATGGCGGGGGCTTTACTGTCCAACTCTCAAAATACTTTGGTTAAGAAAATACTGCTGTTGCCCAATGTGTACTTCAAAAGCAACCTTAATACATTTACGTTTAATTTTTTTCTTTTTAACGTCATTAGTTTGTTACTGCATCTCTAAACATCATTGCTGTCTATATATGCTACAGGTAATTTATTATATGCGGGTTGTTTACATGTATTTTATCATTAGATGAGTTATGACGTAATAAAAAAAATCTTAAAACATTAACTCAGAGAACAGAATATCACTTCGAATAGTAACCATTCAAGTGCAACAACCATTTTAAAGATTCTTGCAACATATATTGCATTTATGGGGAGGGTGTACAGCAAGATATTATTATTATCAGTTTTATTACTGTTATTAGTATTATTACACTTGCACTCATTTTTTTTTGTCTAAACACAAGATAAGGAGTGGGTGTCATCTGTGCATTTTGGTTACAGTGTCAGCAGACACTGAAGATCTCTATTTCTTTTGGTTTGTGTTTCACTTAGCATAGTTTGCACAATATTAGCTGGTTCTATTATTATTATTATTATTATCACAAATAATAATAATAATAATTTATTTTTATTTTTAATTTTTTGAGTATAATATAGCAGTTGGACAAAATAGTGGATAACACTAATATGGGGGGTTTAATTCCTAATCCGCCTCCAGTCAATAAGAGTCCTAACACTCCGAGAGCGACTACACGGCTTATCAAGTTGCCTAGATTCACAAGGTCTGTGTTGAACCAGGACAGGTTCATTGTAAATATGCTACTGGAATCAATCGCAGTCTGACAAGATCTGATAATATAGATTTGAAGGAATGCTACCATAACAGCAAACCTAATGAAAGTGGCTGCGAGGCACAATGATGGAATTATGGATAAGCAAGAGGCCACACTCACAGGAAAAACAAGCATTCACCCCAAGCTGAAACATCAAAAGAAGCCTTCTGTGAAGGATCGCAAATGATAACATGAAATGAAGATAACATGTTTTAAATCCCATGCAGCCGCAATATATTTAATTGCAAATTAATGTATTTCTTTAGAAGTTAAATGAACTTGAGAAAAAACCGAGTTCATGAGCTAATACTGAATATTTTTCTGAAACTTTCTTTCCATAATTATTGAATTTACAAACATATAATTGCAACCTAATAAGGCAAAGGAGACATGTATTTTCAGCTTTTAACCAAAACTTTTCAGCCAGTTGTAGAACCAGTCAAAGTTCAATGCCGAAAGTGCTAATGAAAAATCGTGTTTTTTAGACACCGACTACATATGCACCTTCAGCCGTTGCAGTCATTCCTTCTGTCCCATTAGTAAATCCTCCCTATGTTGCTCGCCTCCCTTTGTCACATTAAACCACTATTTAAGAACCAAGTTGTTTCCTCTGGGGAAGTGTTCCAGTTAACTGCCTTTCCAGACACACAGCTTCCCACATTCATCATCTCCCACATGAGACGTCCTTCTATCGATTTGTAGTTTTCGAGGCATCAGGTTTGCATCATGTAGATAAACAAAATTGGAGAATTGAAATGGCTAGGAGGGAAGTGACGTACAATTACATCTTTGTCTTTTCTGGCTTTAACATTAGATTTGATGTCATCAGCAGCTCCTTGTCACTCTCATGGCACGATGTTCCGAAACAAATTCACTTTGCGCTAACAGGCAGCAAAGCCATATGTGCTGTGTGCCACTGAAGGGAACATGTCTTGTGAAAAGACTAAGTAAACTTGCATATCATTTTTGCTCCAAAATATGGATTTCAGTCACATCTTCAACAACCTCAATTTTCCTGATTTCAGGATAAGAGGCACAGTTGGCTTTCTCTCTTAAAGACCTAGCTCTCCAAACATGGCAGATATTCAGAGTTTTGCCTTCATTCCAGCAAGCAACAAAGTTAAAACTCTTATGAGCCCAGCGCCTATATAGACATTGATCTGCTCTTTTTTTGAGGGATCTTGAAAAAAATAAGGGCTTTACCAGTTTGCTGATACTTGACAGTTAACCAACAGACCTGGTACTGGGTTCCAATGCATACAAATTAAGAGATTCTTCTTACAACAATGTGCTATTTTAACCACCAGGGTGCTTGAAATGGCTTGATCATCCCACTCCCACACCCACCATTCTACCCGTAGGTTTAAGAGCCTGTTATGTAAGTTTTTCTCTTTTTTTGCATATGCTAAAGTCTGAGTTCCCTTGTCTTTATACAACAGCCAGCACAAGGCACTAAATGATCCAAACAGGATTACTTTGCATCCTCCATATTGGCCTCTTGACAAGGGGTACACATGAAGAATAAGAAGACTAACACTATCTTCTGATCTGGGATACTGGAAGCTAGTGAGCAAGCACAGGCACTGGAATACACATAGATGCAAGGAAATGCATTTCAAGACAGGAATAGTATAGAGGGTGAAATGAGAGGATGTTTTCTCCCACATCTGCATCTCTCAGTCAGATCGAATTTGCCCCAAATACAAACGGATGAATGCTCTCCCTTAAACTTGATACAAAAATCTTATCTGGCATACAAAAAGATGACTCTGCTAAACTGCTTCCCTTTCATTGTTTGTCAGGAGTAACGCAAAGATACCATCCAGTCTCTTTCGCGTGCAAGTTTCCTAACTTCTCTATTATCCACCGTCTCAAAATTAGCTTTCACAGGGACAATGAGAAAAGAAACATTTAAAAC
This sequence comes from Arapaima gigas, assembly GCA_900497675.1. Taxonomy (NCBI): domain Eukaryota; kingdom Metazoa; phylum Chordata; class Actinopteri; order Osteoglossiformes; family Osteoglossidae; genus Arapaima; species Arapaima gigas. The sequence goes on from UFQX01000048.1 coordinate 1,188,203, forward strand.
ATTTAAAAAATTATGAAATTATGCTCAGAGGTGGATATTACATAACAGAATTAGTCTGGTGTTATTAAAGTCTAATCTCACTTTTTCTGTCACATGTGACGCCGTTGGTAGGAAGCAGACGTGTGCAGGCGCGAGTTGGCGAATGGTGTTTATTGTTGAGAGATGGTCCAAGTTTGTAGTCGCAACACAGGCAAGGGTCAGATCCAGAGGTTGGAGAAGTACAAGAAGTGGTCAGACAGGCAAGGGCCGATCGCAGGAAAGGCTAGCAAGACAGTTGCTCAGTAGTAACATGGGCAGTACTTCACACCGGTGTCCTGCGACACAGGTTTTATACCCTGCTCGGGGAAACAAGGAGCAGGTGCCGGCGATCGTGGAGTTGGGCGGAACAGCAGGCAGAGCAGGGGGCATGGCACATCCTACCCCCACTCTGTTCTTTCAAAAGATTTTTGGAGTTTTAACACACCTTACCCATTCCAATCAATGTTCGTATGTCTTAAAAAAAATCCTCCGAAAGATGAAGAAACTATTTTGTTTTTTGCTGTGAGACCTGCTTCAATCTGGAAGACCTTCTGACAAAACTCTTGAGTTGGTTGACAGCTACAGAATGGTTATTCCTTCATTTATAAATGCTAGATCTTGAGAAAATTGCTCTCACTATCAATTTCACTTAGTGCTGCCATTTCAGCTTGTAAATGTTTCACAGAATAATGACAAATAGCCACTTTCCCCAGTTTGTGCTTGTTTGTCTTTTATTCTTATGAATTTGTTATTTCCGAATAACTTTAATAAAGTTAATATTAGAACTGCCTTATTATTTAAAATAGATGTAAAACAACATCTGTTCAAGGAACAGGGATCTGCAGAATTTGCTGACAAGTTGAGCCCAACTCTCCAAGATTAAATGTTTATATTTTATTGCATATCTCAGTAATAACGAACATATTTAAAACATTTTCTTTGACCAAAAAAGATTTCTCAAATACAAGAATCTCACAATGCGTACATTAAAATTCACCGTAAACAAGAATTTTAATACAACGTTTTCAAAGTTCATGTCACTATAGATATCTCACAAAGTTCACAGTTCTCAGGAAAATTAATGACAAACCCAGAAACATATCATAACCCAAATGACAAATAGCTCACTACATTACAACACTTTAAACTAATAACCCCACATTACAATGGGGGGAGAGATGGCCCTGGGCCGTAAATTATTTAGCTAACAGCTGATCTCCAGACACCACTGATGCTTCAAGTCCATTCGGCCTGCAGCTGTGTGGCTCTGGCCCTCATGCAAAACAGCAGGAAGGGAACCCAGACTTAATTCTACTTATAAATAAATAAATAAATGATAGCCAAACAGTGGCTTCCTCTCCGAAGACTGCATCCTGTTCAAATTCCCAGGTCAGGCTATACTGAAACCTTGCAACAGCCTGTACTGAAGGAAAGTGATCCAACACATGCTCACTTATTGCCCTGCTGGTCCTGGACTAAAAAGCACTGACTTTATAAGGATGCACACCTGGCGATTTGACTTGATCTTTACACTTTTTGGGGTTGCTTCTTCATTGACCAAAAAAGGTAGAAGTCCATTCTTTTGAATTCACGGTACCTGTCCACCTGGAAGCTCCGAATTCTCAAAGCATCCTCTGGGGCACAGAAAAACCCCCATGGTCATCATTCCATGGTTCAGGAAATTTCCACTCCACTGTAGAATCTACAGTTGACATCTTTCAGTCTGTAGATTCATGATCCCTGGATTATACTAAAACATACTACAAATAAAAACTTTATCTCACTCTGCAAGCATGGTCATTCCACCTGAAAGCATTCACTCCCAGCTGACCTTACCCAAATGCTATGCAGCCACAAACCCTAAATCCTCCTCAATTATTGTTTTGTATTTTTTTTCCTTTATTAAACTCTAATAAATCTAAATACTCAAATAAAGCAACACATTTCAAAGACATTAAAATATGTAAAATGCACAATACATCTCACAAACAATATCCATCAGTTCACACATTTTGGACCTAGACTTCAAAATACACCATAGGTCTCATAAAACCTCTGTGTCAAAGTCAGTGTCTTATCATTGCAATCTGGGTAGCACATTTTGCTCTAAAATACCTTGGTAATCGTCCGATGTCATGACTCCCTTAATACATTCAAGGCCTTCAGTACCAGAGACAGCAAAGCAGCCTCACAACATTATGGAACCTCCACCATATTTAACTGTAGCAAGGGTGTTCTTCCCCTTATAGGCTTCATTTTGACACCTGTAAACAAATCACTGGTCTGCATTGCCAAAGAGCTCTATTTTGGTTTTATCAGTCCATAGAACATTTTCCAGACTGATGTTGGTTTCTCTCTGTAGGTTTGGACAAAGATCAGTTGTGCCATTTTATGTTTGACTTGGGATCCTCCTATGGCCTTCGCCATAAAGCCCTTCACTGTTCAGTGTGTGGCATATGATATGGGATGGAACCATCAATCCAAATGGTCCCAGGTCACCTTTAAGTTCTTATCTTCAAAGACTGATCGAGACTGATCGATTTTTCTCTTCCCACCACGCCCTGAGAGGTTCTTGATAGTAATAGTGTCAGTTGTTACACTCCAAACAAGTCCTTTTTTAATTGTTATTGTTTTATCTTGTGCTGCTCAGTATCAAACAAATGCTATGTCTCATCCTCATCCCCTTCTGAGATGATCTTGTCTACAGAGGAATTCTTGAGTTACTCCAACCCCACCTTATAATTCATCCAGGTAGGCTGAAACTCCTCCACAGATCCATCACTTGTTGTCCTGCACATTTTCCTCCTTATTATCATGGTTAATTGTTACTCACAGGCTTGGGGTGAACAAATCCCTCTCGGCAGAGGTCACAGCCACTGTATCACTGTACCTTGGGAGTCTTTTCTGATTCTCTGGCCATTGCTGTTGCTTTCCACTGTCCGCGATACCATTCCCCGCTGTGTCTTTCTTCTTCACGTCCACTAGAGCTGGCTTCCTGGATGCTTCCAGACTCTGGGGGATCCACGAGAAAGATAATATTGAGCAATTTTCTTGTCTGTTTCAGACACTGTCATTCTGATCCTTTTAGAAAAAAATGTTTAATTTGCATTTGAATGCATCCGTCCCATTTATGTGCCTAACTGGTTCCGGAAAAGTTTGTGTTGTGTGAAGACATGTAAACCGAAGCAGTTAGTGCTATTATTTTTAGCGGGGAAATCATAAAGTATTCCAGCCCAACCCAAAAACAAATCCAAATAATTTTTGCAAATCCCTCTATAACCTGAAGAAAGCTTTTATAAGTGACAAACAACACTTCGATATGTCACCACCGTGACATAATTTGAAAGAAATAAAAGTTTTAACAACAATCTGGTACGCATACCGTTTTCTCGCACACAAAAAACTTTAAAAAACTCTGTTCTTGTGGTCAGTGATAACTAATGTCTCTACTGTATTTCCCCGTGCAGAACAGTAGCAAATATTCTCATACTCCCCCGAAGCAGAACAGCACTAAATATACTATATTCACTGATGTAGCACAGCGCTAAATAGACCGCACCACACACAAGGTGAGCGTGGATTTTTTGTGGTTTTTTCTGCCACTTTTTTGTAGCACATTGTATTGAGCAGATTGGCACACGCACCAAGAAATGGTATTACAAATCATAACACATTCGAGCGATAACTTGTTGTGCGAGTGCAAGTACACGGAGACACAACTGTTGGGGGGAATATGTTCAGCGCTGAATCTGTGTGTCGCTTGTGTTGGTAAAGCAAGGAGGGTTTGTGATAACCGGCTTCTTAAAGAGAAGAGAAAGATATTTCAAAGAGAAAATATTTAATGTTTATTTTCTGGGGGCTATCTCCTGACTTCTGTTATAGAGACTGTCTTAGCGTATTCATATTGTTTATGAAGCTGTTTGTTACAGTGGTTTGCAGAGCAAAGGAACAACTGAAGCTTGAAGCTGAAATAGCAAAGAAGCAGATCTGGACAACGTGAATTTCACTACAAGAAAACTTTCCTCACTTGGCGGAGCACGCTCTTATTATTCTTCTGCAATTTGCAACCACTTGTTTATGTGAGGCTAGTTTTTCCATGATGACAAACATAAAAACACTAAAACACAAAGGTTTAAAAAAGTTTGAGGAAGAAATAGCGAAATATTTAAGAAATGTAAATATAAACATGGCTTTTTTTCTCTACTCCCCTTCTAAAATTTAGGTATACATTGTAACAAGAGGTGCTTCGCTGACCTGACCATCCTCACCAAAGACACTTCTGAGAAGGTGGTGGAAGTCTGCAAGCTGGAGAAGGAGAAGGGTCTGAAGAGGTTCAAAGTGGAGCATCTGTGGTGGACGAATAGAAAAATCGTCACTGTCCACATCTTCAACCCTGCAGTTGAGGCCTTTTTGAGGGAGCATGTGAACCTCCTCCCAGGCCGCAGGGACATGTGGGATGAATTTGGGATCTGGTCACACCCTGGCATACTTTAACATCAAGAACAATAAGGGGTACCTCTTTTACCCACAGCAGCCTCCCTTCTGCTGGATCTGCCAGGGTAAGGAGCACACCAAAGAGGCGTGCACCAAAATAAAGTACCACAGTTGTCTGGAGTCTGGCCACTTTGCCAGGGACTGCAAGGGCCCCCACTGGTGCAACATTTCTCACAGTGAGGAACCCCTGGCCCACCTCCGTTCACAGTACAGGCCCTCATATGCTGATGCCCTGTCAGAGGCAGAAACCCTGAAAGAGTTGACCCTGAGGGGGAAAAAGGAGGTGGAGGCAGGGCCGGAAGTATAGGTGAGGGCTGGAGAGGACCCTGGCACGGTGGACAATCTCCAGGCTTTTAGCCCTGCTCCTACCCTGGGAAAGTTTTTAAAAAGAAAAAAGGAAGACTGTTCAACAGAAAAGAAGAATAGCAGAAGGGAGGCCAAACAGCTTGAGGGGCATTTTTGTTGGCCGACTCTTCCTTTGATGAAGGCCAGGAGCGACCCCTCTCCCCAGAGCAAGTGAATGACGCCTGGGTCACTGGGCATTCCCTCCCAATTTCCCCTTTCCAGGAGTACGAAGTGGGACCAATCTTGCCAAATTCGGAGACCTACTTGGAAGACAGTAGAATGATCATCGGCATCATGACTGGGGCAGATAACTCTGGGGATGGGAATTTTGAATGGCCGACTTTTATTGTTTTGTAGTTTTAGCTTTTAATGGGTTTAATCTTTTAAATGTCTTAGCCCAATGGCTGATTTTAAAATTTTAGCTGTTAACATCAGGGGCCTCAAAATCTTTGTAAAAAGAACTGCTGTGTTTAATCAGCTTTTGTCCTGTGCCGTGAACCTGTGTTTTTTGCAAGAAGTCTGCCACCAGGACCAGCAGGACATGACTCTTGTCTTAAGAATGGAGTAAGGGTGAGTCCTACTGGAGTGTAGGTGATGCCCACTCAGCAGGCATGGGGAATCTTTTTGGAGATGACACCTACGAAAAGGTAAGGCCTTTTATCATTAATCCTGACTGGATTTGGGGGGTGGACATCATGTGAAGAGGTCAGCACATTCATGTACTGTGCGTCTATGCTCCAGTGGAGGTCAAGTCACGGTCATGGCTACTGGAAACACAACCTGGAGGTCATCTAGGAGGAGTAGAGGGACATGTTTCACTTTGCGGCAGAAGACCATGGACGGTTACCCCTTGTCAGCTGAGTGGAGAAAGGGGGTCAAGGCCAAAGCCCTCACCGTTAATTATTGTGTTCTTAAGCCTGCTGTGCATTGCCAAGGCATCGCTGGGCTTGAGGAGAAGCTCCAAGGAATTTATACCTGCCATAACAACAGAGGGGTTTTTGATTACCATAGGGCCACAAAAATAAAGGCGATTTTGAAGCAGCTGCACACAGAGCAGCCCAGGGCCTTTTTATTTAGTGCCAGAGTCAGGGAGGTAAAAAGTGAGAATGGAATGAAAAGTATACCTCCTACTTTTTTAACAAACTGAAGGATTTGAAATGTAAGAGAGGTTTTACCTTTCTACAGAACTGGCAAAGGGAATCCTTCACCGAAACAGCCGAGGTCACATCTTGTTTTTATAAGCATTTAAAGTTAGGGAAACAGATCCCGTGATAGAAAGGAGCTTTTTAGACAAAGCGGCATTGGTAGCCTAGAAAGCCCCATTACTTTGAGTGAGCTGACAAAAGTGCATAGATGTAAAGCTTATCGGAAAAGTCCTCACTGAGCTCCTGAAGCAGGTAACAGCCAACTTGGTCCACCGAAACTAAATTTATAGGGTTCCTGGGCAATCCGCAATCTGGAATTTGCACCTGGTTCAAGACGTGATTGCCTGGGCAGAAAACCGAAAGGTCTCTTTAGCATTGGTTAGCCTTGACCAGGAGAAGGCATTTGATCAAGCTGACCACAGCTTCTTGTTTAACAACTTGAATAGGATGGGTTTTGGTCCTAGGTTCCTGGGGTGGGTGTCGGCACTTTACACAAAGGTAGCCAGTCGAGTTACCATCAACAGCTTCCTCGGTGGGTGGGTGCCCCAGTTCAGCAGAGTGAGGCAGGGTTGTCTGCTCTCCCCTGTCCTCTATGCTCTTTACATTGAGCTGCTGGCGGCCACCATTCACGCTCATCCTGGAATCATTGGGTTCCTTATGCTAGGAAACGTTGAAGAGGTCATTAAGCTGGCCCAGTATGCAGATGGCACTACGTTGTTCGTGTGCTCGAGCCAGTCCCTCAGTCTGGCACTAGACCTGGTTAAGACATTTGGATGTGCCTCAGGTACAGCACTGAATCTCACTCAAAGTCACTCATCAAGTAATCTGGAAGCTTGGAAAACAGGGTAGATAGCATTGCTGGTTTTGCTAGATGTAATGGCCCTCTCAAAGTGCTCAGGGTCCACTTCCACACAGAAGGTACACCTAGGGTGAACTGGGAGGAACACCTGGCAAAGGCCAGATGAAAAATGGGATTGTGAAGGACCAGATTCCTCTCCTTCATAGGGAAAACTGAGCCCTGAAGGTGGACATCCTCCTCACATTTGTTGTACTTAACGCAGGCGTACCCCCGGTCCTTCTCATTGAGGAGGCCTTAGAAAGGACATTTTCAATCTTGTCTGGGGGGGCAGTTACTAGTATGTGAGGAGGGAAGTCATGTACCTTCCTAAGGAGGAGGGGGGAGGGATGTGCTGGACATGCCCTTCAAGCTGGATTGCTTCTTCTTTTCCCAGGTTTGTAACCATCTGGCCGCTCTACTGGAACATTTCCATTAGTATTCTGGGCATCTTTGCCTTCCAATGCATCATCTATTGGAGTCCTGGTCCAATATTAGCCTGAACGTTGACCCTGTGTAGTACAAGCACGGTGTTAGGTGGTGCAAGATCACCACAGCAGGGCTCGATCTGGGAACCCTTCTCAAGCATAGGACCTTGTACAAGGCTCTGTTGGAAAGGAGGTGGACTCGGACTTTGTTGGGGCTTGATGATGGCACATGGGCCAGGACCCAACCTAAAGATATTGACCACCATCTGCAGGACATGAACTGATACTGCTTTCTCGGTAAGGTGCCACCTAAGGACACACTGAACAGCCACCATCTGTCCAGCCACCCACACTGTCCACAGACCCATTGTGGTGAGAGGGAAACCCTTGCCTACAATTTTTGGGACTGGTGAGGGAAGTCTGTGCAGAAAGATTGATCCACAGATGGTAATGGGGCTTGACAAAGTGTTGAAGGGACGGGATCCTGACACTCAGAAGGCTGAGGCCACCCGGGCTTGGCTGGTGATCAGCGTGACCAAGCAGATGCTGTGGAACGTAAGATGCCAGCTGGCACTCAAACACAGGCAGACTTGAGTGTCCAGAGCATGTTCTCCAAAATCTGGACCAACCTCACATTTAGGATGGAGATGGATGTGACATAGTAGGGCTACACAGAAGCCAAGGAGAGGTTGGAAAGGTCTCAGGAGGTATGAGGCATCTCCTCCATCCTGGGTAAGTAACACACATCTGTTTTTGCATACAAGGACCTGCGACCTCTATTTTTGGTCTGTGTATTTGTTTGTTTTTTATGTGTGTTTATGTTGTAAGTTAGGTGTAGGGTTTCACTTATTAATTTATTCGCTTTTACAAATCTATATTTTTTGTGTCTTTATTCTTATATCTATTATGCATGTGTCTTTTAGCAGGCATATATATATTTTGGCTGCTATGTCTATTGTGATTATTGTTTTAATGTATTCCTAAGTTATTGTACTGTAGTTTAGCTGTCATGGAAGTAGGTGTTTTGTAATGGATTTTTTATTTATTCATTGAATGGTCATTAGTAATTATTATTTTGGTTATTCTCTAGCATTTTTGTTTTGTTGTTTCTAACGGTGTTAATTTAATAGGGGGGGACGTGTTCTTCTACCTGTTAAGGTAGGTTAGATGTACAGCAGCACCCTGGAAGGGCAGGGGACCACCCATCTTCTCCGGTGGAGTTACCCGTAAGTTCCCTTTAACTATTTTCAGTTAGACCCTGGGGGTATGTGTTTATGGGCTTAGTTTTTTCCATTGTGTACTTTATATATTTGTTGGTTTGAATTTAAATTTGATGGATTCATTTTTATTTTTCACATGGCGGTTTTAACTATTTATGGCAGTGTTTTCAATTAGTAGTATTTTATAATAGAAACAGAGATTCGAGATGAACGGAGTGATTATAACTGTCCTCGGTGGACAGCTGGTGACGCTTGACACTTTGTCATAGCACGTCCATTCTGATCCGGAAAAAAAATGTTGGAGTAAAGCTAATGGTTTTACTTTCCATTCGCTCAAATGCTCCATCACCAGCACCGGTGAGGTGGGTTATTACAGTATGTAAATATGCAGGTCTATTATGTGGCGGTGTTCAGCAAAACTTTACAATTCCTGTGTAGGTCACCATGGAAAAAGTTTGGAAAGCACTCCACCAGTGTACATCTTGTACATACAGTCACAGTAGTGAAACATAGAAATTGAAGCTGTAAGCTGAAGTGTGTCAGTGGCAGTCAGCCCTACCAAATTTTCACCTACTTCATCTGATGGGGGAATAGGTGTAAACTAGAGTACATGGTATCCAACTGTATCTGCTGTCTAATTCCAAAGGATGCAAAACATAACTCAGACATTGCCAAAATGCTTAATATACCAAAATACTGCTAACTTTGGTCAAGTCTGATGATCCATTTGAAGTAAATTAGCAGTGACACCGGAATAAGTAGATCACAGGGCAGTTAGAGCCAATTCAGTCCAGTCACACTTCCATTAGAGGCAGTTAGTGTTTAAATGAGTTGAAAAGTCATACTTTAATAAGCAGACTGTGCACTAAATGCACCAGTGTACTCAAATTTGTCATTACGGTGCATTGTTATTCTGCAAATGTCTCATTTTTCTTCTCTTACTGGGTGTATGGTACACTTGGTGGCTATCAGCACTTTGATATTAGCTTTTTCTACTTTATGTGACTCATTTCCTCTCTCCATGGGGTTTTGGCTAATGTGAGCACTGCATGCTTGTCGCGTAGGATGTGGGGGGGAGGGAGGGTCTGTCCACACACACAAAAACACGAACACATACATACACTTGTGATGACCCCAGGAGGAGAAGCTAAAAGTGGGGATGGATTCTGCGAAACATAAATGGCAGAATTTGCTTTACATGTCAGGGTGTGTATGTTTCATTTTGCCTGTGGGTAGGGGTCCGCACCTTGGGTTTAAAATCAGGAGGGCACAAGTGCAGACGACACTGCTGCTAGTCTAATTCATTTCTCAGCAAGGGTTCCATGTCAGCTGATGTTTGCGAATCCTCCCCTTTGAGCCTCCAGCTGCTTTCACCATAAACACGTCTCTTTCAGCAACGCTGCTGGATGTGCAGGACTGATGCCCTGACTCATTGTATTGTTTATGCCACTTAGGATTGTGGGGGATGTGTGTTGGGTGGATTTCCAGGAGGCCGAGCAAGAATGATGTAATAAGCTGAGCCGCAAACAGGACGGTCACTGCCCTTGGTTCCAGAGAAAGGGCAGTCTCTTTAAGGATTTTAAAAACGAATTAAAGGTCCACTCTGTGGTTTTTGAATTCAGTTGCACATCTCATTAAGCAGCAATTATGCTTTTTCAAACTTATTGAAGTCTGTCTTTTTCTGAAACTTCTTTCCACTCTTGTCACAGGTTGCCTTTGACAGATCCACAGTATCTGCTGTTTTGGTCCTTAGATATCAAACATTTGAATAAACCAAATAAAAATCAAAGATGGCGTTGATAAAACACCTTTACATACATGCTGTTTGCTCCAAAGCACCTGTTAATAAGGGCTGCAAAACTCAAACAGTACTTCTTTTGCGTATTCCATGTGTTCATGTTAAGTTCAGGTCTCTTCTGGCAACAAAGCCTTATATCAGTATTAAAGCACTTCTTCCTAATTGAACTGTGTCTGATCCCTGTTTGTAAGGTATCTTTAGGTGTTTGTTTTGCAGGCGAATTTCTGACCTCTGCAATAGATAGATATTTTTTGTTGTGACTCACACTGGAACTTAGCAGTGACTCCACAGTCGAAGACTTAATCCTCCCTACTTCCAGAATTCCCTGACTGCTTTCAATGCTGATACCAGAAGTTTTAAACTCTCCATCACACTTGAAAACTGCTATTAAGATAAGCCTGAAACTGATCGACACTTTTTTTTCCTTGTCGGTCTATTTCTCATAGACTGTGGAGCAGACATTTTATGAAAAACTTCTCCTTGAAATACTAAGATCCAAGGAAATTTGAACTAACTCCACACCATCCAAAATGTTATAATATTTTCTGCAGAGACTAAAATGACCGCCCACGAATTAAGTAATGATACGTCGTACAAAAAGAAATGGAATAAGAAGTGCATTTTGCTGACAAAGTTCAAAGTGCGGTGCCTCAAAGTGTAGCTGATACGAAAAATAAATTGTGCAATGCTTTATCTTTCCGATAGACACCTAAATGGCATTACTGATTTTTTTTGGTCCAAGGTCTTCTTCTAACATGTTCACATGTGCCTCAGTGAAGGATCCTGCTGCCACTCAGTGCCTGTCAGACAATGAAGCAATACGTTTGAGGGATCTGGATGCTGAGGCACCCTGCTACGTTGCTGCTGGCAGGAACCAGAGCTTGGATATATGGCTTTCGGACTGAGTAGAAAAATACATCAGGATTAAACACTCCAAACGGAATTCCAGATACGTCTGAAAGTGTATGAGGTCTGGAGCAAATGTATTATCATCTCTCTTGCATAAATTGTTGGTGCAGCTGTAGTTGCCTGATGGGCTACTTTTCCCCTCCATCTAAGATGACAGGGAAGTAGAAACAAAGTCAATGTCCTGGGAGGAAGAAATTGTGAACTGCAAAAAGGTGCCAACACTCAAAATAATTGTGTTTCTGTAGTTTTTATTAATAACATTAGTTTTGTTTTAAGGCAAAGTCAAGTAGAAGCTACACCCTCTCATTTTCCTTTTAAACATAGCTACGTTGGATTCCCTTTCCCCGCACATCACATTAGAGCACAAGGGCAGCGGATGCCAGAGGATGTTTTTTGTTTTTTTCCGCCTTGCCTCTCGGTGAACAGACCACGACAGGCAGCAGAAAGAAAGACAGCGACACTGGTTGGCACGCAAGTGGCCCTGTTGCCACGGGGATCAATAATTACATTCCTCTACAAAGAAAAAATAATAAAGCTCCGTCTTATTGATCTCAATGGATCAACTGACCTTGTTAATGTCGACTAATTAAAATCCCCATTCAAAGTGCAACGACAGGCTGTTTATTCGCTTTGTTTTTCCTCCACAAACTTGCATTTGCGAGGACTGTTTGCAGGTGTGACCAGACTGAGCTGTCGGTTGCTGAAATCGTCCAGTTTTCTAAAAACTTAAAATGCGCAGCTTAGTTCATTAACACAGCCCCTTTCGTGTAAAAGGAGAACCTTTGATCCTGACAGGTTAGAAGCGAGTTATGAGTTCCTGCGGCGAATGAGTAAAGGTAACAGAACGTAACCTGCCCATGCTAGGTGTGAACTGTACAGTGCGTATAGTGATGCTCTGCATGGTTTGGAAGTATTATGCACATTTATACTGTTTGTCAAATATAGAATATATCCAGGCAAGCGTAAAATTGAGGCGTAAGCAATGTCTGGATCTGCTTAGTACCATGCATTCCAGCCTATATATATAGTGGAATGGCTGGAATGCTGATATATAAATCAGTCAAAAAAAGAAAAATTCCAAAATCACAATTTCCATCCACTGTGTAAAAATGTGTAAAAGTCCTTCCAGTCCTGTGTGTTCACCTCAGCCTCCTTGTTTCCATGTTCCCTGCTCTCCACATTCCCAAAATTCCAGTCATTGTGTTCCTTTGTCTTCTGTTTATCACTGCACTCAAATAAACTTGTCGTGTCAAAACTTACACACTTGGACTCACAATCACTTTCACAATCAACACGTTAGCATGAAAACCTGCATCTAAGACAAGTAAGCTTTTAATCAGTAATAAATAAGATATTTTATAGCTAAGATATCAATAATAAGATATCAAAAAGTATATCTTAAGTAATTTTAAACATTAAAAGTGCAGTTAATACATAAGAAGGTAGCTATAATAGCTTATGTGATATGGAAGAACCTTTAGAAATTTAGTTTTGTCCAGTGTAAGTCTATAAGCATCACTTCTCGGCCTTTTGGCTAAGCTCAAAGTGCTGGAGGTGTTATCTGGGGGTAGAGCTGAACCGAATGGCAGCATGTGGGTAGCTTGACCACTGCATGCTCATGGGGGAAGTGTTGTCTTTGAGTAGGTTTTTTTTGTTTTATTTTGGGTAGCCTGTTAAGTCTAAGGTCCAGTATTTCGGGTGGCTTGACCGTCATCCCCACAGGGCAATGCAGAAATTTTATTGTTTAGTGTTGTATCCAGATAGTCCAATTTAGGGTCCCTCTCTTGGCATCGACAGCTGCTTGGGAAGAACAGCAACAAGGTCAGCGATTTCTAGGATGCAGATGCTAAGAAACACCATTTGCTTCCACCGGGGGAACCAGGATGCTGTGGGTAGATCTCCGATATTCCCTTCATCCGGGAGAAGAACTACTGGCAGAAGGTATTGTCTGCATCCTGCACAATGGGCTGTCCTTCATGGACGTTACGCTGACGACTGAGCACATCAACAGTAGGGTGTTGGAGGTGTGCAGAGTGAGTGCGCTTCGTTCAAAGCTGCTACCCTGTTCAATACAGCCATTGTAGAGAACTGAAAAACGTGGTGACTGTGCACATCTTTGACTTCTTCATGTCGGCAGATGTTGTGGGAGCCTTTCTGGGGAAATTTTTCAAAGTTCCTGGGACATGAAGAGGGGAGAGACCTTTTGCGTATCTGGAATGGAAACCAACACTTCCTTTTTCATCTGTGTCCTGACCCTGCAGGATGTGAGGGGTTTTGCCACCCCCCAGCATACTTCACCTTAGGTAAGCCTAAAGGCTACCTATTTTAACCAGGTCAGCCTGCCTCTTGCCATTTCTGATTTGGCCAAGGATCCACCAGCAGGACTTACAAGGACATGAAGTGCCAGCAATCCCTGGAGAGGGGCCACCTTGTCAAAGGACTGTACAAGCCATTGCTGCTGAGCTCGGTGCGGTGGATAGGACCATCCGTCCTTTTGGAGGTTGACCTTCAATGAGACAGAGCAGGCCAGCATGGTGAAGGCAGACGTTGGCAGAAGAGCAATGCTTGGTGGCATGGTGTAGTTCATCTGAACAGATGGGGGCCCATCTGGGTAATGGGGAGGAAAGGAATTTTTTATAAAAACTTTTAGATAATTGCTTATTTTATTGTTGTTTATTGTATTTTAAAATTTTATGGCAGTGGATTTTACTGCATTTGTTTTAATTTTGACAAACTGTATATTTAGAATGAGATTCTTTGGTATATGTGTGAAACAATCTATCACGCACATGTTTTAGGTTTTATACCTATTAAAATGTGCTGTGAAATGCCAAAGTTTTATTCTTTGAAAGGAAACTGTTAAAACTTGAAGATGATGGTCTGTTGCTGCAGTAGTTCCATCTAAATCAATGAATGATTATTCTTTTTATATATTCTGGATTGTTAATAAAATGAAAAAAAACTGTTTTTTTGTATCTTTGACTTACGCTGACTGAAGTGCTTGGTAAAATGAACCGACATAAGGTTCTTGGCCTACATGGAATTTTGGATGTAGTTGCACCAGGTTTGTGGCATCTCCTCCATCCTGGGGAAGTAACACATGTCTGTTTACACGTACAAGGACTGCCGACTCCTATTTTTGGTCTGTGTATGTGTTTAGTTTTTTATGTTATATTGTAAATGCAGGGTTTTCATTTATCCACTTCTTTTTATTTACATATTTTTTCTGTATATATTATGTCTTTAGTTATTATAGCCATAGATATTTTGGCTACTAATGCTATTGTGTTTTAATGCATACTTTAGTTATTGTTGTGTAATTTAGTTTTCACTGGCAAGTGACTGTCTATAATAATTTGCTTTAACTGTTCAATTGTTTACTTCATGTTTACTCATTTAATCAATGTTTGGTTATTTTTTTGTATTGTTTTGTTTTAAACTAGCAGGAGTTTTAGGGGAAGACATGATTTTACACCCACACAGGTAGGTTAGAGCTACGGCAGCACCCTACGGACAGGCCAGCGTACCACCCATATTCTACGGTGGAGTTGCCGGTAAGTCTCCTATTTACTGTTTTTATTTCGATGCCTTTGGGTTTGTTTTTATTGGTTTTATTGAGCAATGTCATGCAGTATACACATTTTTTGGTCTTAATAGAATTTTATAGGTTAGTTTTAGCAGCACATGATACTTTTAAATATTCGTCGTAGCATTTTAATTCACAGTTGGAGATGATGAATGGAGAGATTATAACTGCCATACGTGAACAGTAAGTAATGCCTGAAACATTGTGTCAATGCGGGTCTATTCTGTTTTGAAAAAAAAGAAAAAAAATCTGGTTAGGGTTACCAATAACCTGCTCAAGGAGAAGTGTATATATTTTATAGTAATCAAATGTAATGAAAAAAATCTTAAAATAAAATGTTAGAATGTTAAATGTCGGAAGTGCATGAAGGATTGGTGTGAAGGAAGAATTTGAAGAAAATAGAATTTTTAAATAAGTAACATTTTATATTTTCCTTTGTTTCACAGCCTCTTTCTTATCCCTTGATTCTTTTTTGCTGTAAAGAAAATATAAAGTCTATAATAGTGCATATTTAAATGAACACAATTACCTCTGAATTTTTCATGGATAATGTTTCGATGTGATTTAGATCATGCACCAGGCATGCAGCTGCCTCCTTTTGACCCTTTGTGTCAAATATTTCATGTTTTTAACAATGGAGCAATTACATAATGTTTACATTGAATGTTTAGCCATGTTGTCATTCGCAGGTAACAACCCACACAGAAAAACAAGGCTTTTGTTAAAAATCATGGCCTGTAACCTTGTTAAAGAGACAAAATCTTTGCACAAAGCTTCCAAATTGCTACTCTCATCAAGTTCTTTTTATGAAAAGGCCTCAGATAGAACATTTTTTTAATGGTTCACCGGGTTTCTTTTGTTTTAAGTTTGGTTCATGTAAGGAAAAGCATAATCAGGAAAAACATTTTTTTCGGCGTACATTGTTCCAAGTGATGTACACAGTCAATGTTTTGGTCTTTCGAAATTGGTTGGCAGTTCATGGCGTGCATTGTGCAGGGTATGAAAAAAACAGTAGCGTTAGTTCTACTGCAGCCTCGGCTCAATGGCACCCTGTTGACGGTGTAATCTGGAAAGAAGTGAGAGAACGTCAATGCCGCACTTAGGACTCTGTCTGTGTTTTTATTTTGCTAAATCAGACAGAATTTTGCAGTGTTTAGTCATGCTGCTGTGATAATCCCTCATCCACCCATCCATTGTTTTAGCGCATCTCTGCTTGGATTTGTTTGTCTTACTCTTCTCCTTCTCAGAGGTTTTTCGAGGACTGCCACACCCTCTCCCATCAAAAGTTTGCCTACTGAGCTGTAACAAAAGGGAAGGGTAACAAAGTGAAGGTAAAGGGATCGTGAACCGTGTCCACTCTCTGCCGGTCCTGACAGCTACACCCGGAAGGGACTGATTCCAGATCAAACAAGCAACAACTGTGTTCGATTACAGACAAAATAAAAGGGTCTCATTTCAAAGTCAGAAACTGGCAAGAAATGGCAAGATAAAGTGGGATGAGAGCAGCTTTTGCGGGCCCGTGCTTTTGGGGTTGCTGTTTTGAGATATGTAACCGGTGCATTTCATCTGCTCTAAGCTAGCAAACTCAGTCAGGCAAACTTGTTTCTGGAGGAAAAACTCTCAGACAATCCACGATGCAGCCGATTTAATGTCTGTGAAAAAGGTAACGCAGTTAGAAACAAACACTTCAGTTTTTATACACCTGCTCGCTCGCTTTAGGAAGTGCAGAACCTCTGGAAATAAAAATGTGCCAACCAGCACTAGTGTTGTACAGCATGCAAACATAAAGAAACAGCATATATTTAGCATTCCAACATAAAAGAAAAATTACAAAATAAAAAAGGATAAGGGGAGGATTTTGTGTGAAATTAACAGCTAAAAATAAGACCCGCAACATAAGATTTATGTGAATGATTGATTTGAACTTGAACTTGGGCCGTGGTTTGTAAGATTTTGGATGTTCTATGACCGTGAAGCAACATGCATTTGCATAGTTAAGAACTCATTCACAGTTATGGGAAATAAAAAAACTTAGTGTAAATCCAACCTCCACTGCTCCCTGCGTGGTCACTCCCCAAACCCAGCACACCCTGGTGTGCTACAGGCCGAAGCAGAACGGTGAGGCTGCAGGCTAATAAGTTCATTTGAGTATAGCTGTCTCTTTTAGGTTTAATCTTCTGAAGTCTAACAAAGTTTTATAAAAATGATTGTTTAGTAAAACTCAAACCCGTTTTCTCTAAGAACTGCTGAATCTACTCTACTCTTCAAATATTGCTTCTCATTTTTTAACATTTTTCTGTTTTGTATATTGGAATGCAGAAATAGCAAGCATAACTGTGCATAAAGGCTAATGCTTTAAAAACAAGGTGGTCTATGACTGGCTGGTGTGGGCTGGACAGTTGTGGCTTTGCATAAGGATGGATGAACGAAAGAAAGCCAGAGTGAGAAAGAGAGAGAAGACGATGGAGCAGAGAAAACTAAACTCTTAAACAAAGGAAAAAAAACTTTGAAGGCCAGCTGGCTATCCTTTCATCTTTGACCTTCTTACTTTATACAACTGGGAAAAATAATATTTTTAATCTTTAGGTATATTCTGAGATATCAAGTGTTTAGCTGAATGCGCTCTTTCTGGATAGCTAGCAGATCTCAACCTGGCAAAGTTTATGCTGAGTATGTCAGCACCCAGGGAAATCAGACAGTGGAGGCAGTAACACAGACACCAGTACATGGAGGTGGAAAAGACAACTGGATAAACAGCAGTATGATTAATGACATAACCTTGTGGAAAGTAAAGCAGCCCAACAGCTAAAGAAATGTGGTTTATGAGTTTAAGGTATTGGACTGGGATGGGTTGGACTTGGTGTTTTGTACCCTGTCCATCAGAGCTTAGGAGAGAACACTCAGGTACCTTACAAGTCTGACTGCAAAAGACCAGGTCAGGCATTACCCATTTCAGGCGCTCAGTGAGGACTTTCATGACAAATGTTGCATCTACACAAACCGTTGTGAATCATCTCCAGTTAGCAAGATCAACTTTGTCACCTTTCTTGTGCAAAAACGAGAAGTCTCCTGTACTTATGCTCTTATTAAACATGCATCTGTGAAGAATCTCCTCAGCTACTCACAAAAATCCAGCCCTAAGACATCACAAAATGTGGAATAAAATTCTGCTAGAAAGTCATCTAAACCTGGAACTTTCTGATGGTTCATCTCACCAACTTCAGCATCGTAGGATGAAGCTAAAATAGAAACAAAATGACTAGAGATATCATAGATGTTGTACCAGCTGATGTCTGGATTGGTGGGGTTGCATTTTTTAAAACTGTTGCTGAAGCAATGAATGAAATGTATGAATAAAATGTTTACCACTACCATTGGCTTTGCCTTCAAAAAAGATAGTCTCCTCCTATTATTAAGTGACTATGTGTTGCGCAGCGCAGGACTGTCCTTCTGCTCCTGATCTGGTCCCCTGTAGACGCAAAGAACAGATATGTGCCGATCTCTTCACATAGTGTCCAGCCCAAAACCTGGCTAGGTTGACCAGTAAAAAGCCTTACCTGTTAGTACATGTGATCCCCAAAATGAATCCTTACGCTTACAGAGTGGATGCCACCTCCGCTCTGGTAGGACTCACCCTTCTTTCAACAGTGAGAGAAGAGAGTCATGTCCTGCTGGTCCCAAAGGTAGACTTCATAGAAAAAACACAGGCTGAAGGCAGAAGATGCGAGCTAATTAAACAGAAAAGTTTCACATAATTCTTAAGCCCTTGATCTTTAAAGGTAAAATTCTAAAATCAGCCCCTGGGGTATGACATTAAAATAATAAATCCAGTCCATCCCTTCCAAGTATACCTCAGAGTTTGGTATCCTCCTTCATATGATGTATTCTTTGGATGGAGAAGTCTCTCTTCCGTCTCTCTTCTTTTAAAATAAAGAATCCTGCTTCTTCTTTTTCTGAACTTAGGCCAACGTAGGACTGTGCCTCCAAGAGTTAAGAGTTATCAATTGCAGGCCCTCCACCGCAGACCCCCTGTTGGTAGGCTGAGCATCAGCATACAATGGCTTGTTCTGCATGCAGAAACAGACTAGGTGAGGTGCATCTCACTGTTGTAGATGTTGCGGTGGCAGGGCCCCTTGCAGTCCCTGGTGAAGTGGCAGGTCTACAGACAATTCCTGCACATTATGTTTTTTGCGGTGTTCTTCTGTGTGCCCCCTACCTTGGCAGATCCTGCAGAAGGAGAGCTGCTAAGGATGAACGAGATACCCCTTATTATTGAATTATTTTAGTATTATCAATATTAAAATAACCTAAGGAATGGTGAAGTCCATTGGGGGCCTCAGAGTCAGGGCACAGACGTGCCTGGAATTATCTGTGCCCTTTCCAAATCCATATTTGCCTTGGATGTTGCTTGGCAGGAGGACAACATGCTGTTTGAAGAAGGTTCTGACGAATTTGGGTGGGACAAAACGGTTGAAGATGTGGATCATAATGATCCTCTTCTCATCAGTTCCACCATTTGCCCCATAACTCCCTTCTCTGGTGGGCAACACTTTGCTAACATTGAAAAAAATCCCACAAACAATATTGATGGCATAAACAGAAGGACTGCCTAGTCACAACAGAACACTTATAAACACACGGAACTATGTACCACATAAATGTAATCATTCTGAGGTTCCATTAAAATATGAATTAACTTGAGTTTGTCAAAACTGACACCCACAGAGCCACTTTACTACTAAGCGCATGTGGCAATTACCTTTTAGCTGTAAACTGTGAAGTATTAGTTGTGTACTGCTGTGCATTGTTAGTATTTTGTTTACGAAAAGATCAGAGATTTTTCAAAAGGACATTAAAAAAACACTTATGGATAAATGTGTCGTGAGAAACAGAAATATTGATGAAATATAGTGAAAAATACAATGCAAGAAATTCAACAAAAGTTACTAGAATCAAAGCAGACTTTTTTACTGGAATCTTCTCTTTATTAACAGTGTATATGAAGGTGTATGCCTTTTTTCAATGCATCAGAATGGACATCTCAGAACACCAAACTGTTTGGTGTTGCCAGTAGTTCAAGCTGGCATAAACTCTCTATTCTCTGTTATACACACTCAATAAATACAACAGTAAATAAATTATTAACAATATTAACAATAAATTATTAAATCCATCATGTGTAACTATAAAGTCAAAGAAAATATAACAAAACCCATAATAAAGCCAACAAATACAAACGCTGCATAGCAGATGTCATTAAGACAAATAAAAGACAAATAAAAGCCAGCGTGAGACAGAGAGAAAACTAAACTCTTAAACAAAGGGAAAAAAAAGCTCTAAAGAAAACCTTTAAAGGAAACTTACCTGGCAACTTCCCCGGCAGTCAATAGCCTGTTCCCAGGATGCTGCTACACCATTGACGTACACAACGTGTCTAAAAACCTATATATAGATTTTGCATAGTATATATACAAAAAAATAAATAGGTAAGTAAAGGTGAGTTAATACACAATAAAATGTGTCTGAGCACCCCCATGCAACAAAATAACCTACACTCCACTACTCTAAACCAAAACACACCATGATACCATAATTCAAAGATAACCACAAAACACATGAAACCATTATTTAATAATGCATATGTATATCATGCAGGCTGAGTCCTGCATGATATGTGTATGCATGTCAAAATAAAATTTCTTTAGTAATTCATGGACATTTTAAAACTTTTATTTAATAGTGTGTTTTAAAGAAGTGTAGTGCAGGTGCATTCATATTGCATGCGAGAGTTTAAATACATATTATTGTGCATTAATTCACCTTTACTTGCATGCCCACTTATTTCATTTATTTACATCTATAGTTCTTTTATTATACAATGGCTATCGTGGTCTTGTTGCATAAAGATGTTTTATTAGGGGTTTTGGAGATTCTGTGAAACAATGCAGTTTATTAAAGGTAAATGAGATGCATGACAGCACCCAGGGAACAGGCCCAGGGACTGGCCCTCTTCAGCAGTGGAGCTACGGGGTTAAGTTTCCTTTAAGATGTTTGATTTAGAGCCTTGGGGTATGTTTTTATTTGTCTTACTGGCACCTATCATGTTGTCTTTGCATTTTAGTCTGCATTTAGATTTTAGTCTGAATATGTTAGCTGTATATGACTGTTTTGACTACTTATTGTAGTGTTTTAAATAAAGAGTTCTTAATTACAGACAGAAATGACTAATGGAGACTTTATAATGGTTGTGATGGAAAGTTGGTGACACCAGACATGCAGGTGTCCTGGTATGTCTATGCTGGCCCACTTCAAGCACTGCAGTCCTAAAGCCTGTGTTTTCAAGTAGACCGATTAACATAAATTGACATGTGCTTGTATGACCATGCTTGTATGATAGTGACCATGCATGAAACCTCCCTGTGATGGTCTGACGTGCCATCCACAGTGTTCCCTGCCATGTGCCCTATGTTTGTTGGGACTGGCTAAAGACTACTGTGACTTTTTACATACTAAGCGTTTCTAAAAATCGACGAAGGGACAGCAGTCCGGGTGCAGGCTGACTTGAAAACCTGCAGGACAGCAGGTTTCATTTGCACTCCAATTTACAACAACTTAAGACAATCATTATTAAACCATAACCGATTATCTCCGATCTGTTATTTTTACAGCAAATACTGCATCTGTCATTCAGGTGTATGTAATACAAGGTCTAATGCAAACATTCCAAACAAAATGTAAGGTAGTGAAAACTTACTTATTGTAAGACTATGAAGCAGTAACACCTAAACACTGCATACTGTTAACTTCTAAAGCCAAAACATAACAGTCCTTCAGAAAACTTTTAACTATCATTATGAAAAAATATTTTAATCTGCACAACTAGCTATTTTATGTGTATTAGTTTCATATTCAAAGTCTGGCATAGTTTACTTAGAGGAAATTAGGCTCTATGGTTTTTTAGTCCTCTGTTGAGGTTTGTGCTTTGTTTTTGTTTTCCTCTGTTCAAAAGCAAGCACTGTTCGTTTTAGATTATTGTTAATGGTAATTACTTCAGTGAGTCACGATTCATTACACTGAATAAATTACCCATTAAATAACA
This sequence comes from Arapaima gigas, assembly GCA_900497675.1. Lineage (NCBI taxonomy): Eukaryota > Metazoa > Chordata > Actinopteri > Osteoglossiformes > Osteoglossidae > Arapaima > Arapaima gigas. Next base: position 1,210,080 of record UFQX01000048.1, read on the forward strand.
AATGTGTAAATATCATTATCTGGACACTTAACCATGGCCATGCAGTTCCATTCCTTGTTTCGACTGCAATAATTTAAATAATGTGTGTAAATACTAACTAAAAAGAAGCTTTTAATGGTCACCTCTTGTACCCTGCTCTGTAATAACTCAGGGTACTTGGTGTATTCTGTATTCTTTTCATACTTTTATAATGAAACGTTGTAATATTTTTGATTTAAAACAAAAAAGTACAACAGGACAGCATACAATTACGCTTCAGTAACACTCACAGATTTCCAAATTGTGATTATATAACAAGAGATCGGCCCCAGTTCCACCAAGAGCTTAAACAGGACAGGACTGGAAAAGCATAGGCATGAAGGAGTCATCACAAAATCCAAGTGCACTATGGCTAAGAGACCTGAGAACAGAGTAACACAATCTCCCCGAGCAGGAAACAACCACCATCACAATAGCAGATGTCCAAAAATGAGTCACAAATGGGTCAAAAACATGAAGAAATGAGCAGCACCAGGGCCTGACATGATCTATGCCTATCGGCGAAGAAAACTTACAGCTCTACATACCTGCCGAGACCCACAAATGAACCAACTTCTAACAATGCCGATGACCTGTCTATTCAGAACACGGAAGTTCCTGTCAAGCATCCAAGCTCAATGCACATGTAAGTTAATATATGAGCCCTGCCCAGAAAGAGACTGGATCCAACACAAGATCCTCAAAGTATCATTTATGTGAACACAGAGCTGTCCACCAAGATTTTGAGACCCAGCAGGCCAACTTGAGCATTGCCTGGATTGATCACAGGAAGGGTTTCAAGAGCGGCACTACCATCAGGAACCTCCTGTACATGGATGACATCAAGCTGCACGCCAAGTCTGAAAGAAACATTGACTCTTTGATCGACTGCACCAGGATCTACAGCGAGGATATTTGGATGTCGTTCAGACTAGAGAAGTGGAGTAGGATGACAGTAAAAAGAGGGAAAGTGATAAAAACATTGAGTTGAACTACCAAATAGCAACATAACAGCCGTGCAGGAGAACCACAAGTACCTGGGGATCCTCCAATCACAGGAGACCCATGAGCAGAAACTAGGAAGACAGCAACATCCAAATACCTCCATAGAGTAAGCGATGTCCTAAAGAGCCAGCTGAATGGAGAACAAGATCAGAGCCATCAAGACAGAGACTGCCAGTTATCAGATACCCAGCTGTCATAGGAAGCTGGCCAAGAAAGGAAATGGAAGTTGTAGACATCAAGACATGAAAACTCCATTTAATACATGGAGCCTTCCATCCAAAATCCAAAACTCAGAGACTCTATACCTGTCAGAAGGAAGTGAGAAGGGGCCTAGAACATGTGATGACTACTGCCCTGAATGAGATATGGAATATCCATAAGTACATCCAAGCAACGTCCCCTAAAGATGAACTGGTAGGGGAATGTCTGAAGCAGATATGAGATGTGGGTAGTAGGGAAGCAAAGGAGGTGCTATGGCAGGATAAGCCCCTCCATGGAATGTACCACCGCCAGATAGTAGAGGAGGCCAACATGAGAAAACCTTCCCAATGGCTGGAAAAGGCAGAATTGAGGGACAATACAGAGACACTAATCGTAGTAGCACAAGAACAAACCCTCAGCACCAGGTCGATCGAAACAGAGATGTTCCACATCAGGCCAGACCCCAGGTGCGCATTGTGTAAAGAAGTCCCTGAGACAATTCAGGACCTAGTAGCAGGATACAAGATACAGGTAGGGACAGTGTATACTGAGAGGCACAACCAAGTGGCAGGTATCATGTACAGGAACATCTGTAATGAATATGGTCAGGACACTCACAAGTCTTAATGAGAGGTTCCATAGAGAGTGATGAACAACAGAGCCAAGGTCCTGCAGGCCTTCCACCTCCAGATAGATAAACAGGTGAATCTGCACTGTCCTTCAGCCCAGCCTTTTCCAGCCAATGGTAGGATTTCCTCATTTACTCACACTATGAGTTATCAGTTCTCCTAAACCATGTTTTATGCACTGTGGAAAGAATCCCAAGCACCCCAGGGAAACACATGCAAACACAAGAAGAAACTGCAAACGCCATACAGACTGAGCAGGATTTACAGCCACATCTGAACCAATAGCTCAGGAGCTGTTAGATGCCATCGTTGTACCCTGGTGCAGCCAAAGACAGCTCCCTAATACTTATTTTTTATCTCTTTAACACCCGGCCTTTCTATCCGTCAGCTATCTGGTGGGCTTATTTGTGAGCGGTGGTGATTCTAAGTATAAATGTAACTCAGAAATTTTTGAATGTCTGATTACTAGGGGATAGATAACGTTTTATCTTTTATGTCCCTTCAACAGTTCCTCCTCTGACTTGCTCAACCTCATACTGCAGACAGCATAAGAGCGATAGAAAAGGGGGCACTATATGGATATGCAGTGCCCCCCAGAGGACATGTGGGATAATACTCGACCTCCTCATGCCTTTTATGTTCACAGTGCCACTGGTGCAAAAGTTACTCAAGAACATAAAAGAGAGTCACTACAGATATGTTTATTTATAAAATATAATTTAAATGTTTTTTAAGAAAAAGGCTATTTAAGAGCCTTAAAAATATGCATTGTATTGAGGTAGGCTGAAGCCACACAGCTCCCTTCTTGTCTTAAAGAAACCAGCTCCAGGTGTGGAAGGCTGAATAAGTATAGACCCTACTATATTTGCAGTGCTAGGCAAGGTGGTGTTCGGAGTTTCAATCTTCAATTCGTATAAATAGAAAGATGACTAAAAATGGTTAACAAATGCCTGTACATTTTTATTCTATTTACATATACAAAGGCATGAGGATAAAAGTTTTACAAACTGATTTTTAATGAGAATGTACAGCTTTAACAAATAAGTCTACCCCAAACACAGACAGGAGTGGACATCTCTGGTTGTCGGAAGCACCTGTTTGCCTATGTAGTGACTTAAACTATGTAGTTTCTTTATGTACTTTCTGGGTGCAGTCGTCCATCTCCCGAGGGCAAAGACTGCTGTGTCAAAATGCTGCCCATTGACTTCAGTTCAAGATAACATCACCCCCCAGTAGCTGATCAGTAAACTGTCCTTATTGGGTCTGAACACTTGTCTGTTTGACTGGATCCCAAACTTCCTGACCAACAAGCCACAGACCTAATTCAACAACTCCCATACCATTGTTCTGGACACTGGTGCACCGCAAGGCTGTGTGCTAAACCCACGTCTAAACACCCTTCTCACCCATGACTGTTGCAAAACTCAGCAACAACCACATTATCAAATATGCTGACTACACCACAGCTGTGGGGCTCATCACCAACAACATTGATTCGGTCTACAAAGGGGAGCGGAGGAGCTTGTAGCCTGGTGCAAGGACAACAATCTGTCTCAGTGTTGACAAGAGGAGGAGATGATTGTTGACTTCAAATAGATTCAAGCTGCTCACACTCCTGTGAATTTGTTGTTCAGCAGTGGAACTGGTGCACACCTTCATGTTCCTGGGAGCACACATTGCCAAGGACCTCTCTTGGACTCGCAACAGATCGCACCTGGTGAAGAAGACATAACAGTATCACTACATCCTTATGAGACTGCGAACAGCTGGATTTCCATCCCCCATCTTCACCAGTGTTGTTGTATCAGAGAGCATCCTGATCTCCTCACAGTCTGGTATGGGAACTGCACTGCCTCTGAGCATGGAGTTCTGTGCCAGGTAGTGAAGACTGCCCATACCATCATCAAGACCCCACTAGCCACCATCCAAACTACCTAAAACAAGTTGTGTGTCAGGAAAGCTGGAATCATTGCTGAAGAGCCCTCTCACCCTTTCCAGTCTTTTTTTCGCTGCTATAGTCTGGAAGATGCTATGCCTGCAAGATAACATCAGCAGTCTCAGGAACTGCTTATTCCCACAGACTGCTGAATTTTTGGCAGCTTAGGGACTGATCACTACCACTCATCATCTCCACCGCCACACTGACTCTTTGCAATGATTATCCATTCCATTTGTTTATTTATTTTCTTGCCCACTTGTTTACCTATTTATCATCTTCCAAGCTATGATTTAATTATTTATTTCCTGCCTCTAGTTGTCTGTATTCTTTTGTTGTCGTCCTGTACTAGTGTCTTTTGTGTTAGTCTGTTCAGTGTATGATGCACCGTAGTCCTGCAGAAACTGCATTTTGGTCTTGTGCATCTGCACAAATGCAAAATTACAATAATGTGAATGTTGAACTGTACAGCTTTAAATTCTTCTATTGCTCTTGAGTCAAAGAAGGTTGCTCACCCTCCAGATTGTGCTACTCCAGGGTCAGTGAATGCCCTGCTGCCCTGTGATGGACTAGTGTCCCATACATGGTTTACTCTGAATCATGCCTGAACATCATCAAGCAATTTTCTGTTATATTTTGTCCTTCAGTATACTGAAGAGAACAACAGTATTTACCTTTTTTGTTTTTTTATTGGTCACAATAATATATACAGGCAGACGGCACACTGAGACATCGCACGTACGTGCACATACAGAGAGGGGTAAGTGTCAAATAGTTACAGAATGTCACAGTGTCATACATTGTCTAATACCTTCTAATAAGTTTCAGAACGGGGTCCAGACGCTCCAAAATTGTTTTGAATTATTATGTAGGTCAAATGGTAATTTTTCAAACAGGAGAAAGTTAAACACTTCATAACAATATTTACATCTAAAGTAATGGTGCCACCAAGAGTAATTTTGTCTGAATTTTGCACTTGTTACAGACTATTTTACCTTTTTACTTTTCCTGGTCATAGTGGAGCAGTGGGGGGCCATACAGTGCTGCTGTCTGATTTTAGTTTAGAAAGCTTTTTAGTCCATGTTGATTTAGCATGTACTCTCCATATCTGTGTAGGTTTCCTTGTGGTGTTCTGGTTTCCTCCCACAGTTGAAAGACGTTTCAGATGAATTGATGACTGCGAATTGCCTGAAGTGTGTGTGAGACTGTGTGTGTGACTGACCTGACGTCTTGTCCCCGTGTGAACCCTGGCCTGGTGGCTTATGCTCCTGGGACGGGCTCCGAACCACTGCAACCCTCCTTTAGGAAAAGTGGTTACCTATACTGAGTAGTCTTTACTGACTCTTGTATCAAAAACCATCTTAGAATTGTGAACCGGCTTTTCTTTTGGATGTTTTTCAAATCAATTTCATTAGATTCCTGGCATTCTTTTGCACAGCAGGGACAAGTAATCCTAATAAGAGAAATAAAACAGGAGAAGGCCATGGGTTTTTTTACTTACCATTTTTACAAATATTACTAACATATTAAAATATTATTATTATCATCCATTTTGCTATCCATTCCTAATCCAAAACTGGTTAGCGGAGTCTGAAGCCTATGTTGGAATCACTGTGGCTTGGAGGGGGGGAACATGCTGGAGTCTGGACAGGACGTCACTCCATTGTGGGGTAGCCAAACAGAGCAAGCTGCACATGCACACACTACAAACAATTTGTAGTCATTAAGTTGAAACATGTCTTTGGACTGTGAGAGGAAAGCGGAACACTCAAAGGAAAGCAACACAGTGAGAACATTCAAATTCCGCAAAGGCTGAACTGGTTTAAATCTTTCATCTGTACAGCCTAGACCCTTTGAGGTAGGAAATATTCACGTACAAAATTTAAAACCAATTATCTAAAATTATTATGTCAGTGAGAAGGATTTTTAACGTTCATTTTTTAAATGTGAAAACCGTGGATGAAAAAGTATTTCAAAGAATTTCAAGTTTATACATATTTCTCAAGAAGTCCGGGACTCACCACAAAAGCAGGTACATAAAGAATGAAAATATACTATTATAAAAAACTTAACATTCACACGTACGTCGCCATTTCGGCTCTAATTTTACGTCCCACATTTACGACGCACAGCGAAGGGCTTTTGGCGCGCTTTTACATCTCGCTCAGCTGTCGTGTCTCACGCGAGAACACGGCGCAAACGGTGGCCGCCGGAAATGGCTCCATTGGCCGCCTCAGTTGCCTGGGGAGGAAGAGTGACATGAGGAGGAGTCAAACGGTAACGGAAGTGACGCAAGTGAGACGGAGTCATTTCTGCTACGACACCGCGCGCTGGACTGCATTATCACTTTTGTTGGCGGCGTTGAAAGTTCTTGAAGCAAAAATAGTAGTTAGTTTCCAGTTTCTCGATGTTTTCGTGCTCTTAATTTAGTTAAGCATTAAATACGCATACTTCTGGGTTAACAGTATAGCAACGCTAATTTAATTGCAACGTAAGTGTTAAATCCAGGTAAAATAATGTTTGAGGCACGACTGGTTCAAGGTACTATCCTGAAGAAGGTGTTGGAGGCGCTCAAGGACCTCATCACTGAAGCGTGCTGGGATGTCAGCTCGTCCGGGATCTCCCTGCAGAGCATGGACTCGTCCCACGTCTCCTTGGTCCAGCTCACCCTTCGCAGCGATGGCTTCGATTCCTATCGATGTGACCGAAACCTCGCCATGGGAGTCAACTTGGGCAGGTGGGAACCTCGCAGTCCCCCCCGAGTTTTCCTGTCCAGTCGCAGTTTCTCGAACGTTCTTCTGAATCGCACGTCCGCCCTTATGGAACACTGATAAATGTTTTCCATTTGACTTGCCTGCACATGTCCGCTCAGACTCAAGTCCGTATCAGCTCGCTCAGTAGTTGTTATATTTAGGAATAACACGTTGTTGGTTACGTGTGCAAGTTGTGTATTTGAACACTTTGAAACGCTTGGTGGTATTTCTTATTTTTACCTGTCTGAACTTGTTTTAACATGCAGTTTGGACCGAATAGATAACAGCTACTATTTGGTTGAAGTAAGCGAATGCTTGAGGATTAAGTCCCACTCTAGTAATAGTTTATTTTTTTTATTAGACATTTTTCCAGATCTTATTTTTAGTCTAATTCTGCAAGTTAGATGAATGGGACACAATAGATGGGTGAGTGTGTGACGTCATTTCGGCGCCAAATTCCAGGGCTGAAAGCGGGAAACTGCAGCTTCCGTTTGCTTGTCTGAACAATGAACTGTTAATAATGCTTAGTTATAAGCTCTTATATAAATGTAGATCCGTACTATGCTTATGTAACCGTAATAGTGTCTGTTATTTAAACGTTTTTTTTTCTTGTAGCCTCAGATTTATGAAATGTTCGTGCCCCGCTCCACTGCCGCCGTCGGCCTGGAGGGAACAAGTGGTTACGATATCAGTTCTTAAATTGTTAGCTTATAGACTTTGTCATTTGGCATTTTTGTCGTACACATTATCATCATCATATGAGCTGTTCTTGGTTATTCAAAAATACCACCTGCCAGATTGGGTCTTAGAGTCCCTAAAAACTTGCTTGTCTATCCTTGGATAAATGAACATCTTCATTCCTGTGGAGTAACTGAACAATCTATTTGCAGCATGTCCAAGATCTTGAAGTGTGCAGGCAACGATGACATCATCACTTTGCGAGCTGAGGACAATGCTGATACACTTGCACTGGTTTTTGAGACACCAAGTGAGTACCCTCATTCTCTGTAATTATTTTCTTTACTGGTTCTTTTGACTGTTGTCATTGAAAGAGTATAATCTGCCAGTTTTCATTTCTTGTGTATTAAAGCTTGTTGGTGTATAGCTATTACTGTATGTAATTTACAGCAAGAGTGACTTATTTACTTATTTAGCTGACATTTTTTTCATGCTGGAGCAACTTACAATGTTAGGAAACCTTCTAGTGCCAGCCATTAAATTCTTTTATTTTTAATTTCCAGATCAAGAAAAGGTGTCTGATTATGAAATGAAGCTGATGGACCTGGATGTAGAGCAGCTTGGAATTCCGGTGAGGAACGAATACATGTTTTGTAAACAGCTAAAAGATTTCAAATGATGCTGGCCAATCTGGAATATTTTTGAATAACCAAGGTGGAGATTCAGATCTTATTAATCATAGTAAATGATTAACTGTGAAACCTGAATGAAATTTGTGCTTCATGCCCTGCACCCTTTTTTCCACCAGGAGCAAGAATATAGCTGTGTGGTAAAGATGCCCTCTGGTGAGTTTGCACGCATCTGCAGGGACCTGTCTCAGATTGGGGATGCTGTCATGATCTCGTGTGCAAAGGATGGAGTCAAGTTCTCTGCCTCTGGGGAGCTGGGCACTGGCAACATCAAGCTGTCGCAAACCAGCAATGTGGACAAAGAGGAAGAGGCAGTGAGTCTTCAAAAGGCTGATGGAATGAAGCCTTTTAATTACTTGTAGGAATGTGTGCTTTCTTTTTAGTTCCTGTAAAGTTGAAGGAAAATGTTTTTAAATACTGTCTTTGGATCGTTGAAAATAAGACCATGCAAACGTTTGAATTTTGGGAATACAGAAGTAATTGGCAAAATGTGCAGTGTTGGTACTTCATGTATCTGTTTGCTATTTTTCACTTTTGAATGTGAAGTTTGCTTTTGAAAAGTCTAGTTTTGATGTGTACAGTGTTTTAAAACTAACTCTTTCCTCTTGCCAGGTGACAATTGAAATGAATGAGCCTGTGCAGCTCATCTTTGCCCTCAACTACCTGAACTTCTTCACCAAGGCCACACCCCTCTCCAAGACAGTTACCCTTAGCATGTCAGCTGATATCCCCTTGGGTGGGTGACTAGCAAACTCCATAAACAGTGAGCTGTAATTTGTCCCAAAGATCATGTGGCAGTTGATCTTGTGGTTTATATAACAGTCCCAAGACTGTTTTTGTATTATGGATGTGTATTTTCAGGATACGGTTTTGATATACAGCAGCCTGGATGATAAACTTAATGCTGTGTTTTTTTTTTTTCCTCATAGTGGTGGAGTACAAGATTGCAGACATGGGCCACATCAAGTACTACCTGGCTCCAAAGATCGATGAGGAAGCATCTTAATTGGTAGCCCAAAGAGCAGCAGACCAATGAGACAGCTGGACGGAGGAAGGTTGGGGGGGTTATATGCTGACGGAAAATCTTGTTACTGCTATGTTAATAATTGCTATACCTTCTTGCATTAGTAAAGTGGTATAAAGGCATAAATTATCAAGGGACTTTGAGTGGAATTCTTGCAACAAAATTTTGAAAGATCAATGATTGATTAAGAAAAGGAAGAGTATAGTTGAAAGTTTAAAAGGTTTTGTTGTGAGTGATGGTTACTTTCCCATCTTCTGGTCTGGTGTCAAACGCATCTGTCAAAATGGTCATTTCTCTTTGTAGATATCTTTCCTGTAAATATGTTTCTTTGGTCCCGTTTTATTTTTCTTTTCAAATTGTCCTTTTTATCCAAAATGTCTTATTAAATTTTTGTATCTGTGGAACTCGGTGTTCAGACTTGTTTTTTGACTTTCAAAGTTTTCTGCAACTACACATGGCTTGAATTTTGTGCAGATGGGATGTCATTCCATTCCAAGATGATTGTGCTCATAGCTACATGTTACATGGCTATAGTTTATGAAGTTTCTGAGCAGTGGAGGTTTTGGGGGAAAATGTGGGTTCTTGCAAGCTAATGATTGATGGAACCTCGCTCGGTTGTAAGTGTTAAGTTCTGCAATGATGTACTCATCTGGGTTCCACTTCTGAAATGCATGAAATGAAGAGTACATTAGGAAGGTTATTGTGGAGATAATTTACATAACCAGAAAGTGAGTGAGTTATTTCTGTGAACTGGGCTGTATGATCAACTAAAAGGGGCCGAATCTACAATATTTCCAGCGCTCACTTCTCACCACTAGATGTCGGTGTTGAGCTGTTCTAAGTGAAGGTTCCTGAATTTTTCTGGTATCATGACTTTAGTACTTGTTCTCTGAAATATACATTGATGTCTATAAAACCTTTGTGTTTATTTCAGTGAATATTAGACTGTGCATTTGGTACAATCCTTAATGTCATTCACATTTTTGTTGCGTGCCCTGTTGGGCCTCTTTCAAATGAGATGGATGTGTTCTGATGGTGGGTTTTCAGGTAACTGCAGAAGTATTAGGGTTCCGGTGAATTTAGATAATTTCTGTTTACAGTTGGACGTGGTCAGGTGTTTGATTTAATACAACCCTCCTAAAATGTCATTTTTTCAAAACTTTAGTTTTTGCAGGTCGTGTTAAAACAAGTTGAACATTTCTATAATTCTCAAAATGTTAGTTGCACACAGAGCTGTAAAATGTAGACTGTTTTAGAAATTTACCTCGAAATATTTAGTTTACATCTCAACCTGTTCCTGAAATCCAGACCAGGGAAACGTAAATATGGAGTCATTTTGCCATTGTTTTAAATGAGGGAAAATGTATAATCAGTTTGACACCTGCCCCAAAAAAACCAGTAATATACAAACCATCATCACTCGTCTCTTCTCCTTGTGCAGCAGCAGACATTTAACAGTTACATTTGGACACAATGCAGGTCTTCTCACTCATGTTCAGCAGACTTCTACATTTCTCCCCTGGCAGTTGAAAGGTTATGATGGTTTTTGAAGATGTAATATACTGCACTGTATGAGCACAAGCAGAGTTAAACTTTATTGCAAACCAGATGGTACAGCTACCTAGCAGAGGCAATACAGACAAGTGTTTCAAAATAACTACCTTACAGACAGGGGAGTTCAGCTGGAAAATAGAATACAAATTGTTTTCACTTAAACTATAGTTTTAGATATTTTTGTGTAAGGACTGCTATTTCATATTCAATTTTTTTTCTGGGGAAGTTGAAAATAGCTTACATTTGGAAAATATTAAATAAAGTATTGATAAGACATCTGAAAGCCCCAAAAAAACTTAAATCTGCTATCGACGTGTGGCAGATTGTTAGCATGCTCTGCGGATCATCGCTGTGTTGTGTAACATAAGATGTGGCCAAAATGTACAATAAATCAGATTAACGTTGTATGTTATTTTGTGAGTTATGTGTTATTTAATCCTCTTTTTACAATGCCCTACATTTTAAAATGGTTGAGCTGTGATGGACTGGCATCCCATCCAGGGGCAGTTTCATAGCCATAGGCCATTGCTTCTGGGACAGGCTGGAATCCTGACCAGGATATGTGGCTAATAAAAATTGATGGATGGATGTGTAATTTGTTCTGCTTAAGTTTCAATGACAAATAGTAACAAAACAAGTCTTTAATTTTTTCCTTTTTAAATGAGACTTTGCTCTATTTCCCTGTTTCTGAGAGCGTTTAGCCTTAGGTTCGTATAAATACGTAAAGATCCAGTGAGTCTTAACCTTAAAGCTGCATTTCTACAATGTATTAAATGCAAATGAAATAAAAATGGCCAAATTGTGGCCTTAACTGTACCATTAATGAGAGGCCACAGAACATCATCACCCGAGATGTTCTTCAAAAAGACACGCAAGCTGTTGCTCAGCACAAAACCGCAATAGGTTGGCAAGAATGAGTTGTCATGTGGAAAAAATGAACTCCTTTTTTGTTCATGTGTTAAAATTGACTGATTTAAGAAATTGACTCCTCTGAGCCACTTTGCCAAATCGCTTTGCCTTAACATATACTGGAAATATGAATTCATTCGCCTATGATTTTCTTTCATCTAGGTGACATTTTTATACAAAATAAAGTTATTTTATACAAAATAAAATTGTGCTTTACTACAGGCAAAGCACTTCAGATGCAGACGCAGGGAATACAGGGGGTTATGGAACATTTCCATCAGGAGAGAAGCTGGTTAGAAAGAGATGCATTTGTGGTTGTTCTTGAATACAGAAAGGGATTCAGCAGTTCTGAGAGAGAGAGGGATTGCTCATTCTACCGCATCAAAGATGAAATCAAAAACCTTCAGGTTTTCAAACCAGTTGGATTTCAGGCATCTTATGATGCAAGGGGATAAAATTTTAAAAAGTTTTACTGGTCCCATATTTGTTTAAAGGTCTACTGGTGGTGAGTAGGTGAAGTTAAACAAATTGTTACTGCTTTGAAGGACCTATGGATTTTCCATTTTGGACCTTTCACGAATGGGACCACTGAGGGACCAGAGGTTGTGGAGCATAGAGCTATTGCTGTGGTATAGGGTGTGACCATTCCTTGTAGGTACCAGGGTGCAGTTTGACACTTCAACAGTCTTGTAGGTCATAACCACAGTTTTTGATAAATTGCCAGCAGTGTCTGTATGTGTTTGAAAACGCTTGCATGAGTCTCTGCCCTGTGATGGATTGGCAACCTGTCCAGGGTACGGTCTCCTTGCCTGACAACCAGGGACACCAGCATAGGCTCCAGACCACCATGACACTGACCAGGACAACTTGTTAAGGATGATGGATGGAGGAATCATGTAGCTGAATGCTTATGTGCAAGTCTTAAGTCTTTGTCTTAAGTAAACATGAATTAGGAATAATGGACACCCACAAGTTTTTGGAACAGAAAGACTGTGAGGATTTGCAGAGAGACGGACAGGATGCAGGCATGGGAGGGGGAAGGGCGTGTGTAACTCCCATCACAACAATCCCCACACACAATGACACTGGAGTCACAGGCCCAACTGATACTTCATGTGAACTCAGAGAAATGTCTTTACGTGTTGGTAGAGATGCCAAATGACCTGCCATTTTTTTTGCAGGCACTGCATGTGTGAACTAAGTGCATGACAACCACCGCTGCATGGTCATGTTTTCCTTGTTCCAGGTCTCTCATAGCAGGCTGCCAAAAGTCCAGTGTTCACATTGAAATAAGTGTAATGACTACTGTCTGTCATGTCTGAACATGGACTCCAAGATAAAAGTTCAAGGAACTTATTATCTATATTTTAAATATTTTAAATATGGGTGACATGTCACAGGAAAGATCTCACAATTTTTTTCACCAAAAAAGAGAGATTTACAATAAAATATGAGTAGAAAAGTGCACATTAAAATAATGTATGCAGGTGAATATGATGGGAACTTGTGATGCCTGATCAGGAAGGAATGATGCAAGAAGTAAGTGTTGAACTATGAAAACTGAAGTACAGAAGGATGTGTGTGTGTGTGTGTGTGTGTGTGTGTGTGTGTGTGTGTGTGTGTTAGGCATTGCAGTGCAACAGTATGGGTGAAACTCACACACACTCAATTAAACCTCGCAATGCCTTAATCCTCCAGAGACTATAACCTCTTGCTCTTAGCTGGGATGGGCTAAAAATAACTGAGATGAGGCCTGGGAGGTGGTGATGGACCTGTAGGCAGATAACTACAGAGGAGCACAGAGGAACCGATTAAGAGAGGGCACACATTATCTTTTCGGCCAAATTGAAGAAGACCATTTGTAAGACGTCTTGCTTGGAAGATTCAGACAGTATGTATTTGTTACATGTAATTCTGCTGCAGGAACCAGATCACCCAAAATTGAGCAGTTCAGAAAGTAAAACCAAGAAACTGCATATACAGTATGTCAGTTTCATCCACTATGCTTTGCAATTTATTTACATCCCCTGAAGTTTTGACATGGATTCTAGACAGGAAAGCCTGATCCCAGGATTTATTCGTTGCTTATTTATTTATTTAAATTTATATTTTCCTTTAATGCACTCTGTATTGAAGCCATGTATGTTCTTTCCTCTTCAGTCTATTTGCAAATTGATTCCAACTATTCTCCTCTGTTTTACAAACCGTTCTCCAAGTCTTTCTTCACCACAGGGAGCAGTTTCTACTTCCCCACCAGCCCAACCTTTTTAACAAACATTCCTTTGGATAAATCCAGAGTCTAACACTTTGCTTCCCAAAACTTGTATAAAACTGAAGAACTAATAAGAAGTCATCCAACCCATTCAATTTCTATTTCATATGCGTGAAAATTACAGATTACTGCTTCTCTCCAATCCTGAATACATCTGCTACTTGGAATTATGAAGTGGGAATGTTGAAGGTTAATTTCTGCCTGTAGTAGAGCAAATACCACCTGTTGTTAACCTCCTGGCTGATAGATGGCAGTAAACCCCCCGTCCAAAATAAGAATTTGAGTTGTCTTAATTCAGCTCACTTCCACGGCTTTTACAGCTCATGCATCTGTGATGGTTGACGTGCCGTTTCCTTTGTGTTTACCGAAGCAGACGGAGGAGAACATTAATGGTGGCCACCGGGTTTTTTCAGCTTATTAGGTACAGTGTCTAAAGACAGTAAATGTTCGGGAAACGTGTGGGAGTCGACCTGGACTGTGATCCAGAAACAATGTGCACTGGTTTTACCTTTACTAGAGGACATCCTCAGCTACTGAGCACTCATTAGGCTGACACAACCAGGACGGCACCAAACCACGGTCCATTAAACTCTCCACTTCAGTAAATCTGTATCGGGCCTCCTGCTTTGTAAATCTAGTTCCTTATTGTGTCATGGTACAGCCTGTTATTGGCTCCACAACTTGGCCCAACTCTATACCACATCAAAATCTTCATCTCAGGGTGTCCTGCCTGTCTTTACCCAAATGCGATCCTAAATGGAAATTTCACACATCAGTTCAGCCCTGCCACCATCATGATACAATGTTCTTCCTCCCTTCTTTAGAACTGCAGAATCCCTCACAGTTTTCAGACAGGTGTTAAACCCCAACAATTTCAAATACATTTCAGCCTGCCTTCCACACAGCACCTTTACATTATTCTCGTGTAGTTTATTACTTTTAGTAGCAACTGCTGTAAATGAATAATAAGTATGGAACAGAAACACCTGTAGACTGTTGCTTGTTGCCAAGATGGCAGCACCAGGTGCAAAATCAAAACAACACTTCAGAACATGACAACAATTCAGTGACACGACAAAACAAGTTCTCCGCAATAAATCAGTGCAACGGTCTGTCCCCCATCTAGGAGATTCAGATCAGCTCATTTACACAACCTTACAAGTGTAAATCCTTGAAGAAATCCCTTGGTACTTGTCTTAGTTACAAGGATATATGCAAGATATATTTTGCTATACTTATTTATTTTTAATATGTATTTTCTTATTACAGGACGGTATATATTATTAATTAGTTCCGAAAAATTTGCTGTGGCGTAAACGTTGCCTCCGATTCCACATGGCAGCAAAATAAAACCCAAGCAGAAAAGAAGTGCAAGAGGGAATAAATTCAACTTCCATTTGTCACTGGACCACTGTGACCAGTAGTGAATGGGTTCTGCGGTGTTTTCTGCTATTCTGTGGTGTTCCTGACACTCTGTGATCTAAAACAAGATGATAAATGCTGCACAGGTTTGCGGGCAACAAATGCCACTGAATAAGAATGTGTTCGTTTTCACTCACGTTAAGTTATTTTTAATTTTAATCCAGCTCAACGTCAATGCAACTGTTAAAATGTTAAAAATAAGTAATGCAACGTATTTTTAAATTCCAGCTATATCTGACACATTTGGAGAAACTACCCAGCAACTAAGTTAGGGTGCATGTGTATCATGGTGCTTTTTTGATCACACACTGAAAGTGACTAGAAGCTGACAAATGTTGCACGTGCCAGCATGATGAATTAATCCCTTCATCACCTGCTTTGTAGTAAAGTAGACACAGTCAGTATTTCATACCAAACATCTGTTAAAGGAGGGTAACTAGCAAAGGGATTCGAACGGCTGCATTTAAACTTGAAAGACCCAAGTTTGATCCCTTCCTCCTACTATAGCACCTTTGACCGAGGTACTTACCCTGAATAGCGCCAGTAAGAGTACTAGTACGTAGTTCTTTCTAAGTAACCTAATATAATAAGTCATTTTTGAGAGGTTTCTAACAAATAAATGCAATGAATTCTCCTTATGCTCTCCTTCAATGAACTGCATTTCTTTCTCCTTTCTCTACTGTTCTTTTTCATTAACTATCCAGCAAGGGAGAGGTAGGGCTGGAAGTGGGGCAAGAAAGTTCCTATACTTTTCTTATTGCTATATTGGTGTGAGTATCATTTGGTATCTGCAAACTATTAGTTAATATGACATTCCGAATATGTGCAACGATTAATAGATGTTAGGATATATTGCTGACGTTCACATTATTTCTTGCTTTAATAAAAGGGACCCAAATTCTGAAAGAACAAGCAGCCTGGCTTGCAGGGTAACTTAGTGCTCTCTGGGTAACAGAATGTAGCTGTGATGGTTGTTAGGAATATTGTTCATTGACTACAGCAGTGTTGTGCTGGGAAAGCAGCTCGGTCAGAGAACCCGGTCAACCAGAGGCATAAAACCAGTTGTGAGAACTATTGAAAATTACTCCAAAGAGCAAAAAGGTACATGCACTGCTGCTGCATGCTGGTAAGTTCTGGGCGACTTCAAACACTGTTTTGGAATCTAGCGTGTGCATTCCAGACATCTTTAAATTTTGAGGCTGATGTTTATGAAGCACTAACAGTTGACCAAGTTCTTTGTGGTCTAGACTGAGCTGCTCAGAAGTTTTTTTTTTAGCTTTCCAGTGTAAAAGTATGCTTTTCTTTGCAGTAGAGTAGTACATTTTGGTGTAACTGATCAGCATACAACTGAGATTTACTTGATCCTTAGGTGCAAGTGGGGCTAGATGGTATATTTGCAGGCGTCATCAGCACAGATACAATGAAAAATTCACAGTTGTGAGGGGACAAAGGAACATGCATACAGGTCATAGTGCTCTCTCTATGAATAAATACTCCTATTTCTATTTTTTTGATGCCAAAATGTCCACATATGAACCACTCAGCCCTGTGTGTAAATTGAAATGCGTACGCCACAACAGCTAAAGAGCATTAGTTACAAACATACATGAATGATAACTTTTTATCACCATTTTCCTGGCATGCATTGCTTAAGTAACTGTCTGTTGAACCTAGAGTCAGAGGAGAAATGCATAACATGAAAAATAACTAAGATCACTGGAAAAAATGAGTCTGAAAGAGATGGATTTTGAGAGCTATGTAGAATGCAGGGATGGACTCAGCAGGTGGAGCCCTTATGACTGGGACCACTAAGAGGCGAAGGAGTACAGTGGTATTGCTGAACTGTACGAATTTATTGGTTCCTGTAGGTATAGGAGTGCTGATCCATTGACCACCGTCTAGGTCATGCTTAGAACCGTGAACTTAATCAGCAGGAGTGATATGAAGAGAGAAGACAAATAGGACTTCTTCTGCACATCAAAAACAGCTGAGTTGTAGCACTTTACGTCAGGAGAGACTTGGTGGCAGAAGCCATAAGACTAGCCAGAGAGTTGTGGGAGTCAAGGAGAAATCTCTGTCTCTCTGGTGTGACATGACTTTTGATTCTATGAATGTTACCTAGAATGTTATCTGCAATATTGGGTTATGGATTAAAAGTGCTGTGAGAAGCAGAAATTTAAGACATCGTATTTGACGTTTTGATTTTTCGATAACGTCACAATTAATGCCAAAGTAACATCATTTGCAGTTAACTGAGATTTCCTTCTGACTGTTTTAATAAAGTTAATTTTCCGTTAAGTGCAGGAAGCATGAAGGCAGGTGGCTTAATGCTTGAGCAGCTCTCTTCGTTCCTGCTCAGTTGTTTCAGCTCAGCTCAAGAGCACTCGAATGGCAGCAATGTGTAGAAGCTGCACATCACAAAGGTAGCAGGAAGTACCGTACTTATGCCCCTGCCCCTCACAACTGTGTATTTCTGACAGTTGTTGCACAAGCTGCTGGGAGGCCTGCTGGCACGTGGTATTATAGGGCATTGTGTAAATGGAAGGGCAGTAAGGGGTTCAGCACCTGTTAACATCCACTTTAATGTCCTCTCGTGTCATGCAAAGCTATGTTTGCGGTTATAAATTGCCATTTATAAATTGAGAAATTAAAGTAAGCCTAAATAATAATGAAACAATTATTCGTTGGTTATCGGTTTGGTATAGTGTGCTGGCAAATGGCCAGGCATTGGAGGTCCAAAAATTCTGGAAAAAGCACACTGTACTCATGCATTAATACTGAGGTGACAAATTAGATTTGCTTAAATACTGGGAAAGACACAGACACTTTGATACACCCATCATTTGATAATAAAAAATGTTATTCTGTAGGTTGTTTTCAGCCAATGATTCTAGCACTGCAAATTATTTGACCCTTAGAAAGTAACCGAAAACTGAATTCACACACACACACACACACACACACACTCACTCTCTCTCTCTCTCTCTCTCTCGCTCTGTTTTTACAGCGGCTCAGTTGACAGTTGGTTAGACGGAGGGGAAAGTCGATGCAGGTCAGACAGCACTGCACTTGAAGAGAAGTAACAAGGAAAATATCATATATCATGCAGGTAAAGAATAATGATTAACCATGTTATTATATCATGCTTTTATTAGACAGTTTTTAGTCAAATTTAGGCACAAGGTTATTCTGAACAAAATAACCTTCAGAGTTAACGTTTGCAGTACAGTTTTTTGCCCAATTTCTTTTTACCTAAGACAGTGAATCCTGAAGTGAGTTATGCTGTTTTACTGACTTTGTACAGTTGTTTCACCTGCTGTATGGGAAAGTGATAAAAGACTGAGCTGAACATCTTAAACAGTCTGTAGTTCTGGTCTGACATTTCTTGCATTTGTATGTATGTGCGCCAGTAGAATTTAACAAATGTTATTAATGTAATGAACAATTTTATTACCAGGGCACTTTGTTATAGGTTAACAGTATTCTTTAGGAGCGATACCTTTGTTTGCATGACTGACTATTTTCTTTGGAAAGATCCTCTGTGGGGATAGTCATCAAATATTTGGCATTTTGTGTCCACTCCATAAATTGATTTCTTTTGTTTCGTTTTGATTTCTTCCTTCGGATTTAAGCACATCACTCCGAGGCTCGTGCTCCTGCTCAACCTTCTGAGATAACTGTTGATCATCCTCAAGTACTGTTATAGTATAAACCCTGTCATGGGACCACATGACAGTCAGGCTTCAGCAGTTTATGGATTATTATAATCAGATTTGTTTGACTGACAATATAATTTGTTTCCCTGTGTCAATGTTGGGATGTTGCAGGGTTACTAATGTCTTAAATTTACTACATTATAATGGCATAAACACTTAGTTATTGTCTCAGTTACAATTTCTTCATACCGCCCTGGGTGTTATGCAAACAAAATATTAGCAAATTTACAAACATTTTCAGGAGAAACTAGATTTATGCTTTATTTTACATTTTTTCAAACTGTATTTACATCACAATTCCAGAAGTTTAGAACTTCCTTACTTGTCTAATACGGTTTTGCTTTTGAAGTCAGTAGACACTTTCCCACTGAAGTTACTGCTTTGCTAGATTCTTAAATTCTTAATTCTTTAAATATTTGATATTGATTTTTAAATCCAGGACACCGGTCACTACAGTGTCAGTTCCAGTGCTTCCGATTACCAGTGCTGAACTGGCTTACAAATGACCATTATCTTAAACACAACTGACCAGTTTAGGATGGTTTTTCTTTTGACCAAGGGCATGCACTGCAGTGTATGTTTGTTGCAGGACATAGCTTTGCTGTATTCCAGTATGTCTCAGTCCTCAAAAGATGCTAACATAGGTCCATAACAACTTGTCCGGGATCGCGTGGGTCCAAAAATATGAGTAATTGTGTTCAGTTATACCCAGGCTTGACTGAACAGCGGAGGACACATTTATATAGGGGTTCTTCTGTCCGTAAAATCCTGACAGTATATCTGCCGGTTAATATTTATTTAAGCACTTTCAGGGATAACCGCAACCTATGTATATGAAACCTGAAGGCACACAAGTTTCCTGATCACCAAGAGTAAGCTTGCAAAACCTGGTGACTTTGTAGTCTTCCACAGTCAGCTGTAAAGCAGGACAAAGAAATGAGATCTCAGTGTGGAGTAAGACTATTTGAAAATTTATTGATGCTAGTTTAGAGATTCCAGTTTATTTTGAAAAAGGGTAATTTTGTTTTTCCACATGTGCTTATTTTTGTCACAGAAAAATTTTACTTATAATATTGTTATGACTGGATCTCAGATCTTGAGACCTTATCAGCTTTTTTGAAATATAAAGCATTAAAACTCAGAAAGCTCGACTGAGAGACACACTGCGCTTACTTTTTAGAAGTTGTCACCCAGGATCTCAACAAATGCAACAGTCAATAAGATGTGTGAAACAAAACAAACGTCAGTTGCCTCTCAGATGTCACTCAGAGCAACTACAAGCATGTGAAGACAGGGAACCAGATGTGCATGCAGATGCACCGTTTTTGACATTTAGAGTTACCTGTCTGGCTTATAAATATGTTCTCCTTACTGCTTCCTACACAAGGTTATTCAAAAAATCTCATCCCAGAAAGCCAGAGATTAAGTCTACCAGTGACTGTATCAATACAAATAACACAGAATTCCAGCCAAGATCAGTAGCATATGCTCTGTATAACTATTGGAAAGCCAAGAATTTTTTATTAGGCTTTCTACAGGTCCAGAAGATAAATGAGAAATGTGAATTAGTCTAAACTGGAACCGAATAAACGGCAGTGTGAGAATGGGGTGGGGTGTGCAGTAGCAGCATCCTGCCAGTATTCAAATAAAATCTGTGCCCTAATATGTAGGAGGACATGGAAGGATTATGCAAGTAGCTGCGAGCGTGTAATACTACTCTGAGTGACTGAAAATGACAGTCGACACAAACTGTCCTTTCTCTTTTCACTGTTGGTGTTTTATACCTTTCACAACTGATCCTATTTGCTCTTCTTTTTCACTTCTGCTTGGTTCTGTGCTTCACTTCAGTGCTTTCACTTCCATCCTGACAAAGACAAATAACTTGAAGGCTGCTGGTTCAGACCCTACTGGGTTTTGCTAAGACACCCCTACCCCTACCTACTGCCCGGAAAAAAGTACGTCTGTATTTTAAAAAAATGATGTTTGTTAGCTGTACAGCAGGACAACATTCCTCTGGAGCAGCTACACACGAGTACTTCGGACACAACGTCTTTCTACCCTGTGCTTTTTAACTTGCACAAGTAACCAGCTAGAATTCAGCGTGAAAGACATCCTGCCCTGCTATTTTTGTCTCATTGTCTCTGACTTTCTCCTGCTCTCCAGGAGGCCTCTTATTGATCCTTTCTCAAATGGGAGTGCTGTTTCTGTCTCCTCGTATTTTCACTGTGCGTTTTTACCTTTTGTTCAAGTTGGATTTGTCCACGACAGTCTTCTCTGAGGATTATCTGCTGCTATCGCATTGCTTAGCAGGGATGAATGCTGCCTTGTGCAGATTATTGTTACGTAAGGTGCATGGCCAGTAAGACCTACAAATGACTCTGAGAGCAAGGGAGACTGCAGAATGGACCAGAATAATAAGAGTAGGGGGACAAACGGAATAAAAGGAGTCAAAATGGATGAGACTAGAAGGACACAGTGTAGGTTCTTTTTTGTGAGCGAGAGAAACTGGTGGTGGGTAAGGACGATTAAAGAACTGTGTGAGACGGAGTCAGTGATGGGAGGAACAATAAGAGTAGGATTGTGCACAGCTGGGGACATCTTCTCATTTGCCTTTTGCCTTGTCGTCATTTATTCTGCTTCTTTTTGCGGGAAAGGCTGTCTGAGAACTGAAATCTGCTGCTCTCCAGATTAAGGACATCAGATTAGAGTGACACGAGGTCAAGGATTTGCGGGCATGATCGAGGGTGGGCTGCTGTACAGGGGTGATATTGCACACTAACAACATAATGGAGCAGAATTTTCTGCAAGTGGATCCGTACGCACCCAGACCCTGAGCTTTATGGGGACCACACTGGCAGGAAACAAGGGTGACACCAAAACTCTTTTCACGTGGCAATGTAGCATGAGAAATGTCCTCTGACAGCCTGCATTTTTGAACTCTGATATTTAATCATGCATGGTTTGGCAAGTTGAAGCAAGTGGGGATTTCAACTATGATGTTGAGGTAAAGGTTTTTATTAATAGATAGAGGGCATCACAGCATATTTAACCCGTTTGATCCCAGGTTTGGCATGGAGTTTGCATATTCACACTGGGGCTGCACTGAGTGAACACTGGTTTCTTCCCACTCTACAAACATAGATTACCAGATTAACTGGTTACTCTCAGCTGCACCTAGTTTACGGTTGTACCCATTTCACAGATGCATTTACTTCTGTTTTTTCAGAAACTTGCGTGCTGACCATCTGCTTTCATAACCAAAGTTAACACGCCTATGTTGCACGGGAGTTCTTTATAGGTTTTCAACTGATGCGCTAGACCCCAGAAGTCAAAACTGAATTGTCGTCTCTGTCTGTTAGATGAAATGTCACACCAATAATCCACCCAACCATTTCAGCAATTTCAATACACGTCACCTTCCAAACTGAGATAGAGTGTTGAAAGTTTGAAGGTTTTCACAACACAGCAAGCAGTGACATCCAAACTGTGTATGGGAGGTACTGTGATCAAAAATTGTGCTAAAAATTAAGTTTTTGAATATGCCCTTGTTATAAAACCATATTTTTTATTTAAAAGGAACTTTGTGAGAAGGTTCAGTAGATTTTTGTCTTCCTGACTTTTGATAATGACAGTCCTGAGCTTTGCGATAAGCAGATAATAGATGACATTTGAAATAAACAAATAGAAGCACGCGCTTGTCCTGCCTTACACAACCTTGACTGTTGTACAGATTCCTTTCTTCCAAACTGACACACCCCTCTGAGATGAGCTGACATCCAGTCTAGGTTGTAACCTACTCAGTCTAGCCCATTATGTTTCTGAGATATACTCCAGACTGTCATCACCCCACCTTCAGATAAACAGATACTTACTATATCAAGTGAGCAACACACACCTTCAAGGTTTTACACTTTAGCATGTTACACAGCATGTTGTTGGCTGATCCATTTTGGATCCCTCTTACCCTTTAAACTTTGCAGCCTTTCAGTGATATCTCCTTCCAGAACCTAGGTATCATTTGTATCTTGTTTCTCCACGTCTGAAAAATCTTCCTTATTTCTTTGACAAGAGCCATCACTTTCAGTTTTTAGTGTGGAAACCAGTAGCCACATCAGAGGTGCGTGCATAATTTTTTTGAGTATTTGATGCCATGTTGTGGATGGTGGGTGGGGTTGTGATGCCAGCAACATTCCACCGAGAGGCAGCCCACTACTGTCCATGTCATCAGTTTGGTGAAGTACATGCTATCTGCTGTTAGCTCCAGGCCACAGAATGCATTTGAAGGTACAGAGGGGGAGAAGTGGCACCTCAAGGGAACTGTAACAAGGCATGCATTATTGGGATTTTAACTTTACAGTCAGTACGTTTAATAGGAATATTAAATTATGAGAATAAGACCAACGCCCCAAAAATAAGGAGTGAAATGATGCATCCCCCCGACTGGCTTGTTTAGTTGTGACTTCAGCAGGTGTGGCTATCCATTGAAGACTAACATTTGGGTTTTAGTTTAGTTCAAGCCGCATTGCCAGATGCTGCCTGGGACAAATGAGAAAGTGCACAGATAGAAAGTTAAACAGTAAAAACACATTATATGTCACCAACCTGTAGAGTATTACCCTTAAAGTCATTGTAACAGCCCCCTTCGTGGGCATCATGGACATTACCTATTCTCTGCACGTCATGTTCCTACATGCCATGTGAGACATCAGTACTCGTGCCTTTCCACGCCTTGTCGAGATCGAATTTTAAAATTTCAAAGTAGTAAGTAGCCTTTTATGGTTTAATTTTTTTGACTATCCAAGAAACATCTCTATGACTGGGGTGTGGCTTTGATGTTTTGGGAGAAGAAGAGACCAGAACTGCATATTAGTCCCAGGCTCTTCATCAATGGAGCAGGTGAAATGAGTGAATTGTCCAGTTTGATAGAGAGTTCCCTACAGGCAGATGGACTTGCTGGGAGGTGAAAGACCTCATCTTGTTCACCTGTAGTCAATGATCAGTCATTCGAGCATAGAAGACAAAGACACAAGCTGCAATATGAGTGGAAATTTTCTGTAGCCCCCTCCGAGAAAAGAATTGGTGGGCATGATGCAGCATTGCAGCAACAGGAAAAAACTGAGGCAATGGTAGAACTGAGCAAAAATGTGTAGATGAATGGAAAAGGTCCAGCAAACCACCATCTGAGAGAGACTGAGGGGAACACACTACAATCTTACCTGGTAAGATTTACCTGCTAGATACGACTCTAACCGTTTATTCCAAGCTGCCCTAGGGATGAAAGCAATATCCAGCGACTGACAGTGCCAAATGTTGCAGTCAGATACAAGAAAATGAGGGCTGAAGAAAAGGAGGTCAATCTATTTGGCTGGAGAACTTCTGACACTGCAAGGAGGGTAGTCTCAGAGCAATGGCTAACCTTGAATCCAGCCTGATACTTGTCAGGGTGATTATTCTGGGCAAGGAATACAGAAAACTGGTTGCAGGATGCTTGTTCCTTGGTTTGCATGGAAGTCCTCGACATGCAAGTTGAAGTCATACAGCAGGAGGATCGTACAGGTTACCACACAACTTCAGTGTTATATATATTTTTGAGCACCATATAACATGGCATATAATATGGACAGCAGTACATGTGTAGTACCAGCGGCCTCCCTTGGTGGACACTTTACAGCCTGACTTTTTGTACCATGAGACTGCTAACAAGCATCGGTTGCTTCATTATGAAGCCAAATTTTTGTCAGCCGAGAACAAAAACTATTATCTGAATAACATTTGAACAAAGGGCAGCATGACTATTGTAAGTCAGAGTTACACACAGTGTACACATTCTGTTGTCAGATTTTAGCTCAGACTGGAAAAGTTGAAAATAGATACTATGCAATGCACAGAACAGTCTATCTAGATTTATCCAAAGGTTTTCTACTCAAATTTACACAGTAATGTGTGACAGATAATAAGAATCACAAAAAATCAAAAAGTGACCCCTGATCATGGTGTTACTGACACATCTCCAGCATATGTAGTACAGTGCTTAACAATGGCAAAGAAGGGGTGCTACAGTTATTAAAGGTACATTAGACTTGAGACGTCGAAGTAGAGGCGATGCTGTAACCCAACTCTTCAGATACTGTTTTTTTATTTTAGAAATCATATCTTGACTTGTCCACAAGATCCCCTGTTGTGCTCCTGTTGCTACTTCTGCAAGCAACTCGGTTGCCTGTTTTGTAAATGCCTGACGCTCTTAACATAAGTACAGCAGCGTGTCAAGTGGGAAAATATGACAGAATGCAAGATGCTGCATCAGAGGGTCCCAATGGCTTTGTGACAACACATAGATCTTGCTGTATCTGCACCAGTGCAGAGCAGCAAAGGGATCTGCAATGGAAGTTAACTGGAGCTCGCATCTTCGATCTTTCTTAAGGAGACAGGCTTGCCCAGCCTCCCATAAATAACGCAGCAGCAGTTGGACCCCATCTGGCAGACACACACGGCAGCGTGAGGAGAGAGAGCAGCATGCCGGGGCACAGAAGAGGACAGACTCTCAAAAACAGTGGCACTATATGGTTCCGCGTCACCTTTGTCTCTCTAATCCCGGTTTGCGGTTATTTCTAGAACCGTGATAGTTCTGGGAGGAGCTATTGTCCTTTCCGAAAGTTGCTGAATTCCTGCAGGTTTTCGAGAACACATTTCATTTGAAAGTTCCGATCTCAGCAGTTACTTAATGTTTAATATAGCGTAATATAACATAATATAATATAATATTGATCGATATGATTATACTTGCTTTGCTGACAATGTCAAAGAAAGATGCTTTTCAAGAAATTATGCTGCAAAGTATTTTTATTTGGGCACTGCTCAAGTCCCTTGCTGTAGGGCCTGGATACACTAGTTTAAATTGCAAGACCAGGCAAAGTCTGGCCAGGCCCTTAAGCACATGTTTTGTGAGGCAATAGAGGATAACTGTAAAAGGATAAGTGTACAGTTTATATTTTAATTGTTTCATCATGATGCAAATTTCCTCTTTTCATTCTCTGTGTAAGGCTTAGAAATAGTTATGCAAATAGCTGTATTTATACCATGCTGGAATCATTCTACTTCCTCTTTGTCTTTGTCCCTGTGCTGCTGTGTGCGCCCTTATCCATTATGCCATGAGACTAGTTTCATATGGCTGGTCCTTGTCTACGCCTTCTTTGAATACTGTGAGCACCCCATTAGCATAAGTCACTGTATTTGGATCCTCATTTTGTATTAAGTCAAAAATGGATGCATTTCTTCTTCATTCAGTTTCCTCCCACATCTTGTGCTTTTATTTAGTATTTGAAATGTTTTTAAGTTATACACAGAAAGAAGACCTAGAAAATAAGAGGCTTATAAGGGTCTGGGGCGAGGATTTGGATTTCACATTATCATGGAAGAGATCATTCAGCAAAGAAATGATACGAAGACATGGAGGAAGCAAAGAGTTGTCTGTACCGGCTGGCCAACTGTTTATGTCAGCCACAACTTGAGGCCATTTCTTCCGTCCTTCCTGTCTTCCACACCACACGTGTGAGAGTGCAAGGTGGTCTTTTTTAATCTTATTACTTATAATCTATTTTAGCTGATTATTTTACTTAAGCCTGACAAACTGCAATCTGCCTGCGAGACAGTCCACAATGCAGGACACTGTGGATGGAGCGGCTGGGTGGTGTTGAAGGCACTGAAAAGATTAGAATTACACGACCCTCACTGTGCTGCCCACTTTCTTTGTGGATGGGGACTGCAGCGGTAAAATTAAAAGATGTTTGCTTCTTGGATCGGATGACAACCATCTATGGCAAATTTGGGCTGGATATTGTTGCACTGAAAAGCAGGGCATATATGGTCTTCCCAGTGGTAACGCATGGCTGTAAAAGTTGGAGCATGAGGAACCCTGAGCACCTAAGAATTGACAGTTTTCAAATCTGGTGTTGGAGGAGACTCATGAAAGTCCCTTGGACTGCAAGAAGGTCAAGTCAGTCAATACTGAAAGAATCAAAACCAGACTGTTCACTGGAAGAACTTATAATGAAGCTAAACTTCAGTTACTTTGGCCTTATAATGAGAAGACAGAATTCACTAGTGATGACTCTGGTGCTGGGAAAGTTTGAAGGCAAGAGGAGAAGTGGGCAGCAGAGCTTGAGATGGATGGAGGATATTATTGAAATAATGGGCATGAATTTGAGAGAACTCAGACAGTAGATGACAGTCGGATCTGGAGTCCATGAGGTCACGAAGGGACAGAAAAGACTAAACACACGCAGGCAAACTGCAGGAGGTCCAGCTGGTGTTTTAAAAGAGGTCTAATGTAATGGGGGTGATAATTTTTTATGTTAATTTACTCAAAACGCACTTATCTGGTGTAGCCCAATGAATGAGCATATACAATATATTTTATATTTAATGCTATGATATATTTTTGCTTTGGCAGACTGGTTCTTAGTGCATTATTTGAACTGAGCTTGTGTTTAATTTATTGTGTTTATACCGGTGGGCATGTTTATGACATCATTTTATTTGAAATGCACTTACTGTGTCCAAATGTTACTTTTAATGAAAAGTGGCAACTAAATTGATAAATGCAGAATATCAGTTATTAGCCGTATATTAATAATTTGTGTTTCTACATTTGTTTCGATCACATCAGACTTTAATCTGCTTGCTTTGTGAAGCTGGTACTAGTATGAATAATTCATGCGAAATTGCACAGCAGATATGTTTACTTTGTCACTTCAAAATGTAACTGCTGGTAATGTGCAAACATAAATGATGCTGACATTGGACAGTGTTTGTCCGTATAAAACTTGGATTTAAGTATTCGATAAAAATTGCTGAGCTACTAGGCACGCGTGGTCTGTACGGGGCTATTGGTGTCAATTTAACTTACAGATTTTGTTCTGTGCAGTTAAATCTTGCTTAAATATCCTGAAAATGTGTAAATTCTATTTGCCTATTAACTTACAGGATGCGCTGTTTGTTCTACATACAGTAATACAGTTAATAGTCTGTTTTTGTTATCTGTTTAACTGTAACACCAATTGTATTTACCATTCACCTCACTTATGCTTAACCGTTATTGAAACTGATGGCTTTGCTCAGAAGCAAGATCTTTATATTGTATTCTGAGAAGAATAATGTGCTATAAGATTCATACTGATCAGTATGACTTCCAGGCATAATTTGCTCGCTGGCAGCTGTTTACATCATAACTACTTGATAGAAACAGCAATAATTTCCGACCAGAACAATAAGATACAATAGGCTGGAAATATCTTCCCCTGGACTCGTGTCCCCGCATGTCTACCTTCATTTTAAGAGGGGCTTGGATTTTTATTGCAGCAATTCCTACAAAGAATTAATCTATGAGACACTATGTTTCCTACTAGTCAAGGTGCAGTGATGTCGCTCATCGCTGTGGTGCAGCGTCCACATCTCTGAGGACTGGAGTGGCAGCTGCGGAAATGTTTATGTCAGTCACTGTGCAGTGAATGCCTGTGTGTATGGGTCCTGTGTGGGGCACGGTGGAGCGATTCTTCTTTTGTTCCCAGCCCTCCCTACATGCCATTTTCATATCTTTTATTGATGCAGTGTTAGATGTTTGAATAACTGAGTGCGTTTCTAAAAAGGCAGCCTGCGCTCAGCCATAGTGTAATGTTATAATAAATGTGACCGTGAGCAGATCAAGGTGCAACAGCCTGCCTTCTGTTCAAATACTCACACCCAACCATGAATATAGTCAAAAACAGTCTTTGTCAGTTTGCAGTTCCTTATCACAGAGCTTCCACACCTCATTTCTTTGTCTCTCTTGATTTTTCAGTTCACCACCCCCATCTGTCTTCTGCAGCCTCACAGTTTTTCCTCATTTCCAGTGTTTCTACAAATTCATGTATTATTCTTTTTGATCTCTACATGTTTATTAATACATATCTCATTTCACTGTCAGATGTCCCAGAACAGGTTGGGGAAGTGCTCCTATGCTATTTGTTATGAGGTTTGGTAAAATATCAAT
The DNA here is from genome assembly GCA_900497675.1 of Arapaima gigas. Classification (NCBI taxonomy): domain Eukaryota; kingdom Metazoa; phylum Chordata; class Actinopteri; order Osteoglossiformes; family Osteoglossidae; genus Arapaima; species Arapaima gigas. Next base: position 1,238,913 of record UFQX01000048.1, read on the forward strand.
ACCAGGACTAAGGCTTGACCTCGAGCATCTAAAGAAGAATAAATAGAGGAAGTTGAGCTGTTTTAGTTTTTGCCTCAGTAGTGTATTACTAAAGTGCCATGGTTGCATCTGTAGTATTTTATTTCATTTTCAGATTAGAGGAGCTCCCTGGCTTTGAAATATTTCTGAAACTTGTGGTTATATCTCAGAAACAAACAATTTTGATGCCATTGTGTCTGCTTATGGCTGTTACTTCTGAACTCACAAATATATTTTTCGACAGAACAGCATTTTTTTGGACACCGTCAGACATCTTCTCCATTCTCAGATTGCCATGCCGCAATGATTTTTCTGTTTTCTATTTGCAGTTTTTATCTAATAGTGCCAGCACTGAAGTAGCTATTACTCAAAGCAAATTTTGCCTATTTGGAACTTTTTGCAAGAATTATAACTCATACTTTTCTGACAGTAAGCGTCTCAGTTGGTAAGAATTATTTATATTGTGTATTGCTGTACCAGCTGTGCATCTTTTGGCATCAGGAAACCGCAGGTCTCAGTCTGGTTTCTTCACCTCTGTGCCCTTTACTCACCAGCTTGTTCCCACTCTCTTGCTCAGGCCGATGGTAAGATGGCGGATGGTGCCCTGCAGTCTGACGTTAATGCGGTAGAGCCAGGTCCCGACGCACAGAAGGATGGTTCCAAGTGGCACAAGCCACGACTGTCGCGCAGAGCCCTGATGAAGTGCTGCCTTGTCAAGTGGATCCTTGCCAGCGCAGCACCACAGGGCCCAGGTAGGGGGTGGCACCGAGCGGGTGGTTGGATCAAATAAACCAAGTCTGTTTTGCATTTTGCTGACTTTTTGTGTGGCCTATTTCCGAACTGTGGGTGAGAGGGATTTGAGAATCGAAGCGTGGGTCACGGTTGGAGTGAGGGTCTAGCTGGGTGTGGGTGATGGAAGGCCAAGTGGAATAAGGAGCAAAAGTATCGGTGTTAGGTCCAAAAAGCACAAAGTAAACGGAAGACGGTTTAATCGCTTGCTGCCGTTGGCCAGCATCTGAATGTCAGACCATTCCCAGTCAGCAGAACCTCTGCCAGCGTCAGCCAAAGCCCTCATCCTGCACGTTTTAATTATTGACTTCTTCTCTGCATGTAGACAGTGGCTAATGTGTGCAAAACCTCTGTCGCTGTGGCCCCTTCCCACCTCTGGTTTAAATTATTTACGGCCTCATCACCCACGCCTCGGTGCCAAACAGCTGTTTTGTTTAGTTTTTCTTTCAACTTCAACAGAACTCTGGCGCTACTTTTTTGGAAATGAGTTGCGGACCGGACGACAAGTGTCGCTTCTTGGTTGGGTGGGATGTTTGCTGGACATTTGTATGAGTTTTCGGCGGTCTGTCAGGGGTGCATACAGTTGATTCTGAGGCTCTTTCAAAGTGGGTTAAGCCCATAGAGAGCAGTCCTCACATCCTTCCCCTGGCAGATTGGTCCAGAAAGGGACGCAGAAATTTCCTTTCCGTTTCTTTCCGTTTTCCAGCTCCATCTCATTTCAGTTTGTGATGAGAGGTCTTGGTGGCATCGTGAACACAGAAGCCAGAACTGGAGCCAGATATGACATCAAGAAAATAGACAAGCAAAAATCATTATTCATTAAAAACTATATATGCAAATGGGTTTTAAGATACTGAAGTTACAGTGTTTTCCAAACAATGATAATTGTCAACGAAAAAACAGTTTTTACATGAGTTTTTCACATAATGGTGTGACTAGCAAAATCCTCTTTAGTTATTGTCCGAAAAAGATCAATTATGTTAATTTAGTTTGGGAAATGAAGGCTTAAAAATATTAGATGTACTTACTCTGTTACCAACTGCCTTCACCTTATTTATCCGTCTATCCACGGATAAACTGTATCTGCTTTATCTTGGTCTGAGCTGCAGTCACTGGGCACTGGACTATGATACTACCACTGCTGCATAGTACTACTTTTTTGTTTTCTTCAACCAAAAACAATGTAGACCCCAACTCCCCAGGGAGAGCTAACAGTGTGGAAGGAACAACTTTAAAGATAATACAGTACAGTTCGATGATATATAATGTGTTATTACTATTTACCTTTACGCCTCTATACTTTTTGATTTGACCCAGGCAGCACCAGGTAACTCAGCTAGTAACATGTAATGTTATAATGACCCCAGTTACTGCTGTGTCTTTTAACACTACACTTTCTAGGAACATATCTTATGTACTAACCCGGGTATTACAGCATATAAATTTATATGAAAATTAAAACTTGTGTTTCATATTATGCTTCACTTTTGCTATTTTGTGTTAACCCTTTGTCCATTATGACTCACATGTTCAAATTACTAATTTGCCTTTCAAGTCACGACTTTTGTTTGCACATTATAGGTTTGGTTTTACAGGCATCCATCCATCCATTACCGTTAACCACACAATCCTAAGCAGACTTTCTGGGGTCTGGAGTCTATCTGAAGTCCGGAGTCTGGAAGCGCAAGGGGCTTGGCTATGAATCAACCCCCAAAAGGGACATCAGTCCATCACAAGGCGGCCAAACACACTCACAATCACACACACTATATGTCCAGTTACATTGAAACACATGACTTTGGACTGTGGGAGGACACCAGTGCGCCAGGAGAAAATCCATGCAGACATGGGAAGAACTCCACACAAACTCAGCCTTATTGGAAGCCAGTTCTTAAACACCTAAATCTAAAAACACCTGAGGAGAAAATAAACTTAAAAAGTAAAAAAAAAAAAAACTACTGCTACACCAACATAAATCTATTTAATTGTCAGGATTTTAAATTTCAAATTTTCAACATACTTACAGTGATTTTTACCCCAATGTATGTATTGGATGGGAAGTGGTGAGATTCCTACAGACATAACCATCCTGGAAAACTTTCAGTGATTTTTTTGTACATGCGTTGCTATTTAGAGGAACTATGGAGGACAGGGAGTGTCTTGTAAAAAACAAAATTGGAAAACAATACATCAAATAATAAAGTAAACATAAAAACAATAAAACAATGCCAAAAATCAAAAGTGTATTGATAAACAAATTATAAAGCTATGTAAAATATGTAGATACATTTATACGCAAGTGAAAACTTTATTGGACTCCGTTTCTTCAGACACTTTAACAGCTCAGTCAGGAGTTTAGCACGGCTTACATGCATGGATGGGAGGATTCAGGGAATCCTCCAGTTTCTTTGTCTGAAACCCCCTTTTATATTATAATATAAGACAGTACAGTTTACTTAATAATACACCATAATAGATCAGTGACAGCAAAGTGTCTGTTAAACTAACCATCCAGACTTGGATATGCAAAATATAAGTAGAGGCATATTCCTCACCTTTCTGGTGGCAACCAGAATAAAGAGAATAAACTGACAGGGGGTACAGGTTTACAGTGTGGAACACCTGGTCAGACCGTTCAAGGAGGGAGAATTTGATAGAAACAGTTCCCTAATAAAAAATACTCTTCCACAGCATGATACCCCGAGCAAGACATGCTGGTTCTACTATCTCCAAAAGGGTTTTTCACACACAGCTGTTTTAAGGGTTTACTGAGAACGGTGCAAAAAGCAAAAAAGTACCAGTGGTCGGCAATCCTGTGGAGGAAAACAGCTTGTGGATCAGAAGGATCAAAGGACGATTCTGCAAGCAAACAGACGGGCCAGTCAAATCGCATCTGAATTCAACACTGGTGTGCGGACTGTCTTCTCAGAACACACCACTTTGTCTTGAGAGGGCTACAGGAGCCAAAGATCATGTCAGGTGCCGATGTTGTCAGTGAAGAGCAAGAAAACAGGTGGAACACAGGACCATCAAAACTGGACTGTTGCAGAGTGGAAAAAAATTGCCTCGGTGGTTTAATTCCAGTTGCTTTTGCATCAGGTTGAAGGATTGAAGGATTGGAATTCGGCACAAGCAACACGAGTCCATGGAATCATCCAGTTTGGAGCACAGGTGATGTGAGGCTGGGGTGAACATTCATGGCACACACTAGGATCACGGATACCTGCTGAAGAACATCCAAATGGCAGTTGCTGTACACTTCCTGTGTAATACTGGTGCATATTGTCACCAAATGGTTCCAGGAACATGGCAGCCAGTTTTCATTGATTCAGTAACTTACATACTCCCTGGATGTCAACCTTTTTGAACCTCTTTAGGATGAGATGGAAAAGACTGTTTGCAGCAAGACTGTGTAGCTGCAACTACACAACACATTAATTTCCACTTGGGAAATTATTCCTACACAGTGCATCTGGTACAGTCTAAACCCTCACTTATTCATGCTCTTCTGAGGACCAAAGCAGACGCAACACACTACTGGACCTTGGAGCTCAACGTAGAAGTATCTATTTTTGCATGGATTTACAGTTTATTTATCAATGCAGTGATTGTTTTCAGTATTGTATTTCTTCCATTTACTTCACTATTTGATATATTATTTTCCATTTTAGCTTTTCTTTTTTAATATATTTTAAGGATTCGTGAGTTACTCTTTTTTAGGTTGCACTCTTTCTCCACGAGGAAGCGGATCGCGGAGACGATCATAGAGAACACTACTATTATACCCGTCGTGGAGCGCCATCGTGTGTCCAACTTTTGTTACTACACAAATGTCAGAGCTTGAAATGATTCATATTCACTAAAGTCAGAGGACAACAGAGATCATTCAGTTGAATGTTATTCTGAATGTTATTTTACACGTGCACTATACTGGCTCTTCCTAGTATGAATGGTTGTTACACATTTTCACATGTAAATCTTTTCCGATTTTTTTTTTTTCCATTTTCTCACTTATCTATTAGGTATAATATTATTATTGTTGTTGTTGTCTTTTTTATTATTATCATTTGTACAACAAGAGGACACTGGAAATTCAGATTTAGTTGTGCTTTATTTTAGAGCTGATAGGTTGGGGAAGTTGTCAGGGAAAAATGGATCAGGACAGGTCTCTGTTTCTTTGTCTCTTGCTCCGGGTGAAATTCTACTTGTGGCCGTAAATAAGGTTATAATGGCAGTTACATGTTTGTTGGTGATATTTAGACATATTTGTATGCTTTTTTTTTGTAACAGGCAGTGTTTTATTACACACTTAGCCCTGATGTAATAGGGGTCCCATACCATAGAAAAACTGCAGCAATGGGTTCTAAAAATATATTACTTTTTCAAGCAGCAATCCTTACTATACTTTGTAAAGGCATTTTGCCTATTATATGGACATTTTACTGTGTTTTCTGTATGCTGTGATACGGCTCATGCTGCAAGTTGTTTTACAGTGTTTTAGTGAATTTGGGAAAGTTGGTTGGGGTTTTCAGAAGGGCTGAGTCTTCATAATTTTTCCCAATTGAAAATAATGGAAAAATTGGATCCCGGTACATGCAATTTTGCTTTGGGTTTTCAGGAACAAACTGAGTGTATAAAACTGCCTTTACCTGCACTGCGCTTTTATACAGCATTTTAACACGGTAAAGGCAGAGGCCTTTTCTCCAGAGTGAAGTAAATCTTAGTGTGAACAAAAGTGCACCTCATAACAAGCAAAGAGATTTAGATGCAGATGTTCAGTTATTGTCCCATGGATTTTAGTTAAGTAGCTGATCGGCAGACAGCGAGGCACATTGCCCGAGCTGTGAGGGAATCATGAAGGAAGGTGGTCTGAAAGAAGCAACTACACTGCATCTTCTTCCACTTAATACTAAATTTCTCTAGATCTACAATCCTGAATCGTTTACTTTTTGGTTCTTTATGCATGGTTGTGTATTTCGAGCCACAGAACTGAAATTTGGCACACAGGCACTTCTCACCCTTGGTTTTTTGCTTAGTCAAACACACACACACACACACACTTTTTCCCCCACTTTCCAAGGACTCTATTAAATAGAACAACTTTAAGTTAACTTTAACTTAAGTCAGGACTCACCCCGGCCGGACTGGTTCACAGCGGAGCAGCTTCAACCTTTCATTTTCAGGTGCTGAGCACGCTGAGACTTGGTCTCTCTTTCCATAGTCCGATATTTCTATTTAGCCGCTATGTTATTGTAATGATGCTGAGGAATCTGTATAAATAGTTGTGTTGCGTGTGCCCACAGCTCGGTTTTTCCCGAGTTTAGCTGCTCTATTTATTTACGTAGGTGCCTTGCTAAAGGGAATGCCTGGAAGACTGCTGGCGTTTTTCCCACTGGAGCCTGGGGTTCTGGGGCTCGGGGTGTTTCAGCTGCTTGTTCAACCTGTGTTTCCGTGAGGTTCACATGTTGGTGACTGTCCTTACAAACACAGCGACCTGAACATGTACGCCAGTAATAAAGAGCGGTTTCCAGCATTCCTCACCCCACTGGCATCTTTGACCCCTCCAGACAATGCAAATGGTCGGAGGTGCTTGAGTGTACTAAATTATTTTTATACAAAACAAACGTAACAGCGCTGAGCTATGACCTCACCCAACTCTTTTATTTAAAATGCAGGCAGATTTTTATTTTTTATGTGTTTTTACTGAATTTATTTTTATATATTCAAAGTGTAGATACGATTTGGTTCATAAAGGCAGCTACAGTAAATTCTTAAATGTGCTCACTTTTCTCCATCATACTTATGTTTTTAATAGAAAGTTTGTTTTGTTTCTTTTTTGTATGAAATTTTGTTCTTCCACATATTACGTCGGGATTACAAGGGCTCCGTCACAAGGTCCGTACACGTGTAGAGCCTCGATCTCAAAATTCCAAATCTTGGTTTGAAATTTGCCATGCATCGTATATAGATTGAAACAGACTGAAATGCTGTGTTTCCTATAGTAGTATTTTACCATTAAGGATTTCTTTCTATTTAAAGCATAATGATTTTGCAGCATAGTGAAAGATAACGTTTACAATGCAGAGGTTAAAACCACGTAAGACCGTAACTGCAGGAGGCCGTAGTAGTCTGTCCTATTTCTGCATCGTGTTGCTGAGTTTAGTTTTTCTTAGCATCCAGACTCTGTGTCTGTTTATCAGGGGAAGCAGACAGACAGAAAACCCACTTCCATTTTTTGTAATATTGGCCCCTACAGAAGCACAGCTTAGTTTTGACCACAGTAAACCTGAATGTTTGTAACATGAAGAACCAGTGTGCAAAGCAAGAAGGCCTCTACTAGGTAGTGGTGTTATAGTGATAATCCTTATTTTTCATAGCTCCTTTAAAATTCTGAATACAACTTCTGAAAGTGTTTTTAAAATGTTTTAAAAGGTTTATTCCATTTACAGTTATAAATGAGCGACATCATCATTATTAATTCATTTTCAATAACTGCTTATACAGTGTAGGAAGGTTGTGGTGGTCTGGAGCAGAGTCCAGAAGTATAGGGCATGAGGCAGGACACACCTGGGACGGGGCATCAGCCCATCACAGGGAATCCCCTGCATCTATTTGCTCACAGAAACATACATTGTTGGCAGTTTAAAGCCATCAGTTAACCTGAAACACTTGTCTTTGTACCCAGAGGAAACCAACATGGACACAGGGAGAGTTTGACTGGACAGAGTTGGATTCAAAGTCATATCTGAAACCATAAGAAGCTGTGAGACACCAGCACTACTTCCCGCAACACGAAATAACAATCCGATAAATGATGAGGTAAAGAGAGAAAGGGGCCGGAAAAAGAGTAGCACATAAAAGTGTTATAAGCAATTTTGAATATGTGGTTTTAAGTTTGGACATAAAGGTGTCTAGATTACTTCTGATATTTTGAGGTTGGTTTTGAGAAAGATTTCATCAAGGTTTAGAAGATAAGGCAGGAATTTTGTGTGTTTTGAGCCTTTGTGACAAAGGAATATATTATTTATTTTTTCCTGATTTAAGCAATAGTTAGCGAATTATATATGAAAGCTGTGTCATAGAACGAAATGGACTTTTGGTACAAGTCCAGTACTTTTTACTGGGCTTTGACACTAAAGTGACTGAAACAGATTATTCCAATGTGGGGAGAAGCAGGAAGGAAACAGTCATTCTTAACTGGCTCCGATCGATGAGCCTGGACTTTGCTGTCATTTCACAGCCACAAAACGGCCATTGATCGACATCCTCCGATGCTAAAAGCATTTCTGGGTGGAGACGCTTCTGGACCACTCTATGACCGTGCTTCCTTACTGCCTTGTGCGAACCTTTCAGATGTAACTTCTTTTATTTTTTTGCTTTTTTTTTGTCAGGATTGTTAACCTCTCTGCCATTAAATAAATTCATTACACAAGTATGGACACAGTGCATTGAAAAATTATTGATTTAAAAGCATCGCGGTGTTGGGGGGACACCGTTGCAGCTACTCATACGGTCAAATTATTAGAAACGTCTGAAATGTTCACAGGGAAAGGGGCAGGTTTGAGACAGAATGAGGGATGTGTATTCAGAAAGAGAGAGAGAAAGGATGAGAGAGAGAGCGAGAGAGATGTGGACTATCTCAGCTCAGGAGACCGAAGGCAGCAGATGGGGCCAAGAGAGATGGAATTTAAATACGAGAATATGACATAAAACAAAAAAAACAAGAGGAAGCAGATACGAGAGGTGGAGATTATGTAACTGTGTGGCATATAAAATTCATTTCTGACAGAGAACACTGCTCAAATATTTTACTTGGAGGATTTAAACAAAAATATTTAAAGAAAAAATTCTGAAAAGCAGTAGCTCATTTTTCTCTTTGATGGGATTTTTTTGATGAGCAACGATTTCTGTCAACAAGAGGAAAAAGGAGGAATTAGGATGCAAAGGGAGAAACATGAAGTTGAACGATGAACGCTGGAAAACGGAAAACGGCATACCAGAGACATCCTTACGCCAACCTTACTCGCTGATGGGTTCAAGCAGTCGTATGACTTTTTGGAGCCAATTACGCAGTTTAATAAACACAAGGGCGACAGATGAAGACCTTCTTTCACATTTCTAGAATTTTTTTACACATCAATAGACTTTCCTTACTGAATGTGTCGTGGAAGAGGCGATAAGGGAGGCTACTGCTTTTTAAATCAAATTTTAAGGAGTGCATAGTTTCATAACCTCAAGAAAGGTAGAAAATGTATCTTTTTGAAACATTTGCATTGTGTAGGTGAGTAACTGATTCTATTATCATAGGATTTAATCCACACAGGTGTCAGCAGTTCCCAGGTAGCACATTTGAAAGTCTCATAGAGGATCTGATGACTTGGGGTTCATTTCAGGGAGTTTATTCTGAGTCACAGATCACTTAGCATTGCCCCATGCAGCCATCCAGCTGAAACTGTATAGCATCTTCACAGGGCTATGCTTCATTTTGAGGGATCAGCATCAGTCAGATTACTGCACCTACCCGCATCTTGTGATCTACTCTTTAGAGATTTTGAACTGTGAGTTTGAGGGACATATGTCCATCGTTGTTTCTGTGACTTTTACTCGTCTCATCCTTCCCCTGAAATTGAGCCTTTTCACATGCACTGGACTGTAAGGGAAGAATGTAATAAGGATGCATACACAAAATATTGTTCCAGCGGTTCAGAGGGTTGTCTGATACCTCTCCCTTATGTAACAACTAAACCTTCATCCACCATTCTACTGACAACTGACCATCCGTGTTGACAAAAGCACCACCCAGTCGGGGGACTCGGGGCATGGACCTCTTCACCATTGCTGTGGTCATTGTCTTGTTTGCAGCAGTGTTCAAACAGCTGGGCATACTGGGGCCCATGTCCGCAGAAGGTAAGGATTTTCTTATCAACAAGTTAGAGATAAAGTACATTTATAATTTTTCTTTTAAACACAGGAATGAGTAACTGCTTTGCAAGTAAAGTCAGTATCTTTCAACATTTTTGTTTTTATAACATATTTTATGTTCAGTGCTGTATAAACGTAGGAGAAAAGGTGTTTATGACCTATATTAGACTTTTCACTGGTGTATTTAGTGGAGCATTAGGCTGATAGTTTGAAAACTTCTTTTATAAAATGCAACCGTTTTACCGACGGTTAATAATTGGAACGATATCGCCCTATGAGGCCGTAACAAAAACAAATGACTCATTATTTATTATTGACCTCTTGTCTTCATATTGTCTAAACATATTTTATCTGCAAGACCTCCATGTGTCTCATATCAAGAAAGTTAGAAGTCTAGAAGTTTCCTAATTGAATATTCTTACACTGACTTGCTCTTGCTCTCCTGCTGCCCCTGTTATCATTCCATTCTACTGGCTGCCCAGTATTCTTCTTCTTTCCTCTCATGCATTGCAGGAGTTCAGCAGCAACACCTTATGGTATCATTCTACTTAATTTCTTCGTGCTGCACACAACAAGCTTTGAACATGGATCTTGGATTCTTTCTCCTGTGCTTCTTACGGTGGTCATCCATCTATCTCCTCAGTCTTGCCGCACCTCCAGTTCTTCTTCCTTATATCCATTTCTGCCGTCTCTTTTATATACACAGATGGAGGTGACAGTGACCTGGAGCTCTCCACTGTGCGCCATCAACCAGAAGGTCTGGAGCAGCTGCAAGCGCAGACTAAGTTCACCAGGAAAGAACTTCAGTCCCTCTACAGGGGATTTAAAAATGTAAGTTTCAAAGGTTAGACTTGGGAGGGGGCTGCAGTTTAGCTTAGGAAACAGCTTGGCTGTGGGTGTGACAGAAGGACGGGAGAATAGGAATTTTATTAGGAAGTGGTAGCACTGTCCCAAGGGGCCCATCTTCTGTTACTGAAACATGATTTATAATATATAAATATTATATTATAGTATAGTATAGTATGTTGATGTCTGTGTTCTTTATTCCTTTCGCTCCTTATTATTTGATTGTATTTCATGCACACTTGCAAGGCCCTTTGTCTACTCTCTTATGAAAACAGTCTCTATTCCACTCAGCCTTTTCCATTCACGCACCCACAGGAGTGTCCCTGCGGGCTGGTGGATGAGGAAACTTTCAAGTCAATCTACTCACAGTTCTTCCCACAAGGAGGTGAAAGACTTTTTATGCTTGGTTCTACAGCGCAAAACCTGAAAGTACAAGCTAATAGAGGACAGGAGTCAGGCAATTTGTAGTTCTCTCAGTCACAACTGTCAACGTCAGGCCTGCCATGAGTCTTCCTCGAAGCGCAGGACAAACCTTGTGAGAGTACTCCTGTAACAGAATCAGTCAGTCCATCGCAGATCTGGTTAAGTTAAGGAAGAAAAAAGGGCATACAAGTGGAAAAGAAAGTTGCATTATGGTTTGTGTTACATAAAGACATTATAATGGAAGCAGAATAAATAGAACAATTTACTTTGGATTTTCTTGCTGTCATCCCTCTCTTCACTTTCTTTCCACGCTATTATAGATGCCACTACTTATGCGCACTTCCTATTCAACGCATTTGATGCAGATCGGAACGGCTCTATCCGGTTTGAGGTGAGACTATCTGCTCTTTTGAACGGCCATAAATAATTCCTCGGGAGATGCATTTTTATATTAAGTAATGCTTACCTTTTTCTGTTTTATCACATGGCGAGTTCATTACTCGGTGTTGTGAGTTTTTTGTGTGCTTTAGGTACACAACAGAACTGGCATAACACCTCATTTCTAGACAGATTTTTACAAAACAAGTGCTAGTGTGTCTTTGAATATAAGCGATATTTCTGGCCATTCTTAGTTTGCCTGTTGGAGTGCTAAAAATCAGGACAGTATGACTAAAGCACATTGTCGTGTGCCATACAGAAGACACATATTGCTGAGGTCTGGCCACTGTACTGATATACTTGAGTCACCTGAGTTTATTGCAGGACTTTGTCATTGGACTCTCCGTCCTGCTGAGGGGCTCAGTGACAGAGAAACTGAGTTGGGCTTTCAACCTCTACGACATCAACAAGGATGGTTACATCACCAAAGAGGTTTGTTGCACACGTGTGTTTAAGTCAGTCTTTTGGAGCAGGCTGAGACTAACATGTTCGGGTATGTTTTTGAGCAGAAGGTTTGTATACTGGAACAACATAAATCTGGTAACATTAACATTTCAAGGAGCAATTTCAATTTCATTTCAATTTGAGCAACTTAAAACAGTAAATTTACTGCTATACATGTTTTCAGCATATATTAGCCATTGGTGTCACTGGCTTGTATTTATGTGTGTTCACATGTCCGTGTACATTCTGACTCCCAGGAGATGCTTGCAATCATGAAGTCCATCTACGACATGATGGGTCAGCACACGTCACCCAGCGTCCGGGATGAGGCCCCAGTGGAGCACGTGGAGAAGTTCTTCCAGGTTCCTAACAAATCCCCACACCGGATCGATCCCTGCCTTCACATTACTTTGTCTACTGGTTGAGACTCATGGGTTATATATTTAAAATACAGAAATGACAAACATAACATTTCAAGATATGTCACTAGCGCAGATGAGCACTTCGGATTACCAGTACACCCTTCAGTTCATCACAGCTGTGAAGTAGTCTTCTTACATTTGGACACGTGAAGGCTACAACACAACAAGCTGGAAACCCAAAGTGTCAGGCTTACAAACACGCAGCCCGTTTTTTCAGTCTTACCAAAGTACAATATTATGATTTTTCTAAAGTGTGCCTGCTGAAATTTCACCATATTTACTGTGTGCATAAACATTTCACTGTTGTGGTGTTTAGATTACTAGAAAATGGAAGGACAGTATCAGGGATTGAACCCCACATTAAACCCCTTTTAGTCCATTCTCTCCCAACTTAGTCTGTGTTTCTTTTCCAGAAAATGGACAGGAATCGAGATGGTGTGGTTACAATTGAGGAATTTATTGAGAGCTGTCGAAAGGTACAAACGCTGAAATGAACAGAAACTCAGTCCGAATGGGTTACTTAGTTATCTAGCAACACTTTTACATGCATAAACTCATTGACTGTATATTTGCTAAAAGTTATCAAAAGGGACATTTATACAGCACTGTGCAAAAGTTTTCGGTACTTGTGAAAACATGCTGTAAAGCGAGGATGCTCCCAAAAATAATGCCATAAATACTTTTTAATTAATTTTATAAATCAATAAACTTCCTAGAAAGTCTTGTAAACAGAAAAGTCCTCAGTCAAATTAATATTTGGGGCAATGACCTTTTCCCTTTAAAACAGAATCCTCTAAGCTCGCGTGCAGTTTAAGCCACTCGGCTGGTAGGTTATTCCAAACATCTTGGAGAACTTGCAATAGTAGTTCTGCACATTCTGGCTGCCTCACTCACTTTGGTCTTGATGATGTTGAGATCAGGACTCTTGTGGGGGCCACAACATCTCTGGAAGGATTCTTTGTTCTTCTTTTCGCTGAAGATAGTTCTTGATGACTTTGGCCGTGGGTTTGGGGTCATTGTCATGGTCCCGTGCAAATTTGGGATCGATCAGCTGCCTCTGTTACAGCCAAAAACTGTGTTTTCATGTGTGGGTGAGCTGCTGGGCTTTTCTAAATTGGACGAATGGCTTTCGGGTCACAAATATTCCATGGCGGTCCCTTCTGAAGAAACTAAAGGGGGGTTCCAGCAGTTTCTGCCAGTCCTCAGTTGATAGCGGTGCTGACATCCTCTGGTTTCGCTGGGAAGTAAGCTTCATCCATCCTGCATCTGCTGCACTCAGTTTCAGTGGCCGACCACCGCGTTTTTGGTCCTGAACCGTGCCCGTTTGTTTGTGCTTCTGCAGAAAAACTTGGAAAGGACAATTTCTGCTTTGGAGAGACCTTGTTGATCTAGGATGACCACCTTGTGCCTTGTTTCTATGCTCAATCTTGCCTTGGTGTAAGATTTGCAGGTTAAACTGCCACATCTTCCATAACCTCTCATTTTTAATATGATTGTCCGGTTTCATTCTGTCTACAGCCGTTTCTCTGTCAGTTTGGTTCAGTCTACACATTATGTCATTGATCATTAGCACCTGTTATATTTGTTCAAACACACACTGGACTATATGCCTACAAAGATCTCAAGTTTTTTGGTTTTTCTGGAAAGTGACCTATTACGTTCTTTACCGATAACAGTCTTACTGGATATCAATTCTGCAGAAGGAATTTTTAGAAATCTAAAATACACTCTTTCCTATTGTCACACTAATCCAAAGGACGTAAAACAAACATTTCAGACAAATATTTTTCAGAAACATCTAAAGTGCCTAAGACTTTTGCACAGTACTGTACATTTTATAATCACATCATAATAAAACATTTAATTTGTAAATAGCATTTTGAATACTAACATAATACTTATTTGTTTTAACTTCAAAACATTAATTTCTCTAATAGCAAAACAAAACTGAGAAATTTTTTCTTTCTTCCTTCCAGGATGAGAACATCATGAATTCCATGCAGCTCTTTGAAAATGTAATCTAGACCAAAACAAGGACCCCGGAAAAAAAGGCCTCACCGTCCCCACCTCCCGATGTACATTTGTACTCTCCCACACTCCCACTCAGCATGCGTACAATCCCACAACTTCATGAAGGTCAGAAGATTATCAAGGATGCACAGTAGAATTATTGTGGATGTTCAGGGAGGATCACTGAGTGTGTAGCTGGCACCTCTATTTACTGAGAAGAACATGCAGTGGATCTGCTTCTGACTAACAGTTTCCTTCTCAGGAAGAACAAAATGATATGCAGTGTTATAGAAGAAAACCATTTTCTTGTGGCCTTTCACAGGAGTGATTCAAAGTGAAAGCAGGAAAATATGAATGTTCCCTTTCTGGCAAGTTCTTACTACCTGTTTGTATACTCCCAAATTTTCTGATGTTAGCAGGTCTTACTCCTAAATTGGGTCTCATCTGGACATAGGAAATAACTTTCAGGATCGACTGAAGGACAACTGTGTTAAGAACTAGTGTCACATACAATAAACATTTGAATGAAGGAAAAGAACACACCAAAATTTTAAACTGAAATCCATTTTAAGGAACAAAAGGATTAAATTAAATGCTTGAAGCCTTTTGTTTTGTGGTTTGTCTTCACTAAGGAGCATGTATTTTTAAATGTTACATACAGATTCGTCACGAAAAGATCCGTTTGTCTTCTATTTATAAAATTTGGTCTTGTACATTATATACTGCAGTATAGGAATACACCATTTTATATTAACCTAACAAGAATAAAGTTATGAGGTCAATGCACCTAACGTGAGACCAATTTTTTACACACCATTATGCAAATTTACCTGGGTATCGGCCATTATCGAATAAAAAAATGGAGTGTTTAAATCGTAGACTCTTATAAAAATGAAAAAAATAGTATGACTGTGCACTGTTCTTTTTAATATTGGTAAATTCTGAATATATTAATAACTGCTTCAGCAGTTGTTTTTGTAATTACCTGTTTTATTACAAGTATAAGTAATATGATGAGTATGGTTATAGTTTCTGGTATAACTAATGTGTCATTGGTTCTAGTTCCCCCGTGCCCTACTACCTAACATCAGCACTATAGACTTTTTGAAATCACAGAGTTTGGACCGTCATGGTGAGGACCAAAAGTGGGAAATGGAGCGGCTTTTTGTTTATATTTATTTACTGTGTTCCTCCCCATTTGCTGGACCCTGCTAAGGAGGATTGGCACTACCGCCGCAGGGAACTTAAATAACTTTAAGCCAATGCAATACAATTTATGAGCAAAAGTCCAGCGTAAATAAATAATTAGAATTTATTTTTATGTCAAATTGTGGATTGCCTAAGTATTTATGAACATTAGCAAGACTCCCAATAAAAACGGCAACAATCCTAAACATTCTGTATATTTTTGAGTTTTCCAAATACAAACACATCACCGCATCACATGACAAAATGCCAAAAAACATTAATAAATAGTGCAGTTCCCAAACACATTAACACTGTTGTCATTCAGTAGAGTGAAGAGTTAGTTGCTTTCAGCAGGGGCTTACTGAATAATTTGCTTGTCATCTGTATTTGTGGTCACATCTGTAATGGTGGAATCGCTGACATGACCCTCAAGCAAACCCCAGGAGGCTCAGCCAACTGGCCTGCCATCTTTCATAAGGCAGCATCCAAGGCTGTGCTGACTGGAATTCCTTGTCTCATAACAGGCTTGGAGACACTTGTATCCTAATGTTGTGAATTTTTTCCTTCCTTGTTTGTGCTTTTCAAGCACACTGATTTTAATAAGCAGGACAATGGTCTCTCCATTTGAGACGGTGGAAACCATAGTATTATTGTGAGTCTTTCTTATGCTGTGCAAGAGCGGACTGGCTTGCTAGCTTGTCCGAGTGCAGTTTTGATGAGGTCTTGTGGCTTTCGTAGTAGCAAAGATTTCAGTCCTGCACTGGTCTGCTCTGCATGGTTTAGTAGTTTCATTCGATGGCAGATGTTTCATCCTAGCCTACATGTGCAGTTGACTGCAAGGCTCAAGACTATTTTGTCCTTTATTAGTTCATCTTTTAATGCACAGTATTCAAATGTAGCAAACATTTCTGTTAAATGAGTATTAAATATTAACCACCAACCTACTTGCAGTCTCCAAACATAGACCACTCACTGATTTTTTTCACCAGTTTGAACTATTCCTCAACATATTTAAAAACCCCAAGTCCTGTAGCCAGAGAGTAATTCCTGAAAATCATTTTTTATACTCTTTACTTTCTTTCCTGAAAAATAATCATATCAGTTTCACTGAGAATTACATCTTTTGAGGATTTCACTAGTGATTGATGGTTTTCCTAGTTTGAAGATTGATGAGAACATTCACTGAAGTCATGACCCCTGTCTGCGTGATTTTATGCATTGCGTTGGTCCCACACGACTGGCCCATTAGATATTTGTGTGAATGAGCAGGTGTTCCTAATAAAGTGGCTGGTGATTCTATGTTGTAACCTGGAATCCAATGTTCATCATACTGCTTTGGCCCATAACTGGAATCATGATAACCACCAATTTTATATTTTCCTTCTCCCATATTCCCCATTCATAATCCCTGTTGAGGATTTCTCAGCACGGCCATGGAAGGTTTATGATCAAAATCCTTACAAGAGGGTACAACTTCTACAAGCCATATGAAATAAAATTTTAGCTGAACTATCCTTCTGCATTTTCCATTATTTACAGCATTTTCAAACAACTTTTATTGAAAGTCCTGATCACAGTGTTTATCAGGAACTTGCTAGGGTTTTTGTTTTTTTTTTCTTAAATGTGTTTTTTATCACATTTTTGGGAACAAAGTTACATTTAGCTGGAAGATGACAGATTTTTACTCTTCTTGATTATTCACACATAAAATCTGATTTTATCAGCAAAAATCTGAAACATTACCTCACCTCTCAAAAGAAAGACATTTTCATCAAAACTGTAAACAGTATTCACACATTCCCATTTGTTGAACATTTTCTGCAGAATTCAGACTACACAGAAATATTCCCATGAAGCAATGTTGTGAAGTGCTCATTCAGAAAGCTCTACTGTTCAAAACAGTAGAATCATGAGAACTCGAGCTCCATTAACACATATTTCTACCAGTACAAGCAATAAACAGGAAAAATTGTTCACACACACCAGTAAGTATCTCAAACACTGGGCCACACATTTTGGAATATTGTGGAAAAATGGATCACAACAGCCCTGGAAGACAAGAGAGGGGAAAGACAAAGGCAGACGACAAAAGGAACGGGCAGAACAATTGTTATCATAGATTAAATCTGTTTTGCTTTAGGTGACCATGTCCTGGTCCGACTAACAGCAAGGGAAATTGTGTATCGAGTACAACCAAATTTGAGCGGATTTGCACTTGAATCTATATTGCAGACCTTCAGACAAGAAAACAGGTAATTTACTGTTATTTGCTGTAGACATGAAAGATTATATAGTAAAAGCTATTACATAGCTGAAACATATGGGTACTTTTTTAGGTATCTCACACACACACACACACACACAAAGACATAATGTGGTCCTCCCAGCTGATTTGTCAAGATGAAGACAATCTGNTCACACACACACACACACACACACACACAAAGACATAATGTGGTCCTCCCAGCTGATTTGTCAAGATGAAGACAATCTGGCCACTGTAGGCAAACTTGGCAGACCTGCCAGCATAATAAAGCTTGTAACATAAAGCTGTTACAATGAGGAACACTGTGTTTCTTTACACATGAATGATGTATGGGGGGGGGGCTGGAAACAGGAGAAAAGCACGTGAAAAATGAGAAAAAAATTGGAATGAGGTGAAAGGAACTGGAATGTGCTGGAACAGTGGCATGCCTCTCGTGGACACAGAGGTGCTCCTGCCTGCGACACAAACTACACATGCTTCTCTCTAAAGTCCCATTCTACTCATACTGTCTCCTAAATAAGATCAGCAAGCTTTTGTTTACACCAAAACACAGATCGAAAACAAAAAACATTTCAAATCACTTTGGTCAAAAGTCTGTTAAGGGAGCAAATTTTAATTCAAAGAGTAAACATATACATTTTCTGAATCTACTGATATGTTTCTACAAAATGCGCCTAGATAAAGATATTTCACCATTTAATACCCTGGAAAATATTACTTTTTGTTATCCTGCAAACAGCTGGCACGTCAATGCCAAAGGGGACGGGTCATCGAATGAATTACATTTGTTTTAAGCCGAACAGTAGAGTTTGCTTCACGTGACGCAAACTCAACATCAAGCTTGTTGAATTAAAATGTGGTACATGTGAGGATGATTTAAATCTCAGATAATTTGAAAACTGTAAAGTTGCCTAGGTAAATGTCATTCTGGACAGCCCACATTAACCTCAGGTCTGCACAAACATGTCAGAACTATTGCTCTGTCATTTCCTTAGCTGCGGTTTAAAATGAGTCTGACTAACAGTCATTCCAGGGGTTTAACATACAGCTGCACATTACATTAAATCTGGCTGCCTGTCAAAACAAAACTTAGGCAACTTCTGTTTGTCCTACATAAAGCAACACTGCACAATAATGACATTGTTATTTGCAGGCTGCTTAACTGCACTTTCAATTCTAGCAAATGATATCAGTATATAACTAGTATGGCAGTCGTGGATGCATTGCGGCTGGTTTTTGTAGAGTGCTAACCATTATGTGGCAGGCAGAAATGGATTGTTGAGCCGCTGAGTTTAGTGTGTTGATGAGCAAGTTGTGTTGTGTTGCATGTGTGGGCATCATTGTATTCAGAGATGCCGAGGAAAAATCTGTTTTCATGGAGTCCAGTTTCCCCAAGCCATCATTTTGTGATGCTGCTGATAGCACCAAAACACAGAGCTAGATCTTCATTCTGGGAGTCCGGCTGGAGCTCAGACCTGAGCAGTGCTGTGAGCGTCAGCCCCTCTAAAAGGGGTGAAGCAGCAGGTCCCCAACAGACACTGACAAGGGTTTGGACTCTCCAGACAACAATTAAAACCCAAACTTTTAATGATTAAAATGAAGCAATAACTTAAGAGCACAAAACATTAAAACTGACAAATCAACAAAACAAGGAAAACATGTACCTGAGCGATCAAACAAGAGGGATGATACAGCACATCTGTTCAGTCTAAACTGACCCAGGCAACTGTCAACTACCAATTGCGACACCCCTTCATTACCCCACAAAGTACAAAACCAAAATAAGACCACACAAGAATAAGTGAACAAGTAAACATGCCTTTACCTGCCACACAAACTCCAGCAACTCACATGGTTGGTTGCTTCCCTCTATCCCCAGCAGTCTATGCCACAATCCAAGGCAACAGTTGCCCTCTAGGTATGGCAAACTCTCAAATAGCAGCCAGGAAAGTTAAAACAAAGCATTTACATATAGGGAAAGACAAATCCATCACATTGTTCCCACCTTTGTGCATCCCAGCTGCTCCCCTGCTGTTCTCCCTAGGCAAACAGTGAAATATGGGTATCAGTGCTGATTCCAGATGTGCCCACAACACGTATGCATGCACACCAGATAAATGCAGGGCACTTTCATTCTGGCAGCTGGGTTGTTCACCACGTTTCCACTCCACCAGGTCGCACTGCTCCGAGCACGTCCATCCCACATACAAACCCTCTGCCATTCTTTTATCATAGCTGACAAGCCCACTTTCTCACCACATCTCATCCCCACCACTCCGTTCCATTGTTTTAAGTATTTGGATAATTTGGTGTCCAGGTGCAGATCATTTGCTTAACTGCACAGGTGGGTAGGTCCTTCAAAACAGCATTATCAGCCACATGACCAACACTTACAGTCTCCCCCTAAATACCATGATGGGTCCCCTCTCATGAGTCCCAATACCTAACAGGGAGAACCCCTTGAGTCAACTTCTGGGGCTGCCTTGACTGTGCCCCCCTCCTCCTCAATTTGGGCCTCAGGTAGGGCACAGTGCTTGTGGTCTCCCACCTCCTGTCCCCCTTCCTCTGAACCCCTCACATAAGCCCAACTCTGGATAGTTTCTCTCCCAACACCAGAAATTGGCCAGTAGCTAAGGGGGCCAATCACAGACACTGTTGGCTGTGAATCCTCACCCTGTTCCTGTGCCTGCTTGGCATCCTTCTCTCAGGTCATGGGGCAGGGTCGCAGGTAATTCCTGTGAATCTAGTGTAGTGGGCCATCCTGACCCTCTGGTCTCACAACATATACTGGTTTTTGCAGTTGCCCCTGAGCCACAACAATAAAAGGCATGGGGAGCCAATAAGGGCCTAGCTTTCCCTTAACACACCTCCTAAAATTTCACAGAAGCACTCATTTTCCTGGGACAAGGAGACCTGCCCATGTGCCTTTATTATAGCAGTGCTGTCTTGGCACTGTGCATCTGAACGCTCCGATAGGCCTGCACCAGTATCTGCTGGTGCCACTTAAACCATTCCTCTATACTCCCACTCATCTGTGAGAGAGCAACCCCTCTGCCCAGATCCACAGGGAGTCAGGCATACTTTCCAAACAAATCTTAAAAAGGAGTCAGAGCAGTTCAACTATGAACAGTATCATTAAGCATTTACCACCAAAGGGAGTTGATCTGACCAGCAATTTTTGACTTCCAGGGTCAATATATTCAGCAGTCTTAACAAGATCTGGTTAAATGTCTCACAGCCCTCATTACCCTGGGGATGATAAGGAGTAGTCTGACTATTCTGACAGCCACACATATCGCACAGTCATTTTACTAGTTACAACTCCAAAGCTGGCCTCTGATCTGTTAAAATCTGATGGGTGCACCTAAACGGCTAGATCAGCTGGTTCCACAGAACCTTTACAGTTGTACCTGCACTCTGCTTATATTTGAGAAGTGCAACTGCATAACAAGAAAATAGATCAGTCATGACTAAAATGTAAGAGTAGAAATCCCCAGGGCATCCACAGGATAAGTGCAAAGCCACCACTTCAATGGGGTATGAGCTCTCTGTTGACTGGAGAGGGGCCCTCACCCCAGCCTCCACTTTGCCCATGACACACTACTGAGACTCAGCCTTCCAGGTCTGCAAGTCCTTCTTCATTCTGACCCACAAGAATCACAGTCACAATGACTCCAACAGTCTCTAACCCTGGGTATGACTCAGCACAAAATGATACTTCTCCCAAAGGGACCTCTGTTCTGGCCTTGGAACCAATACCTGATGTGCCTCAACCTGTCTGGCTGGATCCCAAGTGAGGCAGAAAACTGTTCCCACACATCAAGCCACTCCTGCTCCCCTAGTCACTCCTGCCCTGGAGTGGACAGGGCCATCCGGTCACAGTAGTGAGAACAGCCCTCCTGCTGCCAGTGGTGAAGCAGCACAAAATCGGGGTCATTTGCCTGCTGATCAGCCCATTTTACTTCCTCTTGGGATCAAATGTTGCTCTCCACAATCTCCCCAGAGTCTGGGCTCCTGCCCCTGGAGCTTAACTCTACCACTCGAACCTGGGTCTCCTCTGGCAACCATGACAGGATGTCAGAGTTCTGGTTTGCGAGTCCGGCCTAAAACCAATAGTAAAGGAATAATTCGCCAATTGGACTGCTCACCTCTGCTCCACAGCACCCAAATTACCAATGTCAACCGGGGGCGATTGTCAGTATACACCGTAAATGAAGAACCCCACAAATAATCATTAAACTTTCTTTTACAGCCCGCTTCAGTGCCAGCAAGTCCAACTTAAATAAATTGTAGTTCTGGTCATTCCTCTCTGCTGGGTTTAGGCTATGACTAATATAGGCAGTCACCCCCTCCTCACTGTCCTGCACTTGGGCCAAAACAACCCCTAGCCTCTATAAGTTTACATCAGTGAACATCCTTTAGGTGGAATGGTTGACCAAAGTCTGCATAAGCTAATATAGGGGCATTTAACAGCGCCTGTTTTAATGCATCAGAAGCTACCTGACACGGAGATGTTCAATCCACCCTTGAGGTCTTAGGCTTCCCTGTCCCTTGAAGGAGGTGGTGCAGTTAGGCTATAATTTTCACAGACCGAGATAATTTGCCAACAATAACCCACAAAACCTAAAGAGGACTGCACCTGTTGCAGGTTAACAGGAATAGACCAGTACCGCATGACCACCATCTTATCTGAATCTCTGGCCACTCCCTGCTAGCTGACAACAGATATATACATGGCTCTGTAGTCACTGGAAAACCCTCTATAAGTGTTCCAAATTGCTACCAAAGTCTCCAGAATGGACAATGATATCATCTAGGTAAACCAAAAGTAATTTACCTGATCACCCAGACAACGCTGCATCAACCAGGGGAATGTAGCAGGGGCATTGCACATGTTAAAGGCATCCACTTAAACTGAAAGAGACCAATATGTGTGGCGAATACTGTCTTCTCCTTATCTTGGAGGTCCAATTCCACCTGCCAGTACCGACTGGCTAGGTCCAGTGTTGCATACAAGGCTGCTTGTTTCAGTCCCAGCAATGACTCCTCAGTCCTGGGAATGGGAAAGGCTTGTTCAGAATCCATCCTTCTTGCAAACCAGAACCACTAGGGCCATCCACAGACTAGAACTCTTACTCCACCTTCTAGCATTGCTTTCAATGGGGAACACAACTCTGGGTAGAGATTTGGAGGTACGGGCTGATACCACTCCCAAATAGGAGGTCACCCACCAGTGGAGATCTGGTAAACCACTAGAACCCAAAGTTCCATAAAGTGTCAGTTTTTAGACAGAGAATGGTATGGGCTAAGAAAAACTCATATTTCATAAATGTGTAAGTGGGAACTGGATGATGTTTGTAACAGGTCTACTAAAAAGCTATTGCTATAAGCAAAGCGAATATGTGTACTGGATTTAGCTGTTTTCTGCATTATAGCATGAACCAACACACCAATATGCAAGTATTTGGAAAAACCAAATGAACAAGCCTGAACGGTCAAATAAGAATTTGATTGTACAAAACTATCTTTGTCTTGCACTCCACAAGCCAAGACTTTACAGTCATGATACCTTCCATGAATGGGTCATGGGGAGGAAGAGATTTGCATCACAACCCCTACACTCTGTATTACCAGTGAGCTTTATATCTGCTGTTACCACTAAGACATATTGTCTGCATAACAAAGCAATCCGACTTGTTTAGCATTTTGAGAAGGTCTCCCATTTGTGAGCTGTTGGTTTATTTCCTCCATTGTGAGGAATCAGACATGAGCAAGAGCAGGGGAATGAGTGTGCAGCATGAGTTACTATTTTCTTCTAATAAAAATACATTTAAGGCATAAAGTAAAATTAACTAATTTTCACTTTAGGAAACAAACTTGAACCCGCTCTGTGTTTGAAGTTGTATATGAAAAACCCCACCCAAACTGGGCCCAAATCCCAATACTTTGTCAGGCCACAATGGGCTTGGGTTGATCTTTGTATCAAAGACAGAGGATTTAACCTGTCCCTTTCAGGATCTCAGTTCATTCTTCACCTGTTCCAGTTTGGAGAAACTGCACCTTCTGCACAAGCTGATGGGTGGGGTTAACTTCCCCTGAAAGATCGCATTTCTCTATATGTGAAAAAGGGAACAAACTCATTTCCAAGTTTCCCAGGTCATTTCCACTGACAGGACTCCCAACTGTTTCACTGGTGCCTTAGGCGGTCCCAACTGCCACTACTCTTTGTTGTGATTCATGGCCCTTCCCCTGACAGAAGCTTATGAGAAGTGTATAACTAAACAAGTTAAAATACTCGATTCACCGGAACGTGAGGAGCGTCCAGCACTTTCACCAGTTCATTTCGGAGTTTTAGGGATAAGCCAGGTCTAGTAAATGGGACAAGTAGAATGCAATAAAGTTTTTTCGTCCCGCCTTATGTTGGACTGTAAATGGGAATGGGTGAAGGGCTAAATACCACCGGGTGACTCTTGCATTACGATCTTTCATTGAAATAATCCGGGGAAATGCTCTGCGGTTTGTGTATAAAATGAACCCTTGACCCAGCAGATAGTACCGCAAGTTGTCCAAAGCCTAACTGATTCCCAACCACTCCTTTTCAGTTTTAGAACAGCGGGTGTCTCTCTTGGCAGTAGCCTTCAGGTTAGGTACAGTACTGGTCTCTCCTCTCCCTCTTCGCCTTGTGCCAATGCAGCCCCCAGTCCAACATCTGAGCCACCCACTGGAACCACAAATGGCTTGTGGGGATGTGCATAGGCAATTCCTTAACATGCTGAACACAGCTTCACATATGTCTCCTTAAATCTGAGCTAAAAACAGGTTTACAGCAGATTTATCAGGACATCACATAAAGTGACCTCTAGTGGCAGTTTGGCGATTTCCAAGTGACGCGACAACCGGGTTTAGTTTAGAACGCGATGCGCTTTAAACCGTCGCTTAAAAGAACAAACCAATAATAAACCAAGTGATTTGTTCTGAGTGAATCTCATGTTAACCTCTAAGCCGAAGCTAAACTTAT
Organism: Arapaima gigas; assembly: GCA_900497675.1. NCBI lineage: Eukaryota > Metazoa > Chordata > Actinopteri > Osteoglossiformes > Osteoglossidae > Arapaima > Arapaima gigas. The sequence goes on from UFQX01000048.1 coordinate 1,263,697, forward strand.
GACAGCAATATTTCTGTCATATTCCGCAGGGAAAAAGAAACGTGTCAAAAGCGTGTTTGTTTTATAACATGAAAAAGTTTCATAACGAATCTCGTTTCCTTTATGTGCACGTTTTCGAACGGGAAGCGAGACAGTTTATGACGTACGTAGCCAGAGTTACACAAGAACAGACTTGTTTCGCGAATTCTTCCCTGGCAAAAAACACCTGCTTTACTTTCGCCGCTGTTAGTCGGGGATCCAAATGGATACTCACAGTTCTGGTCAGGCTGGCGATGGCCTTTGTTATTTCCAATGGGAATTTTTTAGGATTTAGTGGTGGCAGTTCATTAGTACAAAATGTTTTTTTTTTAAAAAAAAAAAAAAAAAACATGGTGGCAGTTCATTAGTACAAAATGTTTTTTTTTAAAAAAAAAAAAAAAAAAACGACACTAGGAGTGTCTGGACGCCGGCCTGAGACTTACTAGACAATGTCGTATGACCCGTATCCCTCTGTACGTAGATGGCGGTGTCTCGGTGCGCTGTCTCTGCCGGTATATATTGCTGTAACAAGTTTTAAAAAAAAACGACTTAGAGCGACAAAAGGACAATGTTTTTGCGTGTAAACTGATGTAACGCGTATCTAGCAAATCATCTCATCGCAGTTTCACGTTTTAACCACTGTTCCACCAGCCTGTGGACCAAAAGCAGAGCGGGGCGCCGCTGTGTTGGCTGAAGAGGCCGGGAGCGTTTCTATGAAGATATTTAAAGTATCCATATAACCCAGTTGTATGTCGGCAAAATTATTTCTTTTTGACTGACAAACACATAATTTATAGTAAAGGCACCCGAGTACCTCAAGCGATTATAGTGAATTAGTGGGGCTTTCAGAAAGAGGTAATAGAATGGTTACATGTAAAAGTCGGGGCAGCAGACAGGTGACCGGAAGCAGTCATCGCTCGCTCGCTCGCTCAGAACCTGTAACCGGTGGTCCGGTCAGGGTCGCGGCGGTCTGGATCCTATCCTGGAAGCAAAGGGCGCTCTCCCAGTGAGGATTCACCCCGAACCAGACCCCAGTGCATTGCAGTCACACACTGCAGCCAATTTGGAGTCACGATTCCACCGAAACACATCTTTGGACTGTGATAGAAACCCGCGCGAACGCTGACGGTAACAGTTCACAGCCGAAGTAAAATGACGTAAATATAGGTCATGTTTGTGATGACCTAGTTCACCGGAAAGGCCGCCAGAGGGCAGCGTGGGAAAAAAAGGTGGAAAAGGGGGAATGATATAACAGTTCTTTTATAATATAACTACACTATTACATAAAACATAAACATCGCAGGGAGTGGCCCGCGGTGTTCTTCCGTATTAATGAGGGTCCCGGCAGGGTGAGCAGAGTGACATGGGGTGTGACTGCGGTCGGTGTCCCTGGTGAAAGAAGTCCCTTCCCTAGGGGCGCTTTGGGGCGGGTCTGCTGCTAACGTCACGCTAATCCTCACCTTGGGGAACTTGCGCTGACACGCGCTGGGCGCGTGAAGCTGCACCATGACGTCGTTTCATAAGAGGGACTCTGAGTGAGTGGGAGCGCTTCGTGTGTCCCCGCAGCTCGATCGCAAGCGCGTAACCTGGCGGTGCGAAGTGGGGTAGTTGCCACAATCCGTCCGCGCGGGAGTCGCACGAGATCAGCGAGGACAGCACGAGTGTCAGGGTCCCCGAGCAGGTGAGTCCGGCGCCAGCCTGAGGGCACGTGATCATCTTTACGAGGTTATAAAAAGGTTAAGCATGCGTTCTTTTCTCATTACACACCGCGTAGTTCATTTTTAAAATATAGTTTGATATAGCCTGACAACATTCCCAAAATAGATACTGTAGATAGAAACTGGGCTTCTTCTTTGCTACCTTATTTCCTTATTTATCTCCTCTCCCTTTTTAGCATGGTTGCTTATTCAAGCATTTATTTGCAGCGCGATTTCGGTCTTTCCGGTTTGTGCAGTTTGTTTCTCTCACGTTGTTTCCTCTGTCATGGGATCAATGAAGTTTTTATTCATTCATTGGCTTAGATGAAAACATTATTGAACCAGAAGGAAATTGCCGGAGGCCACAGCAGAATGAGAATACATGGGTTCGATCCTGCTCAGTCTATGTGGAGTTTCCTCATATCTCCCTGCGTTCTCTCGGGCGCTCCGGTTTCCTCCCACAGTGCAAAGACACGTGTTTCAGGTGACTTGCTTACTGTATATTCCCATTAGTATGTGCTACATTGCTGTGGTGTACAAGTGAGTGAATGATGGCAGTCATATAATGTAGTGTTTGTAGCATTGTAAATCACATTGGATAAACATGTCAGCTAAATATTGCATAGTAGTGCAAGTTGATTTGGAGAAAAATATCGACTACATGAATACATGTAAACGTTACGCAACCTTGCTAATATTCGCCACTACGTATTATAGTGGTAAAAGCACTGGATTTGCGACCAAAACCGATCTAAGTGAATGCAATGACGCCAAGGATCTAACAACTTGGCAAAAATGTCATCAGTGGAACTTAGTGGAATTATACAGGATCCCCCCCCCTCTCTTTTTTCATCCACAGACAACAGTATTGCATATTTACCTGTAAGATTTCCTCCTACTGAAATTTTAGTTGGCGATGGTTATTTTGCACACCAGCTTTCGGATACATTTAATGAGTCACAAAAGCTTAATTCCGGAGTGAATTTTCAGAAATGACAATGTGCACTCTTTCAGTTAAGTGAAGTTGTGGTCCATTTTTTAGTTAACACTGACAAACACTGTCACCTTGTTGAAAAGGTTTGGCTGAATAGGGACCCACTGGTTTATCTTATCACTGCATTTTATTGCTGCCATACATCTTACTGTGATTGTTTTGTTTACCATGTTATGCTCATTTTATACACCCATTTTTTCCTACCCCCTTTCCTTTAGTACTACTGTATATATGCATAAGTAAAACAGTGTCGGAAGGAAGGGGGTAATCTTCACAACAGTGTGGTTCCCTCAGTTCCCTCCCCTTTAGTACTGTTATCGGTATTTTTTAAATTTTTTTGGCCCCTAATAACTGCCAAATTGCTACATAATCTCTAACCTAATGATAAAAAACTGTTTAGCATTACAAAAATTTGCTACTGAAAAATCAGTATCTTTTACAGTGTGTTAAAAATTAATGGGTGTTTGAATCCTATTTATCCCATAATATCATGTAGTTCACTGGGCCAGAACTTCATCGAAATACATCACTAAAGATTTACGTTAAGTTTGATGCTGTCCGTCTTGTACCGTGTTTAGAAAGACTCTGAGGCAGGTAGGCATATAATGCTTAGTGACACCTGATGCTTTTTGTCTTTTACTGCTAATAATAAAATGTAAAATAACTAAAAATATTTCCCAGTTTGCTCTGTATTTTTTTTTTTACACTCAGTTATCCGTGATAGTTGGGTATATGCCACATTTTGCAACCCCTAGTGAAGCCCACTGGTTGCCCTCTACAACCCCTATGTGCAGTGAGGTGGTAGACAAGTGTTTTTATCTATTCAGCCTATGCAATGCTTATAGCATGGCAGTTGAGGTTAAGCGCCTGAATTTCTCTTGGGTATAATAGCGTAATTGTAAATCTTTGCTCTTAATATACTGTATTATTATAGTAAAGTTGTTTTGCTTTGAACTTGCCTAAGTCTGAAATAACCTCCCTGTCACACCTTTCAGATCTGTATCAGTCATGTCTCCTGAGTGACCTTGGACCTTTTATCTCTTCTTTTCTTATCTTCATTGTTTCCTAGTAAACATGAGCGTGGACACATATTTTTTTTCTTGTTTAAGACTTGTTGTTATGTTCAAGGAGACCACTGTTGTTTTTTTAATTTTACTTAGCTGTAGGCAAGAGAAGGGAAAACTTTAATGGGTTGCAGTGTTGAATGACAGACACCTGCTGTGTACAGGAAAACTAATNACTTTAATGGGTTGCAGTGTTGAATGACAGACACCTGCTGTGTACAGGAAAACTAATCTGAATTGTAATTATTATAGTATATAGTCTATAGTTTAATTTAGATGTTATTGGCTACTGCCAGCACATNTTACTTAGCTGTAGGCAAGAGAAGGGAAAACTTTAATGGGTTGCAGTGTTGAATGACAGACACCTGCTGTGTACAGGAAAACTAATCTGAATTGTAATTATTATAGTATATAGTCTATAGTTTAATTTAGATGTTATTGGCAGCACATAGGTTACTGTAAGCTGCATTTTGTTTCCAGTGCTAGCAAATAATCATATTAAAGCTTAACAGTTTTTGCATTTTTAATATCTTAATAGGATAACATCAAAATGCTTACACATTAATACTGTTAATCATGTTTGAAAATCTGTGAAAGTTATTGGGTTTTTGTTGAACTGTTCATTATTGTAATAATTTATAATGTGACGTTTAACATGAGAATGTAAATCATTCATATCACTGTACACATTCAGGCTTCAGGTTTAGGCTAGGAATCCTTAACTGCTCCAAGCTGGCTGGCATATACTAAGATCTGAAAACTGTACCTGTGACAACCAGACTACAGCTGGGTGACAAAAGGGTTTTTCTCATTTCCAAGCAGGAAAACATTAAAAATTCCCTACACTATGAGGTTCTGTTATCGAAAGTCCACTGTTGAAATAAATATGAAAAGAAACTCTGTGGGTCATATTTCACATGTCCTCATGCTCCGGCTATGTGTGTTTTGTAAAGAAAGAACAATTATAGCTGGTAGTTTTGTATGTCTAGGTGCCATGCATGTGTTGTGCTGTACTGAAAATAACTGCCTGTCTTAAAAAAAATGAAATAACTGTTTGTCACTAATCCTCACCACTTTATCGGCCACAACAACCTATTTTTAAACCCTCCTCCTGTATGTAGGTTTGAAGAGCAATAGAATTTAAGCAGCAGTTTGGACGAGATCATATAGTGTTGCCATAACCATCTAGCCAATCTCAGGTTATCTTCCCTGTTAAACAAGAAAGCACTGCCATTCAGGCTGTATTGTGTTCCCAGAACCATATTCCAAGGGTGCTGATATCCACAGGTGTGCCTCCACCCCACAGAGAGATATAATTGAATAAATATTTGGCCAACTCAGATGTAGTGAAGAATGTAATCGTGCTGCTTCTGAAAAGTGGCCACCTAGAGTGAGGATTTGCAGCTTAGTCACTGCTGAGCTGTCACCTACTTGGGTGCCCTCAGTGACTGTGCACTTGCTCTCTGTGATATTTCAGAAGTAAATGCGCAACTTAAAATGTACCCTTGTACGCGTCCAGCATGCAGACCAAATAAATTGCCAGTCTTATATTGTCTTATTTAAAAAAGATCTGTCTGTGGCAAATCATTTGTGCAAATTCCTGTTAAAACTGAATGTGGAATAAATATAGCTGAAAATGGATGCAATTTTGTGGTCATGCTAAATGAAATCTACATGCACACAGAGATGCGTTTTTGTCATGCAAGCTTGTTTTTAGGGTTTGGGGGTTGTAATGTTTTCAAGCAGTGGTCAAGCTAAATTTCTGTAACACATCACAAAACAGTAGGCAAAATGTGTCTATTTAATTGAGAACCAAAATTCAGTTTCTGTTTAGAGATACGCATCTCCTTGACTTTTTGCAGTGTGCCTGGATTAACCTGTGCTAAAGGAGGAGAAAATAGTTAAATAAATTGTGAGGATTGCATATAATCACTCTGTATAATGATCATGTTTCCATCCTTATTGTGGTTAAGCTGTATGCTTAAAACAGTTTGGTTTGATAGGTAATGTGTTTCAGAGTTGGCAGTTTTTTGTATTGCCTCTGGTTCCACTGCAGAGGCATTTACTGGACAAAGACATGAACGGAAAACTTACGTACGTGCTAACTTTAGCAGAACTTTTTCGCCGATAAGAAGAGTCAGTTGGTGTTTCTCAACAAATGTGCGGGCTATAGTGCCGTGTTTTAAGAACTGACGTATGACCATCTTCTTCATACACTCTCACCTGGATGTCACATCACATAAAAGAAACCTACATTTTAAGATGTGCGTTAGAACGTTTTCTATAAACTATATGACAGTTTATCCTTTAATTCAAGGCGTAGTTTGTTGCTACATAATGTGTTCTTAAGTGGATTTCAACAGTGACAAAAACTAGTCTTGTGTGATCAGTAAAAATGAAGGTGAAAGGAATGTTTTTGATGTTGGAAGCTAATTGTGAATGTTGCACACAGAGCTGAGGAAGAGATAGAACTGAAATGGGTGTGGGGAAGAACGTGACCAGCAAACCCATGGAGTCAGTGGGGGAGAGAGTACACTGTGATGGAGAGGCAAAGCAGGGTGAAGACTTCTACCCCACGCCTGTGAGTATTGTTCGCATGCCTTCCTGTCCTTCTGTCTCAGTATGGATCTGAAGTCTGTCTGGACAAGGGTGTTTCTATAGGTTTCTAAAGTAACCCTGGGTAGTTGTGTATTTGTGTTATAGTTCTTGCTTTTCTAGAACAACAAGTGGTGAAAAAGAGTAAATTAAACTTACTGAATCCAGCCCATTGACATGACAATTGAGGATGTCTGTGGGCGGTCAACTACAGAAAGTATTTTGTGTAGTATTCCTTTCGTTTTTCTGCGTTGATTCTGTGTGTTTGAGTTTGCTATCAGAATTTTGTCACTTCCTCTGTCTCACAAAAGTTGCTGATGCTTTTGGGCACACCCCCCCCCCCCTACTTGGGGTGCGGGTTTTCTCCATTCCACACATGCCACTCCATTGGATGACAGGTTAAAACAGCAGAGTCCCAAGGTATTTAGCCAAGATGGTTGCGGCATTTTGCCCATCGACTGACCTTCCTCTGCCTATGCAGTCGCAACCAGTTTCTGTTAACATTTTTGTTCTCAAAAGCACTGTGCTAAAATCTCAGCAGGGGCTAATATGTTGGTGGAGGTGGGTTATAATAATGGAAGAGGCCCTTAATGAACCTGGAGCGGGATTAGTGCCGCTGTGCTTTGTTGGCTGTGTGCAAGCATCCTTCAGGTTCAGGTTTTTAACTCTAAATCACTTCACCTTGTGCCATTGTGTATTTGCCAGCAGACTAGTTGCATGAACCCATGTTAACTTTATGGCATTTCTTTACTTCTCACCTAGTAACAGATAGTAAATTAGCCTTGTTACTGTTGCTGTTCATTGCCAGATGAGCTAGTGAAATAACACTACTGCACTGATAGCCTGACTTTTGGCTCTTTTTCAACTTGACAACCACACATCAAGCACTGAAGTTCTTTAAGTTTCTAAGGGTAATGCCCCCTCTCCATACCCCTAAACAGCAGCAAATTCAAAAAAGAAAGGATCAAAGGATGCAAGAAATTAGCCAAGTTACCTTCACAGATCAGAAAGTATAAAAGTAAATGGTAATAACACATTATATATCGCCAAACTATATTACCTTTAAATTGGTTGCATTCATTACTTATGTATTGTTAGTGCTGTTGAACAGTGAGACACTGCAGAGAGGAATAAAATATATATCACCAAATTTTATTACCCTTATGTTTTTAATGTTTTTATTGTGTTGTGTGTATGCCGTGCATAATTTCTTTTTTTTTTACCCAGTAGCTTGGTACTGTCCTTCAGCACATTGCAGTTTGTGAGTGTGTGAAGTGGCTGGCCTGTTTATCCCCATCGTAACAAATTATGCAAAACACTCACTTAGAAGTGCCTGTGTGCCAAATTTCAAGTCTGTGGCTTGAAAGACAAAGCTGTGCATAAAGAACAAACAAGACAGATATTGAGCTTTATACATATAGGGGTGATGGCTTGGTTGTTTTGAGGCCCATAGCTATGTCTTTCTGCACCCCCAACAGTGGCGCTCCTGGCCGACTCCCTGCTAATGTTGTGTTCTTTCATTCTTGATTCTGTTCCCAGAGCCATTCCCTGCCTTATCTGGCAGCACACAAGGGGTCATTTTTTCAGCAACTCACCTTTTTCCACTCATGCAGTGGTGTTTATTTGTAAGGATGTGTTTTATGTTTTTATGTGTTTTATATTGTCCTATCGTTCCATTTCATTGGCATCTCGAATGTCATAATTTAAACTGCGGGTGATATATTTTCAGATTTGCATCTGTTTCTTGTTTATTTACTGGTTTTTAGTCTGTTTTACTGTTTTTTTTGTTTGTTTGTTTTTAAATTATTATTTATTATTATGTTTTTTTTTATTGTGTCTGACCTATTACTTTCATTTGTCTTTTGTTTATGCAGTTTTGTGTATGTCTGCCTTTTTCAGTGCAGTTGGTTGTATCTCGGAGTGTTTTAACTTCCTAACCCTACATTTTGGTGTATATTTTTGAGGTAGAGATATAGTGGCAGAACAGATGTTCTTCTCTGTTGTTTGAAGGTGGATATGAACAAGGTGGTTTCGTCCAGATCAGACCAGGACTCAGAAGAGACCGAGCTCATGGTCATGTACACCAAAGGGAAAACAGGTGAAGATAAGGTAAGTATGTCTGAGCCCCAAAAAAATGCACACGGAGGGCACTCTGATCCTTTCTGTGCAGTCATTCAGTACACTGTCTGCTCTGCCAGGTTACAGCTTAATAGACCACAAAGTCCTGTCATGAGGTGGTCTCACTGCAGACAGACAGCTGAAAGTTTCTTTTCTTCTACTTTTCTTGGGTAGATTTTTTCCAACTCTCTACCTATCCTTTGTATTTGGGTTTTTCTCATAAAACCCCAAGGGGAACCAGATAAATAACATTGTATTGCTCGACTTACTGTTCTGGGTGACTAGATGTCCTATCCTCGTATGCATGGTGGTAGGCCTATTTTGTATACAACATACCAGTGTCCATTGTCTCTGAAATCCAAAGATCTATGTACATACAGCTTGTATTTCTTAAATTTGATGGCATGAAAAAACAGCACGGAGTGCACATCTGCGATAAACAAGGAGACTGAAATATTAAGTGATATAATAAACCACAAAAACATAATCTGATGAAAAAGGTCTCACAGTGAAGGTCATTCACCCTGAAGTCCATCATCAAGAGAAAAGGAAAGGAAAGTACAACTTTTCATTAATGCAAATAAGCATTGACACTGAATCTGTCATTCACGTGACAGAACTCTACAAGTCACAGGATTTATAGAGGAAGTAACAGAAAGTGAATCACGTAACGATAACTCCACACACCTGCACATTTTGTTTCACATCAGTTTATACTATTGTTTAGCCAATAGTATAAAGGCCATCTATTAAATGATATGTGTGAAAATTTTTGGCAACTTGGGCTCATGTAAGATCCTGCTCACACATGCAGTAATGGTGCTGTAATAAATGACAAAGATAAATTCCTTTGGCTTCTGCTGGCGTCAGACCTATGAGTCATAAGCAGAAGAAAGCATCTTTTTCTTTGTCTTTAATCGCCGGTGTTTTGTATTACTGGTGGCTGAACTAAACAACTGTTTGAATGTCAGACCCAACCCTTTCATATTTTTCACTGAAAAGGAAGCACATTCAGCTTCAATGTAATATGCACAATGAATGCTCTACTCAACTTTGTCCAAAAAAGGCAATCCAAAAATCTAACTAGCAAAACACTGAGATTGAACTGCTATCAAAAAAACACAGTAGAAATCTGTTTTTAAATGTTAAGCTGAATTAGTTAGATTTGCTTCTCTCCTTAATGTTTGCTTCAAATATACAGATTTGCTTCTCTATACTAAAGAAATTTGCTACAGAATAGTCCTCTTAAATGACAGTTATTTATTTTTGGCTGGAAATTTAAAAAACCACAACCAGTCTTCTGTTTTCAAAGGGTGGCCCGTGTCCAAAGCAACTGGCTGTTTGCTTTAGCGAACTTCACGTTAATTGGTACAAAACATAAAAAAAAAACCTCCTTCATTCAGCCAGGCCAGCAGTAATTACAGTTTCCAGCTGAACTCAGTTTCTAGAAAGTGCCGTCGGACTGCATTTGAAATTATGCTAAGAAATGGGAATCACTGTGTGAGAATGAGTTGTCTTTTTCGCGTCATAGGCCATACGTCGATCAGTTAGTGACAGCTGTGCTTTATTTGTCAATTCCAAGGTTTCTCCATCACTTTCTTCAGTACTGTACTGTCCTAATTCATCGTGGTCATATTGCCTACCTTTGCCAGCATTTCATATTTTCCTGAAACCATAATTATACATGGGTGACTACACAGCTTTGCTTCTTGTAGGGGTGAAGGTTTTCCCTCTCTCCCTGAACTCCCATAAATCAGACGTCTGTTAAGTAAAACCTAAATGACTCAACTTATTAAAAAAAAATAATTTCAGTCATGTATATTTGGGATTTTATACTTAATACTGGCCCCCACTCCCAGAATTTCAGATAATCGCTGTTCAGTATTTGGATGATTTAAAACAGTTATTACAGTTCTTTTAGAACAGGAAGAAAGTCATGGTTGTCAGTATTATGTTCTTTGTGACTGAATCCAATTTTTAATGTCCCTAGTAAAGCTCCAGTTAAATTTTTGCATCTGCAATCCACTGTTTGAATGCTGCTTGGGAGATCTGGACAGTCTGATGATGTATTCATTGGGAGTTTAATAAAAAAAAAAAGTGGAAAGAGCATTTTGCTGTTATATTAATGTGTAGATTAATGCTGTTTGGTAATGTTGCTGATTCATACAGATCCAAAGCACCCCACCCCCCTTGTCGGCCTCAGCTATGTGTACAAATCAGTAAGTGGTGACTGCTGAAAGAGTGAGGAGATGGCCGCTACAGGTTGATGAGTCTCAGGAGCATTATTTTGAAACATCTACTGGAGATGGTCTCCATGACCCACATAGGAAGGCCATAGATGGATTGGTGACAGGAAATATCAGCTTCTGTGTGGACACATCATTCCCACCAGAACAGTACGCTGCTTTCCCAACAACAAACCCTGGATCGCATGCTACCTGAAGGATCTCCTTAATCAGAAAAGGGGGTATTTAGAGCAGCTGACACCGATGAGCTTAAGATCAAAGCAAATGTTGGATTTATTGGGGACCAGTAGGAAGATGAGTACAACCTGGTGAGGGACTTGTTGAGTCATACAAACTGAACCACCTGCAGCATAACATTTGAAATACCAAGGAGATGGTGGACTTCAGGAGGCTCAAGGGTACAGTGGCAGCAGAGAGAATTGGAACTGCACATGGACAACAGGCTGGAAAAGACATGTAGCACTGAGTTCACTCCAGGGCAGAACTGCCTTCACTTTCTGAAGAGGCTTAAATCCTTTTGGTGTAGGCATCGCCATCACTGTTGCAGATTTTTTACCAGTCAGTTGTAGTCAGTGCAGGATTTTTTCTGTGCGCTAGAGCAGGAGTATTACCATAAGTGACGTTAACAGACTATAAGGAAGGCTCACACAGTCCTCACAGTGCTGTACTTCCTGACAGAAATCACGCAGAAACAGGCATTAAACAGGTTCTGGGTCATCATAAACATTACTTCATACTCTCTGCACCCTACCATGGTTAAACACAGGAGCACCTTCAGCAACAGGCTGGTCCAGTTGTGGTGTACCAAGGAGTGCTGCCGGAGTTCTTTTCTACCAGCAGGCAACAGGCTCCACAGTGAGTCCTCACCCTGCCAGAGCGAGGAACTCTTGCTGACCTCATGATGGCCTCCTATTGACTGTATCCGTTACACACTGCAACCCCTCATTCCACCTCAGCCTCTCCTCTGTATAAATATACTTTCCTATGTATTTATTCTCCTATTCCCGTAATAAGGTAATCATCTACCTACTTATGTCTTTTTCTGTCACTGTGTGTATATGAGCAATCCCTGCATGCATAATGTATGTTTTTGTTTTATTTTATGCTACTGCAAAAAAGTGAATTTCCCTCCTGAATTAGTAAAGGTTCATTTGTTCATTAAATAGGTTGTTTTTAATTTTATAACATTTAATTATACTGAGTACTTATACTGAATATAACCACTCTGTAGGAATGTTGTAATAACCATATGTGTGTCTGCAGGGTTCAGTGTCAGAGACACAGAACAGCACTAACAGCATGCATGCCCAACGGCTGGACATGATCTACACGATTGAGGACAATCCCCCGTGGTACCTCTGTGTGTTCTTGGGTCTTCAGGTGAGAGCAGACCTGCAGTACTGTGTCCATACACACATTTACACACAAATGCAATTATACAAATTCTCCTACAGATGCATGCACACACAAACACGCAGCGTTTTTTAACTAACACCCAAACGGTGAAGAACAATTATGTATGTCTACCACTCTCCAGTACTGTCCTCTACACATTCTCCCTCTTGTACCACACCATCACTTGTTACATCTTGACTGACCTCCCTCTCTGTACAGCACTATCTGACCTGCTTCAGTGGGACCATTGCTGTGCCCTTCCTGCTGACCGAGGCCATGTGCGTGGGGTATGACCAGTGGGTCACCAGCCAGCTCATTGGCACCATCTTCTTCTGCGTTGGCATCACGACCCTGCTGCAGACCGTACTGGGTTGCCGGTATGAGTGCTGGGGGGGGTAGAAACAGGAGAGTCCGTGGGTTTTCATTTTGTTTTTTGTGCTAACCATCCTGATTGGTTTATTTTGCTTCTCTGTAATAAGAAGTCAAGCTACTCTGAGGGAAGTTACCAAAAAATATTTTGCATCATATGGGTATGGTTGATAAAATCTTCTCTGACATTGTGCAGAAGGATTGGAATTCACCAGTTCCATTATCACCAAATGCATTCTAATCCATTTGTTTCAAGTGTAAGGAACACAAAAACACCAGAAATTGTACATTGAAGCTGTCAACAGATAAAGATTTTAGCAATATTATAAGTCAGCTGCTAGGGAGCAGGACAGGTACAACAATCCTCCTGACACACCTTCTGCTACACACACTCAAACTGTCTGCTTGCTCTGAAAAGTCTCCTTTAAGATGGGGAATGGGGAATAGTAACTTAAAGTAACACAACATCTGTACATACTCTCGTCCTTTCTTGAGTTTCCTGCAGGGCGAGTTTTTGTGAGCCACTGTTAAAGAATTCCCCTTTTGGCTCAGGCATCTGTTATTGCACTTGTAAAGAAGCTTATCTCATTGGCCTCTGTACATGCTGAAAAGGATTTTTATAACTATATTTGTAAGCACACTAAGAGACCGCTACCCCTTTTGATCATCATCAGCCTGTTGTGTTCTGCTGTTAACCTGTAACTTCATTGGTCTGATCTGTCCCTGCCACCTGACCGGCGAGACAATGCCGGACTGGCTTTGACTCAAGATGAAGCCATGGTTCACGGTTCACCCCGAGCTCAGCATAATAACAGGTTCCTCTCAATCACATGGCCTTTTTTCCCCATTAGTTGCATTAATGGAACTGCCGAAGCATGTTATGAAACCTTTCCTGCATTTCATCAAAACCAAAAGAACCACACACTGAGTTTGAAACTTAGATTTGTATATGTCTGTATATCCATAGAGAACTTCCAAAACTCCAGACACACTTCTGTAAATTCTGTTTCATTCTGATAGGAATTTTTTTTTTTTTGCTTTTGCTTTTGCTTTTGCTAAAGTGCTGCATGGTTGTTGAAACTAAAATAAGTCAATTAATTGACAGATGAGAAATTACTTTATATCTGACAAATTTTATACCTTTGAAATGTCTCAGAGATTTTGTTAAAAATGTAATGTATATGTTATTTTATATGTACATATATGTTAGTTATTTTTTTAAGTGGAGTTTGTGTGTACAGTTTAAGACATTTTGTGTTAGAAGAAATAAGTAGGTTTTTGTTCATAACAGATAAGAACCTAAACCTTCATTTTTAATGCAGGACTAAATGTTACCATCTCTGTGGGAGTTTTATGTTGAAGCATCTGGTGATTCATTTAAGTGAGAAATTCAGAGATCCTAGAGTCACTTGAAGTACAGCCATAGATAGTTCAGGTACCAGACGCAGTGCCTTTCTGAGTTCCCCCATGTCAGCTGCATTGGTCACAATCCACTGGGTGTGGACTCGGCATTCCAGACAAGAGGTTTTGGAAAATGAATGACAAAAAATCAGTTCTGAATGAATTTTTCCTTTGGGATATTTATTTGTATTTCGACATATTTCTGTATTTTACAGCAGACAGTGTTGTTATGCCTTTATGTGACTGGATTCACTTTGGACTGAAGTTGCTCAATGAATACTTAATTTTGATCTTTGTTAAATAAGAGGAGGGAGATGATGGCAGATAATATTGTCCACTCTTCTTAATAACTCGCAGTGACAAGACCGCTCTTACCCAATTTCCACAACAGCATTTTCTTTTCACAGCCAGCTTTAAAGTGATATTTGCTTATTATTTATTACTCGGGGTGCCTCTTTACACTCCAAGAATACAGGTTTGAATTACACCTCCGACTTTTGAGCAAGGTACTAACCCTAACTTGCTCATTTACAAATTGTCCATTTCCGTAACAGGCAAAACCATTTAAAGAAGCTTAAAATAGTAAGATAGTTTGGGGGAAAGTGTCGGCTAAATAATTAAATGTCACTAAATGTGATGAAACCTGTGATGGATTGGCATTCCATGCCCAGTGTACCCCTGCTAGCCTAGTGCCAGTGATTGTGGGCCAGGCGCCAGACTGCTATGACCTTCACCAGGACAAGCAGTCAATGAAAATGAGTAAGAGACGGCGTACGTGATGACCTGCCTGGTTTTGAATAGCGGCATTAAAATGAAACCTGCAATTTTGACTGAAAAAGAGAATAACCATGTTGACGTAGCATCGCCGTGATTGTTTAAGTTTTTGCTTGTTAGTTTCCAACTCAAAAAGACTGGTGATGGTGTTGTTCTGTAATATTCCCTTTTTTTTAGTTGTGGGAATAGCTAATGCTGACACCTAGTGATTGTATGGCAGAATCAATCCATGTGAAAGAATTTATTAGCGCTCATATTCATTGGTCTTTTGCTTTTGTACAAATTGCCTTTACGATATTGAGATTAGCACTGTACACACAGGTGTACAAAAGACAGATACGTACACTTGCAAAAACGGGATATGAGCAACACATGAGTCCTGAGTGTTAAACAGAATACAGTAATAAGCAATCGCAACAGTCAGCGATTCATTTTCATTTTCTTTTTTTTCTCCAGGCTCCCCCTTTTCCAGGCCAGTGCTTTTGCGTTCCTTGCACCTGCACGTGCCATCCTGTCTCTAGACAAGTGGAAGTGCAATGATACAGGTGATGCGTCGACGCAGGTGCTGTAAAGCCACATGCTGAGACCACTTTCCAGCTAAACCCTGGCCAGGCTGTATGTGCAGCTTTCTGAAAGATCGCAGCTTCAAATATTGTTCTAGCAGAGCAGAGAGGATTTTCTTTACCACTTAAATGTTTTTATGCAACAGTTACTTGATTAATAAGTTCCCTCGTGTTTTATCTGTCAGTCTGGCACTGATCAAAATGTATTTCAAAAACAGCAGACCGGTAAGTCAAGAGACTGTGAATTCATTTTGCTGTAAGTGCTCAACACGGATTTTTTGGCAGACATCCTGGAAAGGATTCATGCTAATTTCTTGCTATATATATAGCCATCCATTTCCCTTAACTGCTTATCCTGACTATAGTTGTGGTACAGAGTCTATCTTGGAAGCAGTGGGTGTTAGTCTATGAAACCTCCCCTGGATGAGACATCAGTCCCTCTCAGGGGCAATAAGATCTCAATACATTTAATACTATATAATGGTATCTGCCAGGGAGGTGAGGTCTGAACAGAACAGGAGGTTTATCAGGGATTAATGTGTGTCGTTCTCATTCTGTTTGTCCCTCCATCAAAATGATCCCTTTCAGTTGTTCCAGTAATGAACAGCACATCACTGATGCACAATGAGCACATCTGGCACCCCCGGATCAGAGAGGTAACAAAGTGCTGCTTGACGGTCCTTAGTCCCACCTAATTCTCAATTAGTTCCTCGATTCTAGAACCATTTCCGGAATAACTTACACAGTATATGTCTTTTCATCATCCCTGGCAAACTGAGTTGAAGGGATCTGAGAGTGTATTTCTCCCACCTTCTTGTAGGTTCAGGGGGCCATCATTGTAGCGTCTCTGATCGAGGTGTGCATTGGTGCCCTTGGGCTCCCTGGATTCCTGCTCAAGTACATTGGGCCCCTCACAATCACCCCCACAGTGGCTCTCATTGGCTTGTCTGGGTTCCAGGCTGCCGGGGAGAGAGCAGGAAAGCATTGGGGCATCGCAATGCTGTGAGTACAGTGGGTTTAACACCACTCTGAGACATTGCTATAGTTTCTGTATATTGGGTCAAACCCACAGTGGGACATTATCATGCTGGAAGGATGAAAACATGTACTGGGTTAAACAAACTCTCAGTTAATGGGTGTTAGTTAACCATCTAGTTCTGATAGGCTGACTAGCCTGTGGTGCTTTTCCACAGGACCATCTTCCTGGTGCTGCTCTTCTCCCAGTATGCACGCAATGTGCAGTTGCCTCTCCCAGTCTACAAATGCAAGAAGGGCTGGACCTCCTACCACCTGAAACTTTTTAAGATGTTCCCAGTGAGTGTCCCTGTGGAGCTCTACATCCATGCTGTGGCACCCCAGCTCATTCAGCACTACCAGCAACACTTGTCTGGTATTGGGACAGAGGTGTAACTGCCATTAACTGTTCTTAAAGCAATCTTTTACTGTGTGGCGAGAGTGAAATGGTATTGTCTCTCTCTGTCCCAGATCATCATGGCCATCCTAGTGTCCTGGCTGCTGTGTTTTATCTTCACCGTGACGGACATCTTCCCTCCACGGGAGAACGAGTATGGGTTTTACGCCAGGACTGATGCACGCCAAGGTGTCCTGGCTGTGGCCCCTTGGTTCAAGATTCCCTACCCCTGTAAGTTTCTCAGCTGCTGTTAAGATCTTTATGGGTTCATATCATTGAAAGTACACCTTGGACAAAATTCAGAATGGTTTTTTAATACACCAGTTATTGACCTTGTATTTCTGTGAGACTAATAGAAATAAGGAACTATTACTAGCCATTACCATTGTGTCTGGGTCATAGCTGCCTCTGGTGTAATGTGACAGCCATCTGTCTGTTCAGCTATACAGCTCTGAGCAAAAAGTAACATCCCCAATAACTGGTTTTCAGGTCTTTGCACCATTTTAATGTACATTAAGGGCTACATCATGGGTCAAAATCAAATATACAGACTCCTCAAAATGGTTTTAAAAGTACACCTAAAGTTGGTGTCCTGCAGTTGTGATCTTCTTTTCTGAGAATCTGCCTTTGGACTCACTAGATATAATGCTTGGAAGGTAGAAGGAGTTTGGGATGCAGGCTGAAATTAAGTGCAGCATTTCACATCTCTTACTACATTTCTCATGTCCATTTTATCCACAGTCCAGTGGGGTCTGCCCACTGTTTCAGCTGCAGGGGTGATTGGCATGATGAGTGCTGTCATATCCAGCATCATTGAATCCATTGGAGACTATTATGCTTGCGCTCGACTCTCCTGTGCCCCTCCTCCACCAGTTCACGCCATTAATCGGTAGGAAAACAGCTCACATTGTCTTAAGCCTTCAGTAGGCCAGGCAGGCAGTGCTCACCTTTAAATTAATGTTCCACACGTCCCCAAATGTTTTTCAGTGGAATCATGGTAGAGGGGTTGTCCTGCGTACTTGATGGCCTCTTCGGGACAGGGAACGGCTCCACCTCCTCTAGCCCTAACATCGGGGTTTTGGGCATCACCAAGGTAACGTGCCACAAGCAAATCTCTTTGTTGAAACATTATTAGCTGACACCTTTCTCCAAGGCTTATTCCCGTTAGATGAGCATCCATTGCTCAATGGTAGAAGAACAAAGGGCTTATTGTCAAGCAATCCATGAAGGCTCTGGTGGCTGCCCGACAGCAGATTTGGTAACCTGATCCCCTCGGACTTTGTCTATTTGGGTGAATCCCATCAGGGTGGGATTTAAACTCAGGTCCTTTCATTACAAGGTGACAAACTACAATCCAACCCGATGCCTCACATAACACAGTTGAGAAACCTTGGTTTTTCTAGAATGGCATCATCATTTTTCAGTCAGATGCAGTGATGGCAGTTTATTAGATGAAGTCACTACTGCAGTGATTACTTTGAATACGGCATGAAATCTACACTGCTGAAGAAGGGATGAATTTGTAAGTCACTTTACTGAGAAAGGCTAAATGAGGGAATTATGATTAAATTTTGCAAAATGCTGCTTCATTTTACTTGTAGTGGCACAGTATTAGTGAAAAATGGTGGTTTAAAGAAAAGGATACAGAGACTTGTCTGTCTTCCAGGTGGGCAGCCGACGTGTCATCCAGTATGGAGCGGTCCTCATGTTGCTGCTGGGCCTTGTGGGCAAGTTCAGTGCTCTGTTTGCCTCACTGCCAGACCCAGTGCTGGGCGCACTCTTCTGCACCCTTTTTGGAATGATCACTGCTGTGGGCCTCTCCAACCTCCAATTTGTCGATCTTAACTCCTCCCGCAATCTCTTTGTCCTGGGCTTCTCCATGTTCTTCGGCCTGATGTTGCCCAGCTATCTGAAGGCAAACCCCTTGGTCACAGGTAGGGAGATCTGACAGGTACAAGCCTATGCTTTTTAACACACTGCTGTCTGGATGCACAATGCAGTTCTGGAAACTTCAGTTTAAATTCATACCGTTTTAGCTGGCAGGCTTTACACTCATTGGGAATACAGAGGTGCACCACAGAGAAAAATAAGTTTGGGAGTGTTGCCACCCACTTCATATATTTAAAGATTCAAGAATTATTGTGGATTAAACATAGCTGTCGTCATATTCCGCTTGAGTCGATAAGCCATCTTCCTTTTTGCCCAGTGCTTGGTTCCTTACAGCTAACAAGCTGAAGTTTGCTAGCATTATTTCAGTAGCATGATATAAAGACACAGACTCCAAGCATGAGGCAAGTCGAAATACCCTGTTAGTGAATTGATCCATGAAAGACCCCAGAGGCAGGTTCAAATGTTGCCGATTGAAGATTGAAAAAGTCAGATTGAAAGTCAGATTGAAAAAATGACCAACGCATTGGTTACGCTCACAAGAAGATGCTAAGGAAAGAAGCAAACGGAAAGCCAAAGTGGTAAAGCAAACAAGGAATGCAAAAAGCAGTGTCTCCCAAAAGGGTGGCACAGTGGCTCAGTGCGTAGTGCTGCAGTCTGTGTAGAATTTTCATGTTTTCCAAACTACTGTGTGGGTTTCCTTCAGGTGCTCCAGTTTCCTCCCACAAGTTCAGGTCAGTTTGTCACAATGAATTGTGTGATTGAGTGAATGTGGCCCCTCTGCGATAGACTGGCATGCTATCCAGGAGTTATTTCATAACCTAGTACCCTATGCTCCCAGGATATGCTCCAACCACCACAATTGTAAACAATGATGGATGGGTGCCTGTAAGAGCAAATTTGTAATCTGCAAACGAAAGTCATAATTTGAAAAGCAAATTATTAAGTTGTAATATGCAAAGTGTTAAAAGTAGTACAAGTGTTAGTAAGAAAGGAAAAACTTGTGCTGCTACATGTACATTTGCATATAAATGTGTCTACTGTAATACCCTAGTTAATGTGTAGGATATGATCCAAGAAACTGNATTTGTAATCTGCAAACGAAAGTCATAATTTGAAAAGCAAATTATTAAGTTGTAATATGCAAAGTGTTAAAAGTAGTACAAGTGTTAGTAAGAAAGGAAAAACTTGTGCTGCTACATGTACATTTGCATATAAATGTGTCTACTGTAATACCCTAGTTAATGTGTAGGATAGAAACTGTAGTGTTAAGTACACTAAATGGGATGGTTATGACATATGTTATTGGCCGAGTTACCTTTTGCTGCCTGGGTCAAATCAAAAAGTATAGCGACAGAAAGGTAAATAGTAATAACACATAGTGTATCATCAAGCTGTACAGTATTACATTTAAAAATGTCGTATCCCTTTACACTGTTAGCTCTGTCTGTTGCCAGCTGGGAACCAAGTTCTTTTATGTGTAGAGCTTGTGCCATGTCCATGCTCCTGTGTGTGTGTGTGTGTGTGTGTGTGTGTGTGTGTGTGTGTGTGTGTGTGTGTAAAGGAACAAGAGAGTTACAATTATGTCCGTATTAAACAATTATTCAATTATCGAAAGGAAAGGAAACGTGCAATACTGCGTGCACTACAGCGCATGGTGCATCAGTGCTATAATAAAACAGTGCTCCAGGGGGCAGGGTATTACTGTATTTTTACATGTATTTATAGTTTGTTTTATGTTTGTTAAATATGTTGTTTCTGAATGTCAGTAATGTCCAGTGCATGCTGGTTATAAATGTTTTATTGTTTCATTGCTTTCCACTTATTTTATTATTTGAATTATTGCTTCTCCAGTTTAATTTTAAACAGTTTAAGATAAATGTTGCATATGTTTATGAGATGAATTAGACTAAAACATACTTTCATTTTCAGTCTCTTTAAAATTTTAACATAACATTCTGCAAAAGTACTTTTTATTTACTTATAGCTACGACAAGGATTTTTATGGACTCTGTTCCATGAACAACTCGAGCGATGTATTTGTTATTAATGTCTCCGTGGAGTCATGAACAAAACTACGTAAAAATAGGCTTCCGGATTGTGTTTGGTTGTGGATGTCTGTTATGTTCAGTGCATTCTTAAAGCAGTCAAGCAATCTTTGTATAAGATGTGTACGGACATTGCCACATTCTTCCTCCTTTCTGCAGGCATAGCTCAGATTGACCAGGTCCTCAATGTGCTCCTGACAACAGCTATGTTTGTTGGTGGCTCAGTGGCTTTTGTTCTGGACAACACCATTCCTGGTGAGTGCTTCACCTTGACTTGTTGTCCTTTCATTTATATACAGTACCAGTAAAAGTTTTTGAATACTTGGAGTTTCATATGTTTTGTTACAGTTTAAGCACTTTTCAGTGCTTCATACAAAGCAAAAAGTTTCAGAATGTTCAGTTAATTTAGGAAAAATATAAAACACATAACAAACGTCACCAAGTAATGAAATCAATAAAAAGGGCAAAATCTTAGACTCATCAAAATAAATGCCTTTTGCATTGATCACAGCTAAACAAAGTCTAGAAATTCTGTTAAATAAATACTCATCACTGCTGCAGAAGTGTCTGCAAATGATCTGCACTAGTTGGCTGGTTACCCTTGACCTGTCTTTCTAGTTCTTCCCAAATCGCCTCAGTGAGGTTAAGGTCAGGTGAATGGGCAAGCCATGTCATCACTTTCATTGTTTTTTCATTTCCTTCTTTCTTCTTCAAATAGTTCTGACAGAGCTTGACACTATGCTTAGGATTGGACTGTTGCATCACGAAGGGTTGCCCAATAAGTCTCATACCCAAGGGTATGGCATGGCTCAAGAATACTGCGATTGCTCCTTTGGTCCAGAATTGCACGTACTCTATGCAGGTCACCAACTTTACAGCCAACAAAACACTCCTAAACCATAACACTACCTCCTCCATGCTTAACTGCTGCCTTTACACACTGAGAGTTCATTCACTCACCAGGTCAACAACATACATAAACTCTGTGTGGTGAACCGAAAATTTCAAACTTGGATTTTTCAGTTCACAATAACTGTTTCACTTCTGCAGGAGTCCAGATCTTGTGTTTTTTTTTTTTTTTAGCCCAAGCAAGTCTCTTTACAGCGGTTTGTTTCCTTAACAGATTTGTGAGCTGCTATATGACCCTCCAACCCTTCTGGATGGCTTATATTTGTTTACTTGTCATTTGATATTGTTGTTGAATTTGGATGTGCCAAACCTTTTCCAATCAGACTTCTTCTGTCTTTCTTGATACCTTTGAATAGTGTAACCCTCTGTGCCCAGAGAAACTTTGGTTTTTTTGGGGTTTTTTTTTTTGCAATTTCTATGCAGGAGTAAGTTATATTCCTCATAATAAAACATCTATTTTATTCTATGTTTTTCTAACATCTTAGAGAGTTTTTCCAAGAGTCTAAATATTTGTATTTAAGGAACCATTGGTAAGCTCTCAGATGCAGGAAAGGTTAAGCCAATATAGGTAAAAGACCCAATAGTGTTAGCATCAAGGTGAAGACAAATGAACATTTTTTATTATTCATGCCTAATTTCACTGATTTAAAATCAATCCATTTCTAATTAAATTTAGTTTGATTTTAATAAAATAAAAAGTTGCAAACATTTCTCAACTGACATATACATATTTCTAAATTACATTATGTAGTTTTAGGATATTTATAATGAATACATATGTTGAAAATTAACTATGTTAAAATACAGCCTGTTCAAAAACTTTTGACTGGCAGTGTATATACAGTATATAGTTTATTACTGGAGTAAATATTACACCAGTTACATCTTCTGTCTCACACTGATCTCAAATGTTAGTTAGGAAAGTTTTGTTTGTTTTTTTCCCTTGTTATCCTTCAACCCTATGGTTCTTCCTCACCTTTCTCTTCATCTTTCTCTGTCTCAGGGACTCCAGCTGAACGAGGTATCCGGAAGTTAAAGCTTGGCATAGGCTCAAGTGCAGCGGAGCTGGAGGGGCTGCGATCCTATGACCTCCCTTTTGGCATGTGCTTTCTGCGCCGCCACCGCATTTTTCAATACTTCCCCATTAGCCCCACTTTCACTGGATATTTTTGGGATGCATCTTCAGGAAGCTGCTGTAGGCAAGACTGTGGTGGGGCAGCTAAGTCTACTGAGGACAGTCCAGGGGAAAGTAAAGTATAGCAGGGGTTTATGGACTAGTAGGTGTGAAGGAACTTAATGCTGCTGCTTTTCTTCTCTGGTTATTTAAGATTTCATGTTTCGCGTTTTTTGCACCTTTACTGTAAATACAGCAGCTGTTGGTGCTACTGTTAGTCGTCGCTGGAACATGACTTGACTTGCTTCAGTCTGTCAGCTGCTTCTCCAGATTTTTATTTGCATGTAGCTACACTCTTTTTTTTCTTTTTTTTAAATACAAGAGTTTGTATAAGAAGCACCCAGACAGTGGAGTCACAGTGTCAGTTTAGCTTCTCCCCAGCACCTGCAGCATCACCTGCCAGGATATTGGTCATACCATTGCATCGCTGTCAGAGACAGCAGACATAAGCGACACACTGATGTAGAGGCATGCCAGTGGATGAGACACGTGTTATTCCACTGAAACTCATCATGGTTCTAATTTTTGTTTTGCACTACTTTATGTCAGTTTGAGTTATCTAAATGTTTACTGCAGGGTGAGCAGGATGATGGTATTTATTACATATGTTGTGTCCCCTGCCCAGACCTTTTCTGGCTGTAACTTTGTGGGCATAGACCTGTTAAGCAACAGCTGCAGGAAAGTCATTTGATTTTATCTACACATAATACTAACCAGATTCTTTTGTAACAAAAGGAAATTTGATTTTACACTTGTTTACTTAAAATTAACATTAATGCTATTGCTGCACCTTTAAAATGATGGGGGCTTGTTGTTAAAGGGGATACTTGCCAACAGCTTTAGAATTTAAGCTTTTGTTTTATAGTACTATTACTGTTATAGGTTGAATTTAACATGAGAACTATTACTTTAACTGGTACGGTACACATTTCTGCAATTTGCTTTCCAAATTCAGGCTGGAAAATTGGTTCAATAATTAACCTCTGTTCTGTTGAGAGAAGCTAAAATTCAGTCATTCTCTTGTTACTTTCTGTACATATTTCAAGTTAACAGTGCCCTATAAATAAATGCCACCATGTCAATGACTACAGGTTATTTAATGTGCATGTATGCACTGGTTTTGTGTCCTGATCCAGACAGACCCCCATATAGTGAGTGTGTGTGTGTGTGTGTGTGTGTGTGTGTGTGTGTGTGTGTGTGTGTGTGTGTGTGTGTGTATGTTTTCCAGCTGAGTTCTAAATTGTGTTTCATTTAACAGTTTAAGGAGTCGCTATTTATGGCTGTTGCCTGGTGAACTGAAGGTTCCCAATTCAAATTCTGTCTCCTGCTGTAGTACCCTTGAGCAAAGTACCGCACTTTGTCCGTATTGCTCCAGTAAAAATACAGTACCGCAGAAATGGATACATCTTTGGATATGAATTGCTTATCTAACATTGCACATTTCCTTGGACAAAGGTGTAACAAATATAAAATGTTTTACTACATTATTAAATTAGAGTGGTGCTTGTGGAATTTCTGTTAAAGTGGAAAAAAGAGTGACAAAAGTAACGAAACATCTCACTTGTATAAACACAACACTGTTATTTTCCTTAGTCATAAATGGACCTGGTTCTACAGGTCAACAACTAAATGACGGCAAATGAAGAACTCAGCTGCAACAAAACTGATATAAACAAGTTGCTGTCAGGACCACTTTCATTGCAGTATTGTGTAATGTTGGATTCAGGTGTAGCATCTGCAACTGACCTCAGCCAGATATTATGTTAAGATGTTGCATTTGAAGCACTTTATTGTAATGGTGACATGAAAGTGAATGTAGGACTTTGAGCTAGATGTGGGACATGAGTAAATGAATTAAGTGGCCTTACTCTGCTGTGTGACAGTGTCTCCATAGGAATGCAGAATTGTGCCACTGTTTACTCTGGCATTACAGAGGAGCGGTATTTCATTTTCTGCCATCCAGTGGCAGAAGTCTTCAAGTGTCAAGGGTCTTCAAGTGCTTGGAGTCCTTGTGCGTAGCTGGCAAAACCAGGGAGATATGAATAGTACAAATGTTATACTGGTGGTTCCTCAGGTTCTTCCTTTGCCATTAAGCACTGATGATTGGGAATTTTCAACTGTCCTTTGTCTATGAACACTGGTATTTATCCTTTTGTTATTTTATTTTATGTTTTTAAAGAATAGGGGACCCTGGAATCATGTAAATCCTTTATGGATCTGGTAAATTATTGATTACTCAAGTAATACATATAGTAGCAAACATTAAAATATGCAAGTAATATGCATTACCATGGACTTAAAAAATGTGTGGACAGTACATTACATTGTATTTTTTTTTTTTTTTTTTTTTTTAAAGCCTGTGGAAACTGACCTGAATGCATCCAATTTTAATCACTGTGCAAAAGTGCACTATTATGTTACTATTTAAGATTAATTGCTTTAAAAGAATTAGTAAACTGTGCATGATTTTGAGGCAGAATTTTTAGTGTCATTTCTTAACCCTAGTTTTTAATACTCTTCATTGTACAAATGAGAGTGACCAGAAGAAATAATACTTCTGACATGAGTATGCACTCATTTACATGCATATTGATATTGTTCATTGTTTCCATGAAAAAGACAATGTATAAACTAATAAACAGATGGTTCAGATTGGATTGTTGTTGTTGTTGTTGTTGTTGTTGTTGTTGTTGTTGTTGTTGTTAAGTGCCACTCAGTCAATATCAACTCAGGGCAACTCCATGAATCTTTGCCCTGAATTGTTTGGTCTTCTGCCACACTGTTAATCTTTTGCAGAGCAGCATCCATAGCTGCAGTTACTGTATCAATCCATCACATCATAGGTCTTCTTCCTCCTTTGAACTAAACTTCAACTTTACAAAACATGATGTTCTTCTCCAATCATCTTTCTCTCTGCCCGATATGCCCAAAGTATAAAAGTTGAAGCCTTGTTATTTGAGCTACCAAGGGAGAGGTTTTGTTAGATCTTCTCCAAAATGGGATGTATTCGTTTTCCAAGTAGTTCCTGGTATATGCAGTATTTGCCGTCAATACCATAATTCAAAGGCACTGGTTTCCGTGCTGTCCTATTTCTTCAGTATTGAACTTTCATATCCATACAGCATTATTGAGATTTCTATGGCTTGAACAAAACAAATCGCTGTACACATCTCACCTGAGAATCCTATGTAGGCAATTCATGGCTGCTCTGCCAAGTGCAATTCATTTTCAGGTTCTTTTTCTGCTTGTCATCTCATTATTGATCATTGATCCAAGTAGGCTGGAATGTTTGACAATTTTTTCCCCCTCATATGTTAAATTATCAAGTTTGCCAGTTGTCCAGTTCTTTATTGTTTTCAAGTTAAAGTGTAACCCTATTTTGACACTTTGATCCTGATAAACAGATGATTGAAGTTGTTTTCATTTTTGGCTAGTATTGTGGTGTTTTCAGTATAGTTTGAGTCTCTGCTGCTTTTCACAAAACTTGTTTTCTTCCTACAGTCTTGTGTGATTTGTTCTGCATAAAACCTGAATAGGTATGGAGAAAGTATGCAGTCTTGTCATACACTTTGTTGATTTGAAACTTCTCTCTGTTGCTTCTTGTCTAATGTAGAGGTTGTTCTGATACACATTTCTTCATGTGCCCAAGAGTTTCTCGCGATTTGCACAGTCAAAGGCCTTGCTGTAGTAAATGCAAAAATTAGTTATCGATTTTTCTTTTGCCTTTTCATGAATCCATCTTACATCCGCAATGATATCCCTTGTTCTTTACCCTTCTAGCTGGTGATCACTGTGGATGTAAAATGAAGCCAGAGTAGTATTAATACCTAGCACAACCACCAGAACAAATGTGGGTTGAACCAAAACGCTTCATCTGAATTGTTCTAATTAATAAAAAATAAATACAACAATTTAAATAAACTCCCACCCACAACTTATGTACGCAAGCGGGACTGGAACATTGTTCAAATGCAGTCAGTGAGGATTTAATGTGCTATCCAGCTCTCAAAACATCACAACTGCAAAAGAGTGGAGGACATAAAAAAAGGTCAATAATCTGTAGATTAACCTGTTACCCTGCAGGTAGCCAACTCCAGAATCAATGCACCCCCCACAAAAAGAGAGCAAAAAACAATATATATAAAATGAACCACACATGCAGTGAGTGATATTTTGGACACAAACATATGGGGAAGTCATATACTTTTATTTTAATGCAATACTTTTTTCTAACATAAAGGGTTTTCTTCAATAGTGCATTTTTTTCCACAAATCATAGGGTTCAAAATTATTAGTACCCCAATGATTAATATTTGGTAAAGCCACCCCTGGAAAAAATAACAGTACTGACCACTCCTCCATAAAGTAAATTTCCCTTATATTTTAAGTCTGTGCTTGTGGCCTGAATCCCACCCATTTTCAGGGACAAATTAGATTTGGATACCGAAGGATTATTGTAATTTAGGAACTTTGCCTAGTATGCTGTCCTTTTTTCAATATAGTTGAATTCCAACTGACACTTGGCAAAGTTCAGGCATTGCAACTTGTGGGTTTCACTCAGTAAGGGCTTCTTCTCTGCAACCCTTTTAAAGAGCTTGTTGACATAGAGATGGCAACAAACTTTTATTTTGGAACTTGATAGCCTGAAGTTTCTCTTGTAAACTGCTGTGTTATAAACTGTTTGGATCAGCAACACAGGCAGGGCCAGGATTCACCACAAAAGGCTCTTCAATAACACAAAATACACCAAAAAACAAACATAATACTGCTTGCATCAAGGCTCCTCCCCCCTCACACGCTTTCCCAAACACAACTGCCCAGAGTTCGCACCCCAGCTGCCTTAAATTTTCCAGTCCTTACATCCAGGGATAGGCAACAAGGAGCTGTCAGTCAAGCCAGGTCCCACCCCTGCCAAGGTGGTACCACCACCAGCTCATATTGTGCATTTCTGAAACTGTGAGCTTTGGCTTTGTCTTTGCCTCCCTCACCATCTTCCTCAGTGCTTATGGGTCCAATATTCACGTGGGTCCTTTTCTTGATAAATTTGCAACTGTTCCACACTTGAGACTTATCATTATTGCCCTGACTGTGTTTAGAGGCATTTTCAGCTGTTTATGTATTTTTTATTATCTGTTACCTGATCTGTGTAGGTCAACAAGCATCTGTCTCTTTTCAGGTCACAGCAGGTTGGTTTTCCCCATGGGGATGGAAGACAAAGGGATTTTACATGCATGCAACCTCATATTTATACCCTAGAAAAACAGAAACTGTTGAAAGGCAGCATTACAGTTCCTGGAGAATGAGACCAACTAAAAAGCACAGAATTTCATAAAAGATGTCATTTTGTTAAGTTTTATTTTATTTGTTAAGTTCTTCAGGGGTGGCAATTTTGAAATATACATTTATCAGAAAAAACAGTAATACTTAATAAAATATTTTGTGTTTGAAAAATTGGTTCATTAAAATAAAAATATATGGCTTCCCTCATGTGTTTGAGCCCAAAATATGACTCATTGTAAGTGCTGTTTATTGTGTACTTTAATTTTTACCCTAATTCATGAAAGCTGCTAGTAATTCTGGAACTGACTACCATTTTGAAGCCTGTCAGTGAAGTGACAGCTTTACATCATCCTGCAGTTCCATATAATACCTCCACATTTCTTCCTCCAGCTCTAACTTGAGGAACTGCTGTCTGCAATTCAAAAAACATGAAACTTACATATGTTTTTACATTTCTTAATATGCTTTCTTTTTTTGCTTGTGTTGATTTCACATTGCTGCTTTGCTTACCATAGTACCTCTTCGCTTTGGATTTTACCACTGCGCTTTACATTTTACTTTTCCAGTTTGCTTTGTGTTTTACTTTGCACTTAACTATGTTCGATGTACCTGGCCTGTGGTGTTAGGGCATCTTCACTCTCCCAGCGCTTTGTTCATTGCTGCCAACAAGATAAACTTTGCCACTGTCATTTCACTGCTATGGTCTAAATGTTGGTCAATGACCTGTGAGTGACCTTTTTATGTGGCACTTCAGTAACTATAAACAAGAATACCTTTTGACAGTTTGTACCACCCTAGCCTAAAAGGCAGTTTACCATAAGGTTGTTTTCTGCACTTAAAACATCAATACTAAGTTAGAAACAAAAGTTAATTAGTCCTTTTGGTTCTTTACTGTATGGGGATATAAACATCATCACCTTACCCTACACTCAGATAAAGCTCGCAGCATCGACTTCAGCGACCAGTAAAACAGTCCTTCCTACCAACTGTTGCTATTACAGCACCAGCCTAACATTATCACATGTATCTCTGTAGAAGGAGTGAGGGGCACAAATTTTATCACAATTTTGTCACTGTATACATTTAAAGAGTAATTTGCATAAAACATATGCAATGAATGCAATAGGTGTATCAAGTATTGGACAGACTAAAAAATATTAGCAACAGTACCTAAAAAGAATCTATAGCTACACAGCTCTGTTTTTCCAGCTATAGCCTTGAAATCTGGCCCAGAGATACTTCTCACACTAACTGAGGTTTTGGCGCAATCCAGTTCATTAAACTCCAGAAAGCTACTTACTGTTTTAAAATTTTTAAATTTAGTCTCTGACAAGGGCTGGCAAGCCAGAGTAGTGCTATCACACACAGCAGGTACCAACCACACACGCAGAGACTATATTAAAAACACTAATGGATTTTCTCACTACGCATATACACACAGACTCACTTTCTCACACGCTACAAACATGCTGACGTACTTTTTCACTCAGTCGTACACAAGTTGGAAGAAAATGTGGGTGATATATAATTTGTTGTTACTGTCTGCAAGACAGTCCACATATTCCTGTGCATGACCCACACACACAGAGGTACTAAATTCAACAAGTTCAAAGGTAATAAAGTTTGGTTGATTTATTACTGTGTGCAGTATCGCTAGAACGTTTGTTACTGTCAGTGTGCTCTTTGTGTTCAGTCAAAGGAGCCAGTAGCTGTTATTAGTGAGCAAATAAAAATGTAAAAATTAATAACATATTATATAATGACATCATCATATCACATCATGACACATACATGGTACTGCCCACATTAGTGATATACAGTATTGTGCAAAAGTCTTAGGCACCTGTGGGAAAAGTGCTATAAAGCGAGGATGGATTCAAAAATAATGCCATGAATACTTATAAATCAATAAAACTTCTAAAAAGTGCAGTAGACAAAAAAACCTCAGTGAAATCAATATTTGGTGGGACCACCCTTTGCCTTTAAAACAGCATCAATTCTCTTATGCAAATTTGCATGCAGTTTAAGGTAGAGGTTGGTAGGTTCTTCCAAACATTTTGAGTAACTGGCCACAGTTCCTCTGCAGACTTTGACTGTCTCTGCATGTTCTCCCAGACTGACTTGATCATACTGAGCTCAGGGCTCTGTGGGGACCATAGCTTCTGTTGCAGGATTCCTTCTTGTTGCTGAAGATAGTTCTGTATGGCTGAGACTGGGTGTTTGAGGTCATTCTCAGGCTGCAGAATGAATTTGGGACCAACCAGAAACCTCCCTGATGCTAGACAAAAATCTACCTGTACTTCTCAACAGACATTGAACTTGCATAACTCGGGTAATGTTTTCTAAGAGGAAAATACAGGTAAAACTTATTTTACAGCCTCTTCTGCCCACCAATGACACACTGGGTAGAGGCGCTATGAGAAAATATTGTAAGGTCGGGTGGTATTGTAGCTCCCATCATGCTTTGCATTGTACATAGTTGATGTGTCCAACACGTGTCCTGTGGTTAATCTTGCTGCGCAAGAATAAAGTTTGTGGTCCCACGATTCTGCCCTCCAAGCCCTCCGTCGCGCATTGTTACAATATAAAATATAGCTTTAGCACATTCAACTTGTCGTTGCGAAAACTCTGAGTTCGATGTTTAAATGCCCACATCTCTGTCGGCAGTGATCGACAGAGAACCGGGGGCGGATGGACACCAGGTGATCTTTGTACAGAACCCGCGCTGTAAGTGTGAGGCGCGCTGTGGGGGTCGTAGCTCCGTCACCGTTATGTTACCACAGCGGTCGTAAGTCGCGCTCCTTCCTCCGCTGTCTGAGGCGCCAAAGGGGCGGCTCCTGCACAGCGGACAATGCTGAAGGCGCGGGGTGGTTCTGGTGGCTCGTCCAGGCCGACTCCTCCCGAAGCTGAGGACGAGGGAGAACCCAAAGTATCCGGAAGACCCGGGCGGACGGGAGCAGGGCTGAGGGTACGAGGGAACGACCACCAGGGCTGTAGCCCATCGCCGCAAGAACGTGTTCAACAGCTGGAAGCCTGAGGCACGAAACGCGTAAGTGTTGGATGCATCAGCACGGCTTCAAAGGCTAGATATGGGATAAAATTACAAGACGGATAAAAATAAAGATCTGAAGGTGTGGGATCGACATCTTTGACACTTTGTCATGTGGAGAAGGTGGGATTTCACCCTCGCCGGGGCTGTGAGAGTTTATAAAGACGGACAACAACTTTAGATTTCAGAATGGAACTGAGCTCGAGGATCACAAAGCTTAAAGGCGACACACAGCTTCCGGGAAGCTGTTCCCAAAGCATGACGTGATCATCAGTACGTTTTAAGAACAGAAACGTCATAATCATAGGAATGACTTTAAAAAATCATCAATAATCACTTGTCCCGTTAAACGTCACGCTGGTCCGGGGATTGTGCCAGAAGCCCAGGGCGTGAGGCAGCTGTAGTGTAGCGCTGTTTTTTTTTTTCAACTTCAAATTACACTGAAGTTTTTTTTTAAGGAAAATTAAATTACAGAAAATAAAAAAAAGTCTGTCATGTTCGCGCCCCTGTTCAGCACGTGCATCATCTTATGGTCATCAACACGATCAGTAAAAGTTTCATAAAAGTGTCCCTCGATTTAGTCACAGGTGAGGTTGCTCATAAATTTCAGCTGTAACTATTGTAAATAAAAGTGCTTTTAAAGACTTTTCATTTTATTTTTTTAAACCGGTTTAACAAAACTACGTTGCAGTTAAAGCCAATTTAAATGACATAAATAAAAAGATGTTCACAAACTCCTTTTCAGTTCCAGCTAGGTGGACTGATAAAGATGTGCAGTGTTCCTCACCTTACTGACTGCCAGCACTCACAGGTATCTCACAGGACCTGTAGGTTCAGTGGCTCTAGATGACTTTACTAGCTCCCCACGCTCAGGTTTCTATCCTAACTATGTTTAACTGCCAACTAACTGCTGAGAGCAGAAATGTACATTACTTTCACTGGGAGAGTGAAATGTTTACGAAACTATCATTTAAACAAATAAAGGGAAACTGTTTACATTTTTTAGTGGAACAGTGGCTCAGCATTGCCTCACATGACCTGTGCTGATCAGGCGAGAGTTTGAATCGGGTTCAGTCCGTGTAGAGTTTCTGTGTTCTTCCCATGGGTTTCCTCTGGGTGCCCTAGCTTCCTCTCACTGTCCAAAGACATGTGTTTCTGATTAATTGGTCACTTTAAACTGCCAGGAGTGCATGTGTCTGTTAATGTGCATGTGTACGTGTGTCCCATCCAGGGGCAGTTTTATGGCCCGCTTCTTCGGTGGGCTCTGGACTGCCATGGCCCTGTTTGGCGTAAAGAGTTGGGACAGATGGATGTAATCCTGCATCTTTTGAAATTAGTAACTGAAACATTCATAAGAAAATGATCCAGTAGAAAGACAGTGTAGGATATTCCAAATAGGATACTCCAATTTAAAGTAGGATAAGGGGATTCACACCACATCTGTGTAACTGTATGAAAAACCACAGGTGTAGTGGGGGAATGCATGGGTCTTCTTGGTGTTTAACCACACCTAACATGTCTAAAATTATGAATAATCCTGAAAAAAAAATGAAATCCCCCAATACCTGGCTTTCTTAAGGTCATGATTCTGTAAGTAGACAGTTCTCCTTCATACAACACAGGACTGCCACAGAATTCATGGGACCAGTGCATGGCTTTTAAAAATCATGTATTTCTCCGTGGTTTAATTTTATTGATAATACTGTGAAGCTTTTCTGCTATTACTATTATCATTATAGTGCCGTTCCTCCATAAAAGTAGTGATTTTTATTATTCTCACAGAAATTGTTTGTGTTCCAAAAACAGCATGTAGAAAATTGTCATTAAGCAATATGTAGCTGACCTAAGTTTATGGAGCTACTAAATTTTGGATTTTCCATTCTATATTCAGAAGTAAAAATTTGACCAGATATGTAAGATGTTTCCAAGGTCCTCTGAGTTGTTCCTCAATTTCTAATCTTTCTGTTATATTTTAAAGTAAGCCTATATATAAAAGGGCACATTCTGTAGACCTATACAGAATTTCTGGCATCGTGTCCAAACAAGCCAGTGATCAGTTCGCATCGGTTGCAAGTGTTGCTATGACAAAAGGCAACAAAAGTCAAGCCAGTAAACCATGCTATCTGTTAATATGTTTTTATTAAGAGGTCAGGGGATGTTGGTAAAGGGAAGGTTAGAATATTTCAGCCTGAATGAAGGTTTACAGCTTGTTTAAAGGTCTTTCATGGAGGAGAAGATGTAAACAAAATAGTGGCAAAGAGAGGGAAAAGAATATGAGGGAGTGCTGGTAAAGGACCTGTTGCAGATACCATAAATTCTGCTGTAAAAAATGTGCTACTATTGAACATCAGCTTCCTTTAACAATTTGGGTGGCAGGGTTCCAAAATAAAGAGCACGATTCTTAGAGATATTAGAAAGGTACACTGCACCTCATTTCCCCTTCCCCTTTGCATTTATTTACTACATTGTTATAGTTATGTATTTTAGACAGTTCTCCCACAGTTTTAATATGTTAGACAGTTTATAGGAAAATGCAGATTTGATACCCAGACATAGGGCCCATTACAAAACAATGGATCCCCTGAGGCACAAAACTCGTGTACTTGATTCTATGCAGCATTTAGCTGTATATCTGGTTTGTTAGTTTTTACTTAAAGAAGTTACAGTAAAAAACATGTGTCTGGTAACTGGAAAATGAGAGATGCAGGAAGAGAAGAAGAAGGAGGAACTTGGAGGATGCAAGGAAAAATGTGCCAAAGTGTGACAAATAAAGCATTTAAGCATTTGGGCCAAGCCTGGGGAAGAGGCTGTCTCTGGTATTACAAGTGAGAGTTACTGTGGGGGTTGCAGAGTTTGAGGGCTCACGTGGAAATTTTAGCTAGCAGGAAAAAAGAATTATCTATAGAGCCATGAGTTAAGGGGACATATATAAAGAATTGGATGGACATTACCGCACAGGTCATTTAGTGGTTCTTGCTTTTCCAAAAGGCTCTAATGTGCCTTTGATTTTTAAAAAAGTATAATGGGACCCAGAAGACAGCAGCTAGGTCTGTTTCTGTAGCAGTTTTCTGCAAACTCTTCCAAAGTCTGTATTTGCAACTCTAATGCAGCGCACAAGGCCATGGGGTCAGTCTGCGCTCCTTCGTCTTTATGTAATCTTGCTGTTTATTTTTACTAAGCAAGAGTCGAATCTCACGGGGCTCACGGATATGTCAGCTGATGTGATCTATGTCTGTGTCCTGTAGTCCACTTTCTTTGTTGGTGATAAGTGTTGTTGTCTACAACTCATGGTTTCTGCATTACAATGGTCTGCTTTGGTTCAGATGTGAGAGTCATTTTTGGCATCATTTTACATAGCCCACAGTTTTATTGCTGGGATTAACTGGGTACATCTAGAAATGCTCTGCTGAAGCATTTCTTTGTAAAGGGAAGCAAGCCATAACCATGTCTAATTGGTGCTGGAAGTAGAAGAAATGGCAGCATTCCAGTCAGAAGATCACAAGGAGCCCAGGGGCTGAGTCTCAC
The DNA here is from genome assembly GCA_900497675.1 of Arapaima gigas. NCBI lineage: Eukaryota > Metazoa > Chordata > Actinopteri > Osteoglossiformes > Osteoglossidae > Arapaima > Arapaima gigas. Next base: position 1,298,214 of record UFQX01000048.1, read on the forward strand.
TCACAGGGAGAAATGCTGCTGCTGTTGGTCCTTATCCATGTCTGTATTGTACAGGTCGGTATCTAGTCCAGATGATGATACTATGCCTCTCCAGCGACCTTTAACCTCATCTAACTATATAAATTGGAATGAGTGCTCTAGCACTTTTGCTCCTTTAGGTGAAAGACAAAAGTAGATGTCATCAAATCTTTGGTAGTATACGTGATTTTTTCAATCTGCCTGACTTAAGTGACAAATTGATTTGTTATTCATGTTGAAGCTGTTTTTCTCATTAGTTTCAAGTAGCATAAAGCAGTTGTAGCTGGCTAAAGGATGGCTTATTGTGAAGCTTACAGCCTCTCTGGTTAGGTCCAGTGCCTTGATGTCCATTCGGACTCCATGAAGCCTCTGAAATATTAATCGAGCCATCTTGTGTGGTTGTTTCATTAGTATTTAATATTTCATAGCATTTAAGACAATTGGCATAGCCTGTTACCCGAAGGAAGGGGTTGTGCATTGATCCGTGTCATTGGTGAATTGAGGGCGGGGCTGGGCAAAGGACCTACGTTTTGCGGTTTGCGATGGAGCGGCCTGGGGGACTTTTTTCATATAGCTTCACACATGAGTTGTATTCACATGAATCTTGTATGTTTTCCACATTATTTCAGATGTTCTTATTGAAAGTGAAATTAGACTGTGGAGTCTTCCTGATATGTTGGTACTTTCTCACATTAAGGCATATATTGTTCTTTGAGGAGGGAAGGGGGTTATTTGAGGATCACTCGATTGTTTCACCAGGTTGGGTTTCCTGTTTGAACATTTTCATAATGTGGAGCGTTCATGAAGGAAGAAGAGTGTAACAGGATTCTCACCCTCCAGACACAGATGCTGGGTGCTGTGTTTGCCTTCAGGAGATCATTTCTGGTATCCTCTATTGCTTTGTGTTTTGCTTAACTCTTTGAAGGCAGTTGTCAACAAAAGGGAATTTAAAGCTGTAATCAATGTGAAACACAAAAAAAAGACATTTTCTATTTTGGTTTAACCACCAAGATGGCCCAGTGTTGGGTTCCTGCGATCACTGTTACACATTGCCAAAAGTGAATGGACCACTGCATCAGAGATGCATCACAATAGCGTAGATGTGTAAACAGCAGCACAGGATAAAGAACAATAGCTCTCAGTATGAAACAGAGGGCCCAAATAACAGGCTGTCCTAGTCCCTCAAATTTCAGAAAGAAAATTCTGGATAGGTTTCTCTCTGAGTATCTGACTGTGGAAACAGCAAATTGAGGCAGGTCATCTCATAGGCAGTGCCAAACAAGCTGTTTCACCGACATTTTTCAGTCACATATGAAAATAATAATACAAGCCCAGCTATACTGCCTGTAGAGTAGTGTCAACAGTGCAGTACTTTTTGCTAACAGTGTGCCTTATCCATTCATACGATTTATTGTTTTGACTGATATCTCACACTTCAGAATAGTTCTTAATACATTATCTTGTTTTTGTTTTTTATTTTGTTCCATTATTTTTTTCATAGTTTATGCAAAACAAATTCCATGTACATAATGTTCATGTGTAAAATGAAAACTATTGTGTTCTATCATATGTACAGTTTCTTAAAAAATGTGTATGTTGTAAAAAATTCAAGCTTTTCAAACTTTTACTGATGAAAATGTTTCACTACTTTCACAAAATATGGTTTTTACTGAAAAATATTCAGTCTTCTGAGACACCTAAAAAAATTCAGCCTCAAAAGAGTTAAAGTGTTCTATTTCACCCGAACAAGCTGTTTCAATCTGTTATTGAAAGAAGTAGAAATTTTGAAAAACAGTGTAACACGGTAAGACATTTTGCATTATTCTTCTTCTCTGCTGACATTTTTAACTCTTTGCCTATATGTCTGTCGACTTGATCATTTGTGCGAGTGTTTTAATCCAGCTCTTGCAGATTGTCTCTCTGAAGCAGCTATTTGGAATGTGTTGGTGTAGATCTGTTTGCCCTTGAATTTCTCCTATGCATCCATGGAGCATCAAGGAGCACCTATATTGATACTCATACCCTATGTCCCTCACCATGAACACTGACAGATCTGTTTAGATGGTGAATTCGATGACCATTGCTCCCCTGGCCCAACAAAGCTAAGATGGATTATGGAGAGGACTACGTCAAGATCAGTGAGAACAAGTTTGTAAGCAAGTAAGTCTGGTCAACCTTCACAGCCTCACATGGCTTGCTGAGTACCACAGTCAGTGTGACAACAAGTGGGAATTGCTATCTGCCTAATATTTTAGGCCTTCTTTTTCAATTGTGTACTTAATGGAAATTGAAAAATGTAAATTAAAAACTTGTTTTAGCATAGTCTTTTTTCTTTTTCTTTTTTTTGTTGCCTGTCATTACAGAGAAACCCTGCTGTCACACCTCAGGACATACAACATTTACTATGAAGGACAAAATCTTCAGCTCAGACACAGGGAGGTAGGATTGTGGTCTTTGATTTTCTTGCTCACATAATTCCAAAGAGTTTCTCCTCTGACGTCTCATCTTTGCTGTTATAGTTAGATCCCTAACATAAAAGTTATCACTTACCAATTCTCAGTGGTTAAGCTGACAATTGTAGCTTCACTGTAGGTGTGCTTCCTCGGTTAGGTATGTCAGTGTGTTTGTATATGTGTCATGATGCACATAAAAGCCTGACTAGATGTCTCAATGTGCGTTGTTATTGTGCTGGGTATCTCCATCTTCTTTTACTTAAAAATACCAGGGTTGGGTAATTTTGCAATCTGAATGTTTTCTTCTTACTTTTATTTGAGCACAGTTTTTTTCAACTTAAAATTTGTTAAAAAATGTTTAATTTAAAAAACATTCTGAACATCTAAAATTGTTCCGAGTCTTTTCTTTTGGTAATAATAATGCATTCTAAAAAATTTTGAAATGGCTGAAGACATTGTTGAAATGTAAAAAAAAAAAAAATTTTAATTTTTCACCCCAACCGTATCTTTTCAATTTTAGGTTGTAGAAGATTGTGTATAAAACACATACAAAAACAAAAACTGAAACTAAATCAAAAAAAATACAAAGTTTGTAATTCAACATTTGTCCTACTGTCAGATCTCAAAATAACTATATTTATTTTGGGCAGCATAGTGTCCCAAAAATATGCTTCGCCAAACATCAAGGTTCATATTCTCCGCATTTTGTTTTAAGTGTAACGGCTGAACTAACCTGATTCCACGGGCCTGTTTTCTTGTGCTCAGGAGGAAGGGGAGCTGATTGTAGAGGGCCTGCTCAATGTCTCCTGGGGGCTGCGACGCCCAATCAGGCTGCAGATGCAGGATGACAAAGACCGAATAAGACCCCCTACCTCCTCCACATCCTGGCATTCAGGCTGCAGTGTGGAGGCACAGAGGTCAGAGGTCATTGCAGCATTGACTCATGTACTGTAGATTTGTACATAAAAACAAACAAGAATTCATATTTGCAGTATGTGCACGTTCAAACACATATACATGCAGACAGAATACAGACACACATATACTGCATAAACCCACTGACCTGAAGCCACTAATATAGTTTCTCAAAAGAAGAAAGGAATAATGGATATTTAGTAATAATTACAATTTTTGTGCAATAATTTATACTGTTACCGTAATGATACAGTTAGATGGATAGAGTAGCCAAAAAAATAGTTGTTTTTTTTTTTTTTAAAAAAAAACAGTTTTTTTAAAACAAATAAAAGTAAATGTAATTGTCTAAAAATCTATTTCAGTAAAAGTAAAAAATGACCAGGTCAAGAATGGTTTTTTTACAAATTACTCATGGAGGTCCGTGTGTCTCTTAGTAGTTGGGGTTTCCCACGTTCTTAGTTTGCCCCACCACAACCTTCACCAGGACAACAGGGACAAGAAACTGAAAGATTTATTCACATTGTAGTTTAATTTTCCACACTTTACTCTTTGTAGAATCGTCTGTTAATTTGGTCAGGTCAAAAGTGATCTCATATAAAATGAATATTATTGCCAGTCCAGAAGGTTGTTCTTGAATCTTTGTTGAACATTTGTTAGTTTTTATGAGCAAAATTTTGGGGAAAATTTTGCTTTCCACTTGCTGCTGACACATTAAGTATTATTGAACTTGTTAAGGTAACACTATTTTCCAATTCATTTTAACATATATAATTTAGAACATCTTGTGATAATTAATAAGACATTTGGCTGATAATTTGCATTTTATTGCAAGAGATGGCTACATTGAAATCTTGTGAATCATCATGTCATAATTGTAAATATTTTTCATCAAAGGACCTATTTTTAATTGTTCTCTTAAGGTTAACATTTTCTTATTCATTCTTAATATCATGGGAAAAACTGAATACAAAGAAGAAAAAAGGCAGATTTGATTGAAGAATTGTTATGGTTCACATAAGTACAGTGTAATGTGATGTCCAAGTTCACAGCCATTCAGTGTCAAAGAGTTTAGCAGCTGGAAGTGTTGTGTTGTAATGTATGCATGTATAATCCGATTAAAACTTATACAGGGTGTAGGATGTGAAGAGTTATCACTTCAGTCTGTTGTTAAGATTTTTGTTACTTGGTAAACATATTAAAAAGAATAATTGAGTTGGTGTCCTTTTGTTGCACCAACAACACCACAGCAATAATACTGGCTTAGTTTTAACTAAAGTAAAAGTATTAACTGTGAGAAAGTCAAAAGTAATAAGAATAAAGTTAAGGAAGTGTAATGGGGTAAAAGTAGTTTTTTTACAAATGTGCTGGAGTCAAAATAAAAATCAAAAGGGTTATTATGAAAAAATTGCAAATGTAAAATGCATTTTTCCCTCAAATTTGCATAAGTATAAGTAAGGGATGAATGTTACACACTGCTGTTTCTAATATAGAGTCGGTTTTAGGAGTCTGCGTTTCTGTTTTTGTGACTTTGAACCTCTTCCAGTCTTCCCAGCACGGGTGACCTTCTGCAAGCCCTTCCTCCTGAAGAAGAACCAGAACCTAAGAACCAAGCTGAGGACAGCACAATGAAAAATAAGGAAGAAGGAGGTGAGATTTAAGTATGAGCAGGAAAGAGAAAGGGAGTCAACATTTCTTTTAAGTGTAACTTTTTCTACAAACTAAGATCTGCATAATTAACGAAAATTGAATTAACAAGCCTGATATACATATAGTTCCCAACTCACTGTAGGGTTCAGTTACAACCACGTCCCTTTATACTGAATTATATAAACCGTAAGGATATATAAGCAATGAGCTTGCATGAATGCAACGCTGTGTAAGAAGGCTTTTATTTTTGACAAATGTAACAATATTCACATGAAAAATTCTGATAGAAAATAATAATACATAGTTCATTTATTTAATTATGTTTACATGCTGTTGTTATTCTCAACTTCATTCCTAAACCTAATGTAGCTGCAGCACCGGTAGCTGTGTGTGTGTGTGTGTGTGCGTGCGCGCGCATGTAAATAGTTGTGTGTACCAACCTTTGTGGACAGTTGTATTGACTAATGTATTTGGTAGCTTTGATAGGCATGTCTGTGTGTTTTGTGAGTCCTGTATTAAGATATGTTAAGGCTAAGCAACACTCCTGTTCCCAAAGACATGTCTCCCAAGCTCTAATTCATTAACCTCATGAGCAGGTTGCAGAGCAGGGGGTCAGCCATTCTTAGTTTAGCTCATTGCAAGTGGCATACATGGCAATGTGGGGACTACTTGTATTTACGCCTGATAATTTTTGTACTCACGTGTCTCATCTGTGTTGTCCATCTATGCCCTTTATTGTTGGTCAAAAGTCATGCTAAATATAATGAATCAGAAGATATGTTTTTCGCTACGTATCCCTGTAATCCCAGTAAATCTTACCAACAGGTCAAGAAGGTGACAAAGACTCTCCACAGCTCTTGCGGACGAGAAGCGACGTTGGGATGTGGAAGCGGGCCACCCAGCGATCTCCTAGCAACCAGCGAAGAATCAGACGTCACAGGTTCTCAATCAACGGCCACTACTACAACCACAAGGTATAGAATATGTAAATTCTTTATTCTTTCAGCTAAAAAAATGTCAAAAAGCTAGAAAAATATGTCAAGTCAGAATTAAACATTATATTATCGATGGAGATACCCAGCATATGATGTGTTTTTGCAAGGTCTGACAATATGTGCTCCCTTGCCTGGGCAGACAGCGGTGTTCACACCTGCATATGGCTCTGTCACCAATGTCCGCATCAACAGCTGCATGACCACGCCTCAGGTTCTGCGTGTGCTTCTTAACAAGTTCAAGATAGAGAACAGTCCTGATGACTTTGCTCTCTACCTAGTCCATGCCAGTGGGGGTAAGAGTATGTGTGCCTGTGTGTAGCAGTATGTTAGTGGGTTTGCATAGTGTATGTGGGAGGTGTACTGTATGTGTGTTATTGCAGGCATATGATGAGTATTACATAAATGTAAGGGCATTTATAATAAAAGTTTTTGAAGGCCTGCATGTACAGTGCTTGGAAAAGTATTTAGTCCAATATTCTATTTTCACAGTTACATATCTCATAAACTCGAATTTTTATTGTTTAGAGTGGGATTTTTTTTATTTTATTGATCTTGAGATTGTCCACCTGAAAACAAAAAAAAAATTCCTGAGTATAAAGTAATAAAAAAACATAATACAATGATTTAAAATATATTCATCTCCCTGGTCAGTACTTTGCTGAACCATGTGGAATAATTTTTATAGCCAGTAACCATTTAAAATACATAAGTCTCTATAAACTTTGCGAATCAAGATGGAGCAGTTTGTCCATTCCTTCTTGTCAGATTGGTCAAACGGGACAGGCTAGTTGGGAAAGAATAATGGACAGCAAGGTTAAAGTCCTGCCACAAATTTAAAATGGGATTAAGGACCATACTGAGTCACCCAGGGCATTTATTTTTGTCTCTCCATTTTTCATATAAAGCCACATTAAACTTTAGATCATTGTCTAAAGCTGAAGAGTAGTTTGCAGCTGTAAAGGGTGTGAAAAATGTTTTCAATTGCATAATTTATGTTTCTTTATGTAATTTATGTTATGTTTCTTTCTGTATTTTGTAGTGGCGTGTGTGGATTTCAATGCATAAAAGAGTTAACACAAGTAAGTAATACTGGTGTGCACTTAACTTTTTTTTCTATGTCTATATTCATGCATATGTTGCAGAACATGTACATCTGAAGCACACAGACCACCCTCTTGTAGTGCGCATCCTGGAAGGGCCCTGTGAGCAGGTCAGCAAGATATTCCTCATGGAGCAGGACCTTGGAGAGGAGGTCACCTATAATGTAAGGCTTCACAGTCCTCCAAACTTTCGCACGAGACTATGATACTCAGTGGTAATGTGGCAGGAGGCACATCAGAGCCAGGAACTTCTTTGCTATAAATGTGTTGTACATAACTGTAAATTTGACAATGGTGCAATACATAAAACAGTTTGAATTGCTGCAGGAGTAATTGCTTTGCATTTTCTGCATTAAGGAATGTTGAAATAAAATATATTTTAGGGTTTTCTCAATTTTCGTCCACTTAAACTGCTTCAAGAATAATTCATTTTTCAATATTCAGTAATTAGGAATGGCAAAAGATAAAAAGTTAAACTTTTTGGTGAACTTCTGGTGAAGCCTTATCTTGATGGCTGTGCTGGAAATATGCAAACTGCATAATACCACCTTCCCCTCAAGGTTGCCCAGTATATCAAGTTTGAGATGCCGGTTCTGCAGAGCTTCATCACCAAACTGAAGGAGGAGGAGGACAGGGAGGTGCAGAAACTCCAGAGCAGGTACATCTTCATGCCTCTGTTCATCCCACGGTACCACTGCTTCTGTCTGCTAGCTGCCTTGAGAAAAATAAAACATTAAATGTGGAAAGTCGAACGTAAGCAGGGTGACAGTAGCTGTGCAAAAACATGTTTTTTTAAAAGTATCCGCCCCAAAAACTGCTCCTCCAAATGTTTCCTTAAATACAGGTTGCAGAGTAAATGTAACTGCTTGCTACCGCTGTCTGGTATCTCGTAAAGAAGGAAATTTGTGTCTGACTCCTTTGTTGTGATGTCACTTCTTGGGATATTCATAGTGCAAAACTACTTGGTATACTTTCGCTGTACTTTCTGGCGGGAACAAAGCGCTTCCCAGTACTTCTAACCATCATATGAGAACTGATCCGACCTTTTCTTCCTGTAGTCATCCTCTTGAACCTATCTCTCTCCAAATCTCTACACAGATACCTCTCCCTGCGTTCTACGATTGAGAAGCAGCTGCAGTGCCTAACAGAGGGTCCAACATGCATGTGAAAAAAGAATATCAGCTCCAGAGTTCTGAATTAACAGGTCTTTGCATCCAAACATGCAACCCTACTGTGTTCTACAAAAATGAATGCCCTAATGAACGCTAAAGTATTTTCACCTGTTTATCAGAGGACTACCATGTTATTTTTATTCTGTACTTCTTGAATTCTTTGCTTCCATGTGACCCTTCAATATCCAATACTTCTGCCTTCTTATTTTCACTCAGCCCACACTTCCCCTTCCTTTCTTTGCTTGACCCTCTGCCATGCACCACTGCCCCTTTTCACCCATATTGTCTCTCCTACCATGGAGCTGTAGCTCTGACCGTATTTGAAATGTATTTATTGTAAAAAAGCCAACTCACTGAAGCTCAAAACAGTGTCTATGCCCAGTAAACAGCGCTTGGACAAATAAAAAAAGGTGATTATGTAAAGAGGGAAGCACAGTATGGAGGAACATGTGGAAATCATTTATTGTAAGCATGCATTTCCCAAGTCAGTCCAGTGGCTGTCTTGTGATGAGAGATGCTGAACACAGGGTCCAATCTTCATAAACACAAGCTGAGTCTGGAGACTGAGCCTGAGGGACAAGCATGTTTTTTCACTTGTCTTTTAGAAACAAGTTGCTAGGGAGCGAAAGTTCCAGGGATTTCATTGTTGTGTTGAATGTTGATCTTGTCCCAGATCACACTGGCTAGGCTGACAAAGCTCACGTTAGGATAGGTACAACATTTTACCTTCTTAACTAAGTGCCTGAACTACTTTTGACCTGAAGTGAACTTTACATCCACTGAATCCTGGTTTCTCTGTGCTGATGACATCTCTGCCTCTCTGAAGATACTTTTTGTAGAGATGTCCTGTTGCTGTTTTTTATTCAGACCATTTGGGCAGTTTTTTTGGCTTTTCTTGAAGCATCACAGACACACAGCCACAAAGATGGATTAGGAAAATTATTTGAACAAAGTTAGCAATAGATTGGCTACTGCATCTGTGTGCATGTGTATGTGTGATTGGCTGTACGTGGTGTGAAAATATAGTTTAAACTCTGGAAATAATGTTTTTTTTTTAACCTGGATGCATAGTAACACATGTTTTGTATCTGTGCAGAAAGCTTGCCTTGCATGTGTGCTTCTGCTTCCCTAGTTGCTTCTTCCAGGACTTCCCAACACCCAGTTAAACTGTGCCATGTTCCATTAAAAATGTAATACTGAGTCCTCATTATCTAGAGGAAATACCAGCGGTTGGAAGTGTTGAAACACGTTTGTCATCGTTGGACGTTCTGTTTGGGGGCCTGGTGCTAACACCTGATCGTATGCTTCAGTTGAAATTTACGTTGTGACGCGTCACACTCTTGACATTAACGCAAAACGTGAGTTAGTCTCTTTGCAATAACTGGTGATACTGGATTTTCTACATTTTTTAATGAAATTAGAAATTCTTCAACAGTAGCACACATTAGCTTGTTTCATATGCACAATACCTGCACGCATCTTTGTTACGTTTGATCAAATTAAATGTGCTGTTACAAAATACACCTGTAATCCGAGACATTACAGCACTAACAGGTACACAGGTACACATGGAAAGGATGTCCTTTTCATCACTGTAAAATAATCTTTATTGCTGTTTTGTCAGTGGTTTACGCTTTCTATGACATACTTACCAAGTGTGTGCAAGATGTTTGTATGTTACACAGCAATGCCATTAAGGTCATATGAAGGTGGGTACTTAAAAAGTCATAAACGGCAAATATCATTGTTTATATTTTACTTGACGACAGACAGTTACTTGGAAATTGCTTTAAGCTTGTTAAAATTAAATAAGCCGCTACACAGGCGTTACGCTTTGGCTGTGCGTTGTGGTTTGTACTTTTGCAGACCAGAGGAAAACAAAGCACCTAGAGGAAAGAAACTCACATGAACAAGGGGAGACCATCGAAACTCCACACAGACTGAGCCTGGTTAGAAGTCACACCCGACCAGCTCAACTACTGTGGCAATACACCGTGCCACCCTTATCACAAGTGTCAAAGTTGGTGCATAACATTATCGTGAAACATTGTGAACTACAATAACGTAAAGGCACGTTTTATCATTCATATTAGCATATTGGCACAAACTCATATCGCCGAAACAGAACGTACGAAAAGCAGCAGGTGTTGTGCTGTAAGACAGCGCGAAGATTCCTGTGTTTTGTGGGAGCACATTAGCACGAAGAGGCACCTCCTGCCTCTGGCTAGAGATTGGCCCCTGTAGTGTGAGTGGCAGCAGTAACACGGTCACCAGTAAAGAGGGCAGCTCAAAGCTCACGCTCACGTCCGCTGAGAAGCTCTTCGTTGCACCACACGCTCATCAGGTAAGCATGGACTTTTCATTCGCTGTTGTTGCACACTGGTATATTAGTATTCGTATTCGTATGTGAGTGTTTCATGGTTTTTTGCAGTCCTTCAGTACTGTTAGATGAAAAGTACTGCTTTGGTGCTCCATTTCATGTAAACCTTGTAGCAAAGTACCAATGGAATCACATAATTTATTAAATACTGTTAACCTCCTATCCAGGGTGGTCCCTTCTAAGGCCAGTGATTCTAGGATATACTCCAGACCACTGTGACCCTGAGCAAAATCAGAAATTAATGAAAATGGCTGAGAAGAGTGAATGACACTGAACCTGATAAAACTAGGACTTGCACACATTAAAACTGCATTAAATTCCTCCTCATGTGTGGTCCTTGAGGATTGCAGCTTGTGTTTTTTGACTGAAGAACCAGAGCTCTGCACCACAATTGCATGTTTGTTTTATTAAAGAGAATGATAATATTGTATTATATGGTATGTAATCTCTTTATGAAACAGCCACGCTTACCAACACCTGCTTGTCTTTTCCAGCATATATCCCAGAGGCATTGTGTTAGCAAGGGTACATTCTGGGGAAGGAAATAAAGTTGGGTAGGTGTTTATTAAGCTTGCTGGTGGAAAAAAATTCCAGGTGTATAAATTTGAAAATAACTAGTTGGATGCTACTTCTCTTCTGATCTCCTAACTGTTCAGTAAACATGAATCATGACACCTGTCACGATCACCTTTGTATTTTCTATAAATTTTACAGGGATTTTATATTTTGTGTGCCAAAAAAAGTGTTATTCGACAAACTGTCTGTGCCTCAACAGTGTCATGTTTGTATCTAAACTTACATTTGTTGAGAAATGCACATTTCTTTACTCTGAGTTGTACATTGCATTGGGGGTACAAGCATCTGTTATATGAAAAAATGTATGTCAGTGTAGGATCATATCCTCAGACCTAAGACCTGTAAGTCACCTTGGACAAAAGTAAAGTGCATAAATGAATGCTGAACTAATGTTATCCATTTACTTGTTGATGCCCATAACAAAAAAATGCTAATTCTGTTTAACACCCAAATGGATGCCTGAATGCAGTCTGTGAGAGTCAAAAGTAGAAGGAAAAACAAACTCTGATCAGTACCACAAAGCTCTAGGGGCAGGTTCACAAGGAACAAAAGATGTCTTTTGTTCTTCTTTTCCTTGTTTGCCACTGAGTGGGTGGCACGTTATTCCAGACATGTGATTGTTTCTATTTATTTGAATTTGTCCTATTGTTATGAAAGGACTGTTGGTTCAGAAGCGTTGTATTGTACTGCCAGAAGGATGCCAGCGAAATCGTTGAAGGCAGTCTTGTCTGGACTGCTAAAAGAACTCAAAACACAGTAAATTTCTGAATGTGACTGCTCATGTGATCTGCTGGCCTTCATTTGCATTAAGCTGAAGAACCACAGATGGATGAAAACATCTTGCGTTTTATTTGATAGCGCATGCGTTCTGTAATAAAAGAGCAGCATACGCAGTTTCTCGTGCAGATTTGTTCCTGTTTAAAACAAATTAAATGTATTATTTCATTTCATTGTATTATTTGAGAAACTTTTTAGTGTGTGATTTATCACTGTGTTCTTCAAAAGTGCTTTTGAAGATAATTTCCTCTAAATTCAGAAATATGGCAGCAGAAGAGTTACTATACTTGTGGGCTTTTTTGTCTTCACAGCTCACCTCACCAATGATCGGCCAACACAGACTCCTTCTGCTATGGGTGTCAGTGTTGCTTGGGGGCGCTCTCTTTCCAACAGGTCACTGTGGAAGCAGCAGCTGGAAGAGGCACCAAGTGGGAAGCATGGCTGGAGGTCCCAAACCCCCTCTCTCCTCTTGGGGCCGTGGAGCATCCCGGCAGGGACTGAAGATGGCAGGAGCAGCAGCTGCTGGGGCACTAGGTGGGGCAGCTCTGGGCTATGGGGTAGGGTCTTTGGGGAGACTAAGACCCGGCTATGGCTATGTCTATGACGGCGATGGCTACAACCGCTGGTACCCTGGTGAGCAGGTAGTTCACAATCAGTGGGTTTACTACACAGGTGCCTCTAGCAGCAGATCAGCTGTCAGCTTGCAGGTAGTTCTGGGATCTACATTGCCATTCATGCTGGGAAACTGGATTGGCCTTGTTTGAACTACTCATTTCAGAGATTTGAATTATGTTCCATTACCCACACTGTCTGTGGAAATGACATGCAAGTTGGAGCTTCCCAGCACAAAGACTGATCTGCAAAGCATCTACTAAACACTAAAAAAGTTCTTCCCATCCCATCTGTCTATATCATCCTGCTGTTCATTATTATGGTGTTAATATATTCAAAGTAGCTCCACCTAATATTTGATCTGAAACTGAAAAGGATCAGTTTCAAGTGAACTGCAGCAGATAGGTGAGATTTTGAAAAAGTCCAAAACATTTTTAGTGACTCAGAAATTTAAGATTTTCTGTAGATGATAAAATCGCAATAGCTGTCAGTTTATAGACTACATGGCCTTTTGTGCAGCCAAAGGGGACAGCAGCAAGGAACCAACCTGACTGAAAGAATGTGGTACTGTTCTTCCACACAGAACTCACAGCTGCACCACAGAACTGTTTCATGGGTGACATAGAGGTAAATGCCAAAAGAAAGAAAACACTTGAGTAAATGAACGCCCAAACTTGCTTAAGTTCAGGGAAGGGTTTTAAAACCATTTCCAGGGAATTTATTGTCAGTCGGAAAGGTCATCTACAAATGGAGAAGTTCGGCATAACTGAAATAGTGTGCTCTGGACAGATGAGTAAAAGGTAGAGCCGTTTGGTCGCAGTGCAGGTTGTTTGGCAAAAACCAAAAACTGCCTTTGATCAAAAGAACCTCACACTAACTGTAAAGCATGGTGGTGGAAGCATTATGGTTTAGGCCTGCTTATCTGCCTCTGAGTCTGGTCAGCTTGCCATCATTGAGTCAGCAATAGATCCCATATTGTACGAGAGAGTACTTGTTGAGAACGTGATGCCAACAGACAGAAACCTAAAGCTAAACCATAACTGGACCTTGTAAATTTCAATGACCCCAAACACTCAAGCAAATCCCCAAAATAATGGCTCAGAAAGAAGAAATGAAGGGTTATGGAATGGCCAAGTAAAAGTCCAGATCTTAACCCTGTGGAAATGCTGTGGAGGGACTTGAATTGGACAGCACATACAAGAAAGCCCTCAAACATCACATAGTTGGAAGATTTCTGTAGGGAGGAGTGGGAAACAATTTCTCCAAGTCGATGCAGGAGACTGACAAACAATTGCAAGAAACTCCTTCAAGAACGGATTTCTGCCAAATGGGGCAAGACCAGTTACCAAAACTAGTGGTGTGTTTATTTTTTTCACAACAAAATATTGTATTTTGATTTTTTTGCTAGATCCCCTTTCTCTATAAATATGCTTGTATGCTTGTGAAGATTAAATATTCATATATACTGAACACAAATTGCCATACTTACTTACTTTTTCTCACTCATGTACTAAATTAAAGCAGTTTGGGAGAACTAAGGTTTGACTATATCTGTTATTCTGTTATTTGTTTGTCTGATTGTCTTGTCCAACACAGTAAGCAGGGGTTCACACATACACACCTCACTACATTCAAACACGCATTTCTTGTTACACACATTACTCACATCTCACCTGGGCAGTTCAGAGCCTTATTTGTCAGTGCAACCACAGACATTAATACATTTTCTCACACACACATTGCTGTGTGTTTGACCTCAGGGAACATGTTTGGCCCAACCATGTTACTCTTGTACTGAATTCAAGCAATTGAAGGATAATAAAGTTTGGGGACACATTATATTTGCTCATCTATTTCTCTGTTTCAGGACAGTGAGATTCACACAATTTAAAACACTTTAGTTACCGGTTCCACTCTGGCAGTTCCCTGCTAATTCGTCAGAGGAAATGGCGCTTCAGTCGCTAGGTACAGCTGTGTACAGAACTAACAATACTAATACGTGCAACAAGTTTAAAGGTTATCAAGTTTGGTAATAAAAAATAATTTATTACTCTTTGTGTGTCACTACAGTGGGCATGTGCATTTCCATCTGTGGGTTTGACCTTCTTTGCAGGGCGTGCATGGGACAGACGTACCTTTTGTATTAAATGCAACCGTTTTTGGGTCCTTCTACCCAAAGTACCCACAGCAGGCCCCTCTCAGAAAAGTGAGAAGCCAAGAGCTGTTACCCCTGAGCACCTACTTACCACCCACAACATAGAGAGCAGATTAATTATTTTCTATGCCGAAAAGAATGACAAGGGGGGGGTGACTATGGGGGGGTGCTGGAGGAAAGAACCAAACCGGAGAGAGGGAGGAGTGACAGCAGAGTAGTGTGCTAAATGCAACTGTTTTAAGGATAATACATTTTGGTAATATACATGTAATATGTTCTTACTTTTTACCTTTCCACCTTTCTGCTTTCTAACCTGAGCATTGGCAGGTAACTCAGTATGTCAAAAGAATCAATGGGAAAGGTGATTTGGGTGAGAAAGGTAGAAAGACTTCAGGTGGGGTGTATGTGCTGTACGACTCCAAGTGTGGCACACAGCAAAACAAATCTATACATGAAGGTGGTTGGAAAGATTTAACATGGGCAGTAAATTCCTAAATTTAACCGTGCTGTTAAACTGAAACCCTTTAGCACAAGTTGACATGAATAGTTTTCTGCAGGCAGCAAGCAAGGCTGTTCTCTGTCTCCTCTTCTTTTCACACTCGTGATCGAACCAGTAGCCGTAGCTATCAGGAATATCAAGGAGGTACGGGGTGTGTGGGCAGGAAAGAAGGGCCACAGTATTGCTCTGTATGGTGACTAAAACATTGCAGCTTGAAAAGTCTTCCTCTGTCCACCAGTAATATTTAATATATTGTTATTATATAAGTATTATTGTGTAAGTATATTGCTATATTGATTCCTCCAGTCTGTCTCAGCTGTTTCGATTAAATTTTGAACCAAAAAGAAAACAAGATGACTAACTGTGTTGGATAAACTTGCTGCTCTCTATGACGGGGAGGATCGCAACCATCAAAATGATAATCCTACCTAAAATTTGTTATCTATTTGCCACGATCCCAACTCAGCCAACTACTTGCTGGTTCCGATCGCTTCATTGAATAATAACTCAAGTTTTCTAGAAGAACAAACAAGCCAAGCATTAAACTAACCACCTTAAAGAAACAGAAGTCAAGGGGGGCTGGATGTACCGTGTTTTTACTGCTATTATTTGGCAGACCAGTTACAATATATTACTTCATCCTAGTAAAAAAAGACAGACCGTGGACAGAAATAGAACAGAGTGCAAGGAACTCTCTCTCACTGACTTAGTTCTTCTGTTGCCCCATCATGGTAGATTCAGAAGATGTTTCTGGAATCCTGATTGTGGCCAAATACCTGGACAACCTAGTACAATCGGTGGTAGAAGATACTGCGTGTTGTGCATCAGAAAGGTGGCATCACTTGGAGCGCAGAAAATGGAATGTGGAAAATCAGGCTGTAAAAATGGAAATGCATATGAATGGCCTCACAGTGAGAAGGAAACTCCAGTAAACCAGAGTGCTGCCATTTATTTATCTTTCCTACCTCAACCTGTCTGTGTCTTTTTATGCTGTATAATGGTTTTTTTGTTTGTCTGTTAAGTGTGTTGTGCACTATGTCCAGGAGAAATATCTTGTTTTTCTTTGTACACCTGTACAAGTGCAGAATGACAATAAATTCACATTTATCGTCTTTTTCACATTACTGCTTCAGGAACACAATAATGTCAACAGCTCTGACAGCCTGGAGGGAAATTAATAAAATTGTTGGGTCAACATGGACACTGTATATGGACTCCAATATGACACAACCCTGATTTTGCAATTAATAGTTAAACTATTTATTCCAAACATTGGGAACAAAAGGATCTTTCCCATTTCAGTCGATTTTTTTAGAACAATGCTTTGCTCATTTTCGATGAACTACATAAAAAATACGACACTGGAAAAGAACAAAATGTACAGTAACACCAGTTAAAGTCAGTTATTAGATCAAAATTCAGTAAATCACACCACAACTTGGAGCTGTGTGAGGAGGAGAGGAGATTCACAAAACACCACCTAAAAAAGCTCTTTCTAGACTTTAGAAATTATTGTTAAATATGGACACAATATGCCTTCTCGTGTCAAAGTGGGAAAGAGATTTATTACTGATTTCTGGTACCGACTTCTGGACACAAATCTGCACGAACATCTTCTCAATGACTAATAACACCACTTCACAGCTTATTCAATATAGGATGAATCATAGAGACTATTTCGCCTTACATAAGAAGTATACAATAGGCTTAGTAAATTCAGGTCCGTGTTCATATTGTACACTGAGTACCTCGAATATTTAGTTTCACCCTTTTTGGTTTTGTCCAACTCCACAAAGTTTCTGTCAAGCTCTCATTAATAGAATGAATTTCAATGAATTGCGGCATCCAACTGTCTCCATCTGTGTCAACTTGAAGATCTCTCACCATTTTCCACCTATTCAAAACCCACAAATAATACTTAATGCTTTTACTATTGCTAAAAAAGTCATTTCATTGAATTGGAAAACTAGAAGGGAACTTGGTGTTACGCAAAGGTTAAATCTTCTTGTGTAATACATTTCAGGTGAGAAAATTTCATCCTCTGTTAAAAATGTAACACTTCTGAAGATATTTGGGGTCCATTTATTGCTAGATTAAATTATATAAATTATAAATCATTTAAGTGAAATGGATTGTCACTGATTTCCTTTTGCATGAGCCAATATCACTCTCACCCCTGCCTTTAAAATAATGATTTTATAGTAGTACCATGTGGGTCATAAACTGAGGTGAGTATGCATTTGGAGCATAAATCAAGACCACTATCACCCCCCCATCTTATGTATGTACCTTGTTATAGTTAATATCAATGTGTTTATATATAAAGGTATACATACACACACATATATATACACACACCCACACACACACACACACCTTTTTATATAAATATATACATCTATGTATCAAATAGATATAGATATCAACTATAATAACGTGCATGCGTATGTGTGTGTGTGTGTTTGTTTGTGTGTGTGTGTGTGTGTGTGTGTGTGTGTGTGTGTGTACACACAGTACTGTGCAAAAGTCTTAGGCACCTTTGGGAAAAATGCTATAAAGCAGGGATGGTTCCAAAAATAATAAATAAGTATTAATTATATTATTAATTATATCATTATATTATATATTATATTACTATTAATTATATTATATTAATACGTATTAATAATACTTATTAATCAATAAACCTTCTAAAAAGTGCAGTAGACAAAAAAACCTCAATCAGATCAATATTTGGTGGGACCACCCTTTGCCTTTAAAACAGCATCAGTTCTCTTATGCAAACTTGCATGCAGTTCAAGGTAGAGGTTGGTAGGTTCTTCCAAACATTTTGAGGAACTGGCCACAGTTCTTCTGCACACTTTGACTGTCTCTGCATGTCCTCCCAGACTGACTTGATCATGTTGAGATCAGGGCTCTGTGGGGACCCTAGCATCTGTTGCAGGATTCCTTCCTTTTGCTGAAGATAGTTCTGTGTGACTGAGATGCCTAAGAGTTTTGCACAGTACTATACATATATACAAACTTTATGTGTGTGCAGATGTATATGCAAAGGTTGATCAAAAAATACAAAAAACTTCATTCTCTTCTCAGACCTGAAAAAATGTCTTTGTTTTATTTGATAATAAAATATAATTATATAATATTTTCACTATAAGAAGTGAGAGAACTACACAAACGTTTACCACAATTTCTCCTTGTAAAACTTTGCCATATATTTGGTCGTGTCATTTTTCCTTTTGTTCCGCTGGCCTATTGTGTGCGTGCATAGTAAACTTTTGTATTTTTTCCAGGTTGACACACATGATTGCATGTTACATTTGTGTATATAAATAAGCACTTTAAATAAGATTTTAAAATGTGAAGATGATTTCAAAAAACTTGGGATTCCAAAGATTCTGGAATTTTCACCAGTCTTAATCTTACAGATTTGATGGAAACCGACTGTTCTAACCACAGGTTTAAAGAGGAGCAGTGCCTAGTCTGAAGATTTACTTCTCTCCATGACAAGAACTCTCAGAGGCATGAAGTCCAGTGGAATTCAAGTGCAAAGTTTATTTGGAAAACTTTTTAAGCACAAACATGAGTTTTGCAGGGGGTTGAGGAAAATTTGAGTGCACTGGAACAAAGAGACTTGGACACCGTGATGAACAGAGGCAGTAAAAACTAGGAGACCCAGGGACAAGGAGCAAGAACAGCGAGCTCTGAGCAACCGGTGTGCTGCTTGACTCTTTTAAAGCCTGGGTTTGCAAAAATGAAAAACTGAAAGATTTCCATCAGGTGTGCTTAGGTAGTCCTGTGAGGACCTCTGCTGGTATTTTGAGGTATTACACATGGCACTTCATATGTCAACCAATTCTAGACTAGTGGTCAGGGCCTAGTGGCACATTTTAAATTTGATGCAGAGGACTCCAACAGTTTGTCAAAGTTCCTGTTTAATGTGCAGTTAAAATAGAGTGCCAGGCATCCAAACTTTTACAATTATGATTAAATTGCGGAACACAAATTGAAGTGAGTCCGCATTTGGAGCAGAAACATTTAAAATTGTTATGTGCTGCTCAAAAAGAGAAGACCAAAGTAAACCTGCCTTCCTGGTCATGTTGCTGGCAGTCAAAATTAAAGGTGCTATAGCTGTACCTTTTCTGTTGGTGCTAGATGAAGAGAAATAAACTTGGACAACCCAGTAGGACAAAGGTAGGTTTCTTGCAGGAAGCCGGTTGCTAATTCTCCTTTTTAAGAATTTTAAAATCTTTTTCCTCTTAATTATATCACCAAAATCCTTGACATTCCAAGCTGGGGAGGTCTATACCCATCAAACCTAATCCCCATAAATTATGTTCAAGATTAGATTATATTTTTATAGTAAATAGTTTATTCATGCAGTTTGGTCTTGCTATTGTTTCTTATTTGTAGCAACTTCATCAACCTTGTCAAGCTCTTATATCGAAACTGCAAGTCAAGACAAAAGGTTTTCTGTCACGTGGTTTTTCTGGGCGATGAGGTTGCAAACAAGTCTTCTTTCACCACTGTTTTTCACACTTGTGACGAAACCATTAGTAGAAGTAACAAAGACATCCACAGTGTAGGAGTAGGACGGGCAGACCTCCGTATTTCTCTGTATGATGATGAATTACTCATCTACCTGAGGTAAACTCAGCCAACAAAGAAAATGCTTCATTACCTGATACAAGACCATTGGGCACAGATCAAACAAATGTCTAACTGGTTTCATCTCACACCAGATTCTTTATGAGTCGATATGGAGCCTCAGGGTATCAAAGACTGCTAAAGTCACAAGATTTCACAAGATTCCAAGCTTATCTGGGAACTTTGTCATATTTATTCATATTTAACCTAACCTCCTCTTCTAAGCTTTAAAAAAATTTACAAAAGACCTGGTGATTCCACACGGCCTTTTTCCATGGTCTCCTGTTGCTTTCAACCAAGATCTTTCCACAGACATTAGTCAAATTTGACTCCAGAAATGGCTGGCTAAAGGTTTCTTGGACTTCTCACATCTGATTTCAGACAAAAGAATGGTTCGCTTTGAACGTCTAAGAATTAAATTTGTGAAAGATTCCAATATTGAAAATGTATCCAGGAGCATAAAAAGGGGGTAAAAAATATCAATTTCACACTATGTGTGTGTGGGCGCATCCTGGGAAATGCAAATGTAAGACTGCTTTCTGCAACTGAGATTTGTAGCAGTTGTACGGGTTGGATGTTGATGTACATGATGCCTCCCTCTGTTTCTTAGATCAGCTGCATGTCAAGACCACATTTATACCGAGTTGTTGTGACTCCTCTGCTTTGTCTATCATCACAGGCTCAGTCTCAAATCTGAGAATATATTTTCTGTAATAAGAATAGACCTTGCTGGAGTTGTCAGTAAAAAGAGCAGGTATGCATCTTTTCCCCCCATTCTCTTTTTTGTTGATGAGTAAATGGATGACCTCACATCTGACAAGTGTTCATGCATATTACCATGACAACTGCAGTGCTGTAGAGTGGGTGAGAAGAGGACATAATAAAGGGACAGAGAGAGAGGAGCAAAGGGAAACAGGACTCTGTAATGTGAGCGGCAGCCACCCACAGCCATCAATAAACCGCATCTCAAGGCGCAGCAACAGACATTCTGCATTAGAGCCACAGCGAAGGTCTCATTACGCTGCAGACTTCATCAGGTAAAAACTATACTCTGCTTTCACGCATAGTGTTTAACAGAACACTAGTATAATAAAATCATGTGTTTCGTTGCTTGGATTACTTCCAAAATACTTACATTTTATATCAAGCGGTGAAGTTTCACCGAGGGAAACATTAATAAAACTATCCTTAGGAGATTGGAAGCTTCTTTGTATGTTAAGAAAAACAATTACACAAACTTCTCCACATATAGCGTATACTCAGAGACTTCCTTTATAGAGCCAAGATGGAGCTCTAACTTTTCTTATTGGTATTTTTGATAGAAATTATTTATGTAAATGAAGAAGAGGAAAGAAGAGAGAAACAGCTGTTTTTCAAAGCAAGTGTATTTTACAATAGAGGCCACACCATAAAAGAGGTTTAAGGTTTCATTTCCATATTTTCATATGAAAACAAAAAAGAATGGAAGAATGAAATGGAACGTACCGCCAAGCTCTGGAAGTTTTCATTTGTTCCGGCTTGCTTTTATTTGTTGCTGAGCGCAGCACGCGACTTTGTGATTCAGCATGTCTCCGATTGTTTCGAGAGTTTGTTGAATTTGTGCTGATTTGTCGACAGTGTAAACCCCCCCCCGTGGCTATTTGGACTCATTGTTTGTCCAAACCAGCATGATCTCTGTTGTAATGACCTGGCAGCAGCAATAGGAAAATAATATATCACCAATTTTCCTGAGGATTTAGTGAGTTTCCCCCAAAAAAAGCAGCAAGGCAAGTGAAAGCATTGAGTTTGGTCTACATCAGCCTCCAAACAACTGCTGTTAGTGTCTTGTGTTATAACAGATAGAATGGATACAGTCCAATGATACAGATGTCAGCATGGGTGATTTCTAGAATATGTTGAATTTGCTACTTGATAAAGTATTTGTTTCAAATCTGTGGTTTTGAATGGTTTGTCGAGGGCAGGTTAAAGGTTTTTTTTAACCTGTCCACTTTTGTGTCACCTCAGCAAAGTCCTGATGACTGGCCAAGGGAGACTGTACCTCCTGTGGACACTGCTGTTGCTCATGGCAACTCTAGTCCCCTGTGTCCAGTGTGGACGTGGAGGTGAAGCTAGAAGCCAAGGCAGAGGCAGATATGGAAGCAAGGGGATTAAGATGGAAACTAAACCCCCCCTTCCCTCATGGAGCCGCAGTGTCCCCCAACACGGCATGAAGCTGGCAGGGGCAGCAGCTGCAGGGGCACTGGGTGGATCTGCACTGGGCTATGGGGTGGGATCCCTTGGGAGATTAAGGCATGGCTATGGATATGGGTACAGCTATGGTGGCGACAACTCCAAGGAAAACTATGTGGCCCAAGAGGTCCACAACCAGTCACAGTGGGGTTACTACAGAAGTACTGGTGATGGTCCACCTGTTTGCAAGCAGTTGGTTGTGATACTGATATTGCTTTTAATGCTGGGAAACTGGATTGGAGTTTTTTAAAACTCCTTATCACTACAGAATATGAATTATCCCATCACAAATGGCTGTGGTTGTGAAGATGACAGATTACTTGGTTGTCTTCTTAAATGTGAAGTGACAAAAACCCAAATATAAATACAACCCCAATCCCAGGTTTAGAAAGGACCTGACTTGCATCACTTTCAACCCATTTAATGCTGGTCACACTTAAGTGCCTTAAATTCCTTTAGAGAATATATTATTAACCACTTTGTCTATCCTCATGTTTCCAGGGTACCTTCTGTTATGGTTCTTTATTATCTGTGGCTAGTACTGGTTTTGAGCAATGCTACTCACAAAATTATAAAGTTTATGGCTTACAGTAAGATGTCTGCAGCAACATTCAGCAATACTCTCTACTTTAAACCCAGAATTTGTTCTGGATTTAAAATATATATAATCCAGAATATAATTATAATTAATAATATAATAATTTTATAATTATAAATTCATCCCAAACAACAGGGATGTAACTATTTGAAGAGTTAGTAAGAAAACAACTTATTTTTCTGTACTAAACAACTTGAATGATATATACATATATATATATATATATATATATATATATATATATATAGACACACACTGACTTTAAATGTAAACAAATTTCAAATGGTTTCTAAATGGAAGTTAACATTTTTTGCCTCTTTTGACAGTTTTGAAAATTCTTATTATCTCTCAATTGTACTTATTGATGAAAAGCATGTGAACTTACAATAAAGTTTAATTTAGCTCTAATTTTTTTGGACATAAACAAGGACTTTCATGGAAGCGTCTTAATCTTCAGTCAAAACTGTCGCCACTTACCACAGAAACACTTTTTTGTTGTTCCACATTAGATTACTGCAACATTTTAGCCACCTGTGGTCAGATTCTGAGAAGTCTTTCATTTCCAAAAGCATAAAAATTGTACTTCAGTGCTCACTTAAATTTTGAAGCGGAATTGTTTAATTGCACATTTTTTCTTTTGTTTTTAAAACATCCACTATTTTTTGCACACATGGGACCAGCTTCATTTACAATGTCCAGCTTATGGTCATAATCATGTTTAAACACACTTTCACAGCAACTGGTTTCTTAGAAGAAATAACATCTTATCAAGCCTGAAAACTGAACTTCAGACATCCCTGTGGTCTCCCACTTCGGGTACAAGTTGGATCAAGCATAATATAGTAAAGAAATATCTCTTGTACGGTAAGAAACTTGACAATTTCAAAATGTTGCTTCCGTTTCTTAAATTATACAAAATAATCCTTCTCAGAGTTAAATGTTATTCTTTAGCAACATGTTGTCCAAGAACACATTTTACATCGTGCTACCACTGGTGGAAATATTACTGGTGCTTCACAACAATTATATACTGTGTAGCTTAACAATGGATATGTATTTTTAGCAAGTGTCGCGTAGGAATACATCGGTATGTTTGCAGTGCATTATTCTGTCAACATGCATGTGGATTCTGTATCACGTCATTTAAGCGCGGCAAAGTTGGAGATGCATTTGTTTACAAAGCCATTCATTCAGAGGAACTAGAAAGGCACAGAAGTAAACAGTTTAAAAAGACACTTTCAAATTAAGCAGATTGGAAGTCAACACAATTCTCTATATTAAACAAGTACTACAAGAATTGGTGCCCATATGACATGTAAATGTACATATCCCACTGGGACTGGGACCTAAGGTGAAAT
This sequence comes from Arapaima gigas, assembly GCA_900497675.1. NCBI lineage: Eukaryota > Metazoa > Chordata > Actinopteri > Osteoglossiformes > Osteoglossidae > Arapaima > Arapaima gigas. The sequence goes on from UFQX01000048.1 coordinate 1,322,345, forward strand.
ACTGCAAAAGCTAAAAGACAGACAAACTAGTTATATTAATTTAGCTGTCAGGTTTGCATACTGAGCTCCTCACGGTGATTTAACCTTTAAACCTATTTTTTACTGAATTTATTTAGGGTAACTTCCCCAAGGGTATTACATGAGGAACAGGGACTTAAACCTGGGTCATCTGAGAGGAAGGCAAATATTCTTGTGTTTTTTTTTAATCACTGTAGTTTTTAGATGTATATATTTTGAAATGCTTTAGCACTGTAACGTATATATCTTTATTCCCCACTGTAATGTTTTTAAAAGCTGTTTCAAAGGTGTTATATAAAGATTATTATGATATCGCTGTGTCATCAGATCTCTAGCTAATGGTGTATTTCAATCCCTCACTCGCTTTCCTTAACCACTTGTCCCGGTCCTGGTCATGGCTCACTAGAATCACTAGACACTGGAGTAGGAGGGTTCATCCTGTGACACCTTCATAAAAAGTTAAAAGGAATTAGGTGTGCATTTTTTGAAACTGCTGAATTTGTACTGATTTCAGATTCTACATCACAGTATTTCACCAACTATGGTCAAGATCATTCATGTTGGAAAGACAGACTGACAAACTGTAATAAGTAAGACTGGTTACAGGAGGTGAGAAGTGATAATTCTGTTAATATATAAGAACAAATTAAATCTTAAATACCTCAAAGATCAAAAGAGCAATATACAAATGAAATAACATTCATAAAACATGCATTGTAACGATCAGTCGCAATTGTCCAAGAATCTGTGAACGTAGCCCCTTTTGTATGCAAGTTTGATTGTACATATCTCAGTGAAGCAGGACCCTGGTGCTGAAGATCATCAGTGCACTGGTGAATAGCAGCAGGAGTCCACGACAGAAAGGACATTGTTGCATTGCATTCCCATTAAGTATGTCTTCTCTCTCAGTTGTCAGATTCTGCTGGTGCTGGGCTGCGTACACTATGAAAAATTCCTGACATCGCTGTACCATAAGCTGTTCTATCAGCTCAGGATATCCAATCTCTAAGATGCTCACTGTATCATTATCATCTTCCTGTGGGTCTGCTGCAGGGGCTTTGGAATTGTCCCACACTAAGATGTCAACAGTTTCTCCTTGAGAGGATGTGACATTGATGCTTCCGTTACCTGCCCCAACAGTCTTCAATTTTTCATTGCCTAGGCTTTTGTTCAGAAGCTCTTCCTGAGGTCCTTGCTTGCTTGTGACCTTCGGGTTGATCCCCTGTGAGGTTACCCCATCTGTGGCTTGCCAGGTAATATCATCATGCTGGCCCTTCAGCAAGTCAGTCCTTTTCATACAGCTCTTCATGAAGTTCTTGAAAGACTGGCCTGGCGGCACGTAGGCTCGGTTATTATTACTCTCATTCCTCCAGGGGTCCATTTGACTGGGGTCTGTCCATTTGGGATTCAAAGGATTAGGATCATAGAGAGTGTGATCGCCAACAGCATGAGCTCGGTGGCGGTGGTACATATAGTCGTTGTACATACGCTCCTCCACTGGGTTGTGAAACCTGAACTTGGATCTCCCCATCTTTTTGCCTATTACCATGCCGCCCACACCTCCCAATCCTGCAGCCAGTGCTGCCTTCTTCCCAAAGCTCTTGGATTTTATAGAGGGGGAATAACCTTTGCTTTGCACTAGGCGGGAAAAAGAGGAGCTCCCCACACCACCACCACCAAAGCCATACTCATGCCCCAAGTGTGGGCTCAGGATCTTGTCACTGGGATACGCCGCACCCCCCCCTGGGAAATGTCCAGCTGGTGGATACTGTTGCGGGTACCCTCCAAGACTGACGCCTCCTCTCCCTGGATACTGGTTGGGATATCGTCCTGCAGCTGGATATTGGTTTGGGTAACCACCAGCAGCTGGATATTGATTTGGGTAACCACCAGCAGCTGGATATTGATTTGGGTAACCACCAGCAGCTGGATGTTGATTTGGGTAACCACCAGCAGCTGGATGTTGGTTGGGGTGACCACTAGCTGGAGGATATTGGTTGGGGTAACCACTTCCTGGATGATGTTGGGACGGCTTTGTATTGGGGCTCTTTGGTTGTCTTGGGTAGCTGCCTGGTTTTGTATGTGTACTGTCGGATGTCTTATGTACAGACCCGGTGCCCCTGCTGTTAGATGAAGATCCAGTGTTCTTACTGCTTGAGGATGTCTTAGAACGTGAGCTGCTACGTCGAGCCCCACCTGAGTCAGCATGGAGCAGCAGGAGGGCCAGAGATATTACAGCCAGGTATGAAAGTCGCCCCATAGCTGCATAAGAAGGCAGAAAAATTGTTAAAAGAAATATATCCTTAATAAAAGATCAAAATACAGTGAATACTATATACAGTTACCAGAAGCACTAAAAACAAGCAAAAGCAAATACTGAAATTGCTAAAGGTACTTAAAGTTTATTATCATTCAAATTAAATTTACTTGATAGATTTATTTTTTTCTTATACTTTATGCTGTATACAAATACATGCATTTCCAGTGTAAAGTGTCAGGCTTCACAAAGCTACACAACCACAATTTAAATTTTTCGTACAATGGAGAGTTGAATCCAAAAAAGTAGTTATCCGAATCTAATCTGGTCCTGAAAACACGTCTGATATTGAATATATTTTAACAAAATTTCAAAGCACATACCAAGCTTCCTAGTCAACTTCCTCATATATCGCTAAAACACTCAAACACTTATATAACAATGGAAAGGAAGATTTATTCACAAGCTTTTCCACTCTCTTCAAAGACATTTTCAATGAATAATGTAGAGCAGACGATAGTGATAAACCAAAACAGAAAACAAAGCATGAGACTAACAGGGGAACATCTGAGATACAACTGCAGTGCACTCTTGTTAGCTTTCCTGGCTTTTTCTGGCCTTTGGTAACAAATTGCAGTCAAAGCAGGAATCCACCGAGTTTGTTTTGTTCTGAAAACCTCAGGGCTGGAGTTACTGTTCTGGGGTACTTATCACTTTTAACTGTATTACTTCTCCCACGGGTGAGTAATGAAAGAATATAACTGTGCACCTTCTGCCAAATGCATACCTCAAAAAATATTTCACCTTTACCACTGATTCCCATTATTCGGGTAAGTAACACACCCAAAATGGCCAACATATACTTCTCCGGAATTACATTCACACCCCATCGTTCCCTCCTCTCTTAAATCAATACTTTTACATTCCTAACACTTCACATATCATCTTGCCCAGCATCACATAGCGAAATGAAAGATTTTGTTCACACATTTTGTGGATGCAAATTTGAAAGAGCACTTTTTTGATTCAGATATTGAAATTTAAGCACAAATTTTCAAGCTGTAAAAGTGCACTTTTCAAGTAGAGAAATAACAGACAGAGAGAGACACCTGTATATTAGAGTTGTGTGAAAGAAATATTGATTTCAGGCAAGAGGAGCAAATTATAGGGTCAAGAAACCACTTGGAAGCTGAGATTGAAATGAATCCAGTTTTATTTACAGGTGAACGGCGCAAGTGATGAATCCTGGGCTCGTGGTGAAATGAAGATGCGGTGGAGACAAGGGACACGCAGACACTGGGGATTATAGAGGAAATAATGATGGGTTTAAAGCCTGGGGAAAAAACTAGGGCTCATATGAAAAGCTCACTCTCTAACAGGTTGGTATGCAAGTCGTCTCATTCGAGATTCTGAGGGAACTGTGTTGTTCAAAGCATGTTTCCTGTTCATGTCACTACCATGTTCTTTAATAAGTGACGTCATTCTGCTTGTGTTTTCAAAAGTACTTTTGAAGTTCTCTTGTCCAGCATAGTAAGGATTTTAGGTTCTTGCACTTCCTCTGAGTAACAATGGGCATCCAACAGGATTATCCAACATAAATCGGAGCGCTGCGCGAACACGCTCACCAAGTGAGCATGTGACTCATGGGAAAGTGAAGCAACAGCTAATAAGACACCAGAACATGCGTGTGTGCGCGAATGGGTTTAGAAGTTTCACTTTGGATAAATTCCTAACAGTAGAGTTTATTACAATAGATAGATTTTTTTTTATTACAGTGTACTGTACAATATTTATTTGATGTATTTATTTAGATTTTTATTGATGTTTCATTGTTATATTTTTTAAATTTCTATTGAAGTTTTGGATAAAAATACGTTACTGCAAAGTTTTTGTTGGAATACCAGCTTTCAGGTATTAAACTTCAATGACAGTTATAGCAAAAGCTACTCAGATTAAATATTTAATGACCATGATTTCTACTGGGGAAAAAAAAATTGGTTCCCGGGAAAAAATAAGATGTCGGCTAAATGTCTTTAAGTGAAAAATATGGTATTTTATGCATCACACTGATATATTTTACATTATCTAACAAATATGATTTCTAATATTTTAATGAGAAGTTTTCATTCAGTTGTTATCAATAACCACAATAAGAGCGCCAGATGTTTGTTTTTCACATGTACTACTGGTGAAGTGTCGTAAAACGGAAAAATGAAATGGGACTAAGTGTTTGTACTTGTGTTCTCAAAACGGTACGCAACAGCTAAAATGTTGTTCCTTGAAGGTCAGTGACCAACTGTATTTTAGCACTGTTTACATTAAAATGAATAAACAGAAAAATATTAATATATTTTACAATTTGTAACTGGACAGTTTATTTAAAACGTTTATACAGGGTGATTCAAAAAGAGCCGAACGCCTTCGTGAATTTTTTACTCAGCAACAATGGAAGTGAGAGAAAAAAAGAATATTCCCTCCATACCTGTAACAGGTGCGGCTGTAGCGACAGTCTGTTTTGGTCTCTCCACAGTCCAGGCAGTAAAAAAAAAAAAAAAACAGTTTCCCACCACAATTATAAACAAACCCAAAGTGTTTCAAACCCAACACTTGTGCAAAATGTAATAAAAAAAAAGGAAATAAACAGAGCAAAGTCAAATGCAGGAAAGCACACTTCTACAAAAAAGTTACAACTCTGAGCTCTTAAATTCAGGCCACCCGCTTAACAACCCCGCAGCTGGTTTTTGGACACGCGTGAACCACGCAGAACGTGATGTTTTTATGGAAAAAACAAAAAACTTGGCATTGAATTGGTTGCGTCGCATACGTTTTAAAAATCCTTTATTTTTAAGGACGTGTTCTGTATTTATATTAGGCATTAAGACATGATGCACTAAACACTGCGCTCCATTTTGTTTATGGACCAAAATGCCCGCTAATGGCCCACGTTTCTTTCCTTTGTGGTTTCCGTCGGTGAGACCAGAGAGCGCGCAGAAACTGGCAAGTTTTAGGGCAAAATCCCCGCTCTTGTCATCGCCTCTGCTCGTTCAAGGGAGGGAAACTGGTGCTGTGACAGAAAGACTAGGAGAGGCCGCTCAAGGACACATTCGTTGACATAGATCCCACCGAACGTGGTTGAAAGTTTTACAAAATATGACGCAAGCAAACTGGCGACGCAACAAAGCAAAATACCGCATCTCACAGAGTATCTTTGAGTTATGACAGAGAACATGCAAAAAAAAATTTACGTAATGCTGTCGGGAAAACAGATTTACGCTGCTGACACCCAAAAAACTGTCAGCTGACACAAAAAAAAAACATTTTTTTGATATTGCCAAACTGTAGGTGGACGAGGCACCACCACAGGTCACTGGACATGACCAGCCTACCTCAGTGATGGTGATGTCCCTGTACTGCTGGACACCGTGGGCCGTCCTGGCGGTCGAACAGACACAGAGTCGCACATAAGATCCGGCGGGGTCCTGAGGGACGGGCGGGCGTGGTTTCCACGGACAATTCCAAGAAATGACCCCCCTCCCCCCATAACGTGAGAGTGTAATAAACACAGGACCCCACCCCCCTCTTAGGCACTTAGGATCAAATGCAGACTTCAGATTAATGTTTTTGGAAGGGAATCCTGTGAGATGACCCCCCCAAAGGATTAAAGGAAACATGTGATGCTAGTTCAGTTAGTCATTTATTGTGTTCAACAATAATGTGACATATTGACAGAACCTGACACAATATTACATCAGTATTTACATCTGTGGCATAAAATACTATTAACTATATTATACATGTTTCTTGTATATATCAGAGCTCCTCAGCAAGATATAGGTGAGGATTTTTGTTCCTGTTTTTTTTTTTTTCTCAACAGGTTGTTTATGTTTGGTGAATATAGTACATTTGAGCTTTAAGCTACACCTGTAGAAAAGGGACCAGTGGGAACAACGAATGGAAACAACAGATGTTACAAATATTGACATGACTGTGAAGAGAATTTTTATGGGACTGCTGTGTTGTATGTGTTTATGTGCTTTTGGTACCAGGTTAAGAGAAGCTAATGCTTGGAAAGAACCTGGCCCGACGGGCACCGTATCGGGTCTCAGGTTCACTCTGCCTTCTCTGGCCCTGTTTCTCTCTTCGCCTCCGTGCCAAGTCCTCCTCCAACACCTGCAGTTACACATGTAGCATAGAGAGACACGTGCAGGTACACACAGGAATACATGCATACACACAAGTAGAGAAGTGGAGGGACACACATACAGACAAACACACATATACCAATATACATAGAAACACACACATTTACAAGGAGAGAAAGTATACATACACAGAGCCAACCAAATATATAGATACACGAATAGAGGTAGACAAGCACAAAGAGAACAGCACAAGCATAAACAGGTATACAGAGACAGACATAGCAGTAAACATGAAAAGAAAACCATTTGTCAGTGTCCCAGTTTCCTGTCTCTGATAATTTGGTCCATCTTAGTGAATTGCTGTTCTGCAGATACCGTCTCCCTCCCTCTGGCTGGTCCTTACCTCCTTCCTGCTGGCCAGCTTGTTCTTCCACTCGTTCAGCTCCAGGGTGTGCTCATTCTCCAGGTCCCTAATCTTCTTCTTTTCTTTGTCCACCAGAAGCTGCAGTTTTTCAATCTAACAAACATACATGCAAATTTTACGACGCTGTCCATCCAGTGGTCAACATAAAGTTATCCCCTTGGAGGGATAAATAATTCGGTAATAGACTGGATCTGTACTTATGCTACCTGCAGCTGTAGCCTGTCAGATGTGATGACGCAGGTACAACAGTGTGTTTTAATGTAGTTTTGGAGCATCCTAATATGCGGTTGAGAAGTCGTATGGTGTGCGAGTGAGTTTGTGTGACTGTAGGGATGTGCAGCTCTCTCTGTATAAGACTGTCACCACACATTTGTAGAACTCTGTAGGGGAGCTTTCAGGGGTTTCACAGGTGAGCAGCAAAGGTACCTGGAGCTGCTGGAGTTCATTGACATTAACATCACACTGCTCCTGTAGTTCAGACAGCTGTCGCTCCTGACTCTGCTGCAGGTTCTGCTTCTCCTGCTTCTGTCTGGCGTCTTCCTCTGCCAGAAACTGAAGGGTAGAGATAAGGCAGTTCAGTAGGTACTATCAATCACAGATGCGCAAGTTTCTCAGTGGGATAAACTACTGTTGCTGTTACCTTTCTCACACTTGACCGCAAAAGAAACATCACAGAAGTTGATTGCAGAACTTGTAGTCATGTTGTGTTTCTCAATGTATTACCCTATTAATGTTCAGAAAAGACCCAAACTGCAGCAGCTATTGCTAACCTGAGTGAGGCGTTGTCTGTGCTCAGATCCAGCTAGGCCCTGCTTCCGCAGCTCTAGCTTGAACTGAGCCAACCGCAACTTGGCCTCTGCACGTTGGGAACGCTGGAACTGTGTCCTCTCTTGCACCTGCAATGACTTCTGCTCATCAATGAGACATTGATGGAAGCGGGAGGCACGCTCTTTTTCCTGGAAAAAGAGGTGGAGAATTTAGTGCCTGGGTGGAGATGTCAACCATGCTTTATTCATGCCTGATATTAACAACTAGGCAATAAAGCTCACTTAAATACTACTTTCCAAGGTCAGCTGAAACATGAATTGAGGACTTCAGGTACAACAAGGACCAAAAAAGAATTACTATAGTACTTGTGATATGTAATAAGGAGACCTATGCACATTTGAGCAGATTAGACGTCTGGTGTTCTTGCCGCTGTTTTGCTTACAATTGCTGGATTATGGGGAGTACCGCTGTTCTCCAAGTACTGCACATTATTTTGCCAAGGGAGGTTCACAGTGTGAAAAGAAATGGATTGTTATCAGAGTCTGGCACTTCCAAATGGAATATTCCAGTCCACTCTTACCTTGTTGTGTCTCTTGGTGAGTTGCTGTCTCTGTAGGGAGAACTGCTCCTTCACCTGCTGTTTGAAGAGGTGATATTTTTCTTGCAGATGGCGTTGTTCCAACTCCCAGATGATGGATTCTCGGGCTATAGCATAGGAAGGTACAGAAAATGGAAAATCAGAGCCTGCTTTGCTAAAATTTCTGGTGAAATTGTACAGTTTTTACAGTATTTTTCAAAAACAGCTGTATTTTCCTCAAGATTCCATGCCATGGTGGATGAGATCAATATATTGGATCTGGATCTCAGTTGAGCAACTAATGACTAGAGCAACGTCATAAATAGCTGTATAGTATTTCTTTTCTTTGCTGTAACTACTGGCTATCTTTTTCTACTTGGGCTTCTACTTAGGGTGGGCAGCCACTGGCACTTGGACATGACAGTGCTGAGACCTCTCTGTCTTTTGTTGTACTCAGTACAGAGGGAAGCTCAGGCTTGTTTCAGTGCCAACCATGGTAGTCTTGTTCTTCAGAAGCTCCTGTCTGAGCTCAAAGGAAGTAAAAAAAAAAAAAAATCACAGGTGATGCTATGCCCCCTCAGTCCTTCTGTCATGTCAGAAATAACACTCGTTCCTCATATGGTGCGGAACACCAGTTAAAAGCACAATTTTTTGACAAAGATGTCTCTTGCTACCTGGTCCTCTTCTTCAGCCCTGTCTCATCCTCATCTAATGGGTTGTGATCACCATTTTCCTCCAAGATGTCCTCAGATTTGTTCTTCCTCATTGTCTGCTCCGTCTTCTTCAATATCTTCATGAAATAATAGGTCAGTGACCTTTGTGCAGAAAACCTCATTGCCATGGCTTCAGCAAAAAGAGCAATGGGTGTACAGGCATGTATGGCTCACTTATAGTTGTATGACTCCACCTGCTGTATCTTTTGTATTGTCTGAATGTGGTTCATGTGTGAAATTCGTAGTATGAATCTTCATAGCCAGCAAGATATCTGTCATTATTTGAACCCAGTTACCATTTATGACAGTTTTGAGTGTTCCTCTTTTGCCTTTCATTTGTTTGTATGTCACACTGGGGGTCAGGATTGCATAAAAACTTTTACCATTCAAGGTAATGGTAGTTACATTTTCCATTTTTGAGGGTTAACTTTACAGTGGGTTTTTCAGGTGCAAATTATCTTTCTTAGGTAGAGGAGAACTTACTGAGTTTTACCGAAACTGTATTTTATTTTTTGAAACAATATATTTATATATTTTTTCCTTGAGCCAATATTGTATACTTATACTTTTAACATAGTTATTGGTTTAGGATATGAAATAGCTTCATCTGAATCACTGCCACGCCCCCTGGTCCGGACTCCACTGGTCTCGATTGCCGATCACATGCACCTGGCATTAAGGCTTATAAATACCTGTCTGTCTGACGTGATCTTCGTGAGGTGTTGCTGTGATCCCATGTGTGCTGAGCATTCTGGCTGTTTGCCGCGCCGGTCACCGGCCTGCTTTGTCTTATGGCTTTTGCTTGTGTTTCATCCTTGTTTGCTTTGTCGCTTGTATTGAACTACTTTCTGGTTTTGACCCACGCCTGTCTTGTGACCATGACTTTGGAATCTCCTTTAGCAATAAACAGAGTTCATCACTTTATGCCTGCATGTGTCTGCACCCTTCCTTCAGTGTGAAAATCAAAATAGCATGATATTTTGACCTTTTTTTTTTTCCTCAAGCAGATTTTTGGAAGAGTACTTGCTTACATTGTCTTCTCATGATACAGCTTCTTTGATTAGGGCTCTGAGAGTTGGGTGCACATTTTCAGTCAACCTTCAGTTCAACAGACATAAATAATCTGTCAAACATGGACACTCTTCTGCATTAAGGGCTGCTAGCAAACTTTCCCCTACACTCAAACACAAAAATTAACCAATTTTTTGTAACTTGGTAAAGTGTCTTAAATTTACTGATATATGCAAAAAGTAGTAAGTCAAAAACTTGTATCTTGGGGGATACACACAAAAGTATGTTTCCTAAACTTTTGTCTGCTGTAATTTAAATTTAATGAATTTCATTGAAGTTATTCCGAACTGAAATATTTTTTTTTGTATTTATTAAAGTTTTTTTCTTTTTTTTTTTTTCAGAACCAGCAAAACCAGGGAATAAATCAAAGGACTATCTATTAAGATTGTATTTATTGTTACTTATTGTTTTTGGACTCACAAACAAATCCAGCTAAGAGTTTCCAACGCTAGTTGTGTTCATGACTTCAGGAGACCGTTTATCCCTTTGTAAGTCGATTACTTCCAAAACAGTACAAAGAGTAACAGTTTGATGCCAGCGCTGTGAAAATATCTTACCTCTCTTGAGCTGCTGTGTCTTAACCATAACGTCCCACTCCATAGAAGCCACCTTTCTTTTGTGCTCCTGTACAGCCCTTTGCAGAGCATCATTCAGCTCCTGTTGCTGTTTTTGTAGGAATCGTTGCTCCTGAGAAAAATAAACAAGCAAGTCAATGTGTTATTTGATTCATGTCTTGACCAAAAAGTTGTAGTAAGAGTAAAATAGAGCAGAGGTGTATGTTTTGTCCATCTTAACCCCTGTTTGTGTCTCAGGGAACCGGCTCATGCGTGGCAACCACAAACCTCCCTAGGGTCAGCACGCAGTGCTGGGCCCTTGCGCTCGAGTTCACGCTCTTGCTGGGCCTTGAGGCGCCGTGCTTCCTCCATGAGTTTTGTTGTGTGCTCTGACTCCATACGCTCTGCCTGCTGCCTGTACTGACGCTCCACTCGTTCCAGCTCACCATCATAATACTGCTTCTTGCTCTGGGAAAAAACAAATCCATCTGCTAAAGTCACACATAGAAGCTCCCTTTCAGTTTTGTTACCATCTCTCAAAATTCCTGCACTACTGCCTTACTTAAATTTTTAAAAAAAAACAAACAATGAAGTGCACATGAATGCAGTCAGTTTTGTAGAGAAAACACAGGCAGTGAAAACAGGTTGTACATGGAATTTGCTTCCTGAATATTTTTAGATGTATTGTATAGATTTCGTAGTCTTTTATTGCCTGTATTTATTTTAACGCATAAATCAAGTTCAGTAAAATGTTGCCCGCAATATATTCTTAAAATTTTTATTTCTTATGTCCAGACATGCCTGGGCATGCACTGACACTGGATTCAGTGCACGCAGGTCACTTAACATGCAGTGGGAATCCGCTGAGGACCCGAATTGTGAGACCAGTGTCGCATGACAACGGTCTTCCAGTACCAAAGCCACCAAAGATATGGAGTATAGAGGAGGTCAACAAAGATGCCACGATGCACGAGCCAGGAATGAGAAACAGCACTGATCCAGATTTTGAACAATGTACATTCAGTAAGCTTCACCTGATAACTCAATCTGAGTTAAATGACCTGGTCAAGGATTTGGGTTTGTCAAAGGCAAAAGTAGAATTACTGGATTCAAGACTGCAAGGATGTGGTCTGCTGTTACAAGGTATAAAAATTGCTGCCTTTTGCAGCTAGCAAGAAGATTTCACAAATTTGTTTGACCGTGTTGACAGTCTGTTGTGCTGCACTGACACTGATGGGTTCCCTGAAAGCTGACAACGTCCACCCTTCAGTGCTAATCGGATATGCTGCGCACCTGAAAGAAACCTATGAAAATGCGGGAGTTTCACTGAAACACATGGTGCAGCAACTACAACTGGAACATCTATGGTGACCTGGAAATAGAAGTGCCGCTACCAGGAATGCACCAAGTACTCTTGTTTCATATGCAAATGGACCAGCTGTGCAAAAAGCATTGACCACTCCATATGCACTTGGTTCCAGAAAAGTGTGGCACATGAACCACTTGTCTACCAAACAAAGATATTTTTGCCTCCTCTCCACATAAAACAGACTCATTAAAAAAATAGTGAAAGAGATGATCAGGAAAGGTGGAGGATATTTTTGATATTGGAGACAGATTTTTCCTAAAATTATTGATGCCAAAATACAAACCGGTTAAAAAGTAAACCATTTTTAAAGTTTTAGTTCTAAGAATGGCCAGTCTTTCTTCTCTTTTAGTTAATGTAATCCACTTAAGGTTGTTCTCACTCACAGACATCTCTTGTTCAATGTGACGGAACATCTGCTCCCTCTGTTGCTGCAACCGCTGCTCCAGCTGCGCATGTTCCCTCTGTTCCTCCCTTTGCAGTACTTTCAGTGCATGTAGCTCCTGTCGTCTACACAAAAAAAGCAAAAACAATTGTTTGTATCACAGATTTTGGAACCACCAATGGCCCCTTTGATCCTGTTATTCATTATATTAAGTAGATCTGTTAGTTGACAGGTTTTTATGAACGTGATCATTACAACTAGAAATCTTTCTTTTGTGTTACTTGCCTCCTATGAGGGAATAGTGTACCTGACAGAACGCAATTGTTGCTCCTTCTGGTTAGTCTCATTGATGACTTTAGAGGTGGTAATGCTAACTTCCCGACCATCCACCACGAACTTGCGTGTCTTCTTAACTGTTCTCCTGTTATGTGGGAGCTCCTGAAGGAAGGAAATTCAAGGCAAGAGGAGATAGTCAAGTTGGGGAGCCTTGTGTTTTTGTGCAATTTGTGTAGAAGCAGTTTTTATAACTCACCCCTTCAGTTCCTGAACTTAGAGGAAATAAAATCTCTGTGTCTGGGCTCTTAGGTTGACCTTCATTTATGGGGGATACTGGAGGATCCTCTGTGTGCTCATGCCCATTTGAGTCCATATAAGTTCTTTCACCTGTTTCATGACCTCCAGTTTGCAATTGTAAAGTACTATAATTCAAAACATGAGGATCTTCTTTATCTATTGGTACTTGTGCCACCTTGGCAAAATTCACCCTTTTGGGGGGTTTCTTGGCATCAGTACATGACATATTTTTGTTCTCAGGACTAATAATATCCACCTCTTTAACTGTGACTTTATCTTTCGAATCTCTTCTGTGTACCTCATCTAGACCATCCACCACATCTGGTACCTTTTCTTCACGCATTTCACACTCTGATGAAAAACGTCTGTTCTCTTCTGTTGTCTCGTTTGTTTCAACCTCATTTTCCTCAGCAGCTCCTATCTCATTAGTATCTGTCTCTTTCCCATTGTATATTTTCTCCTCCTCCTGTATTTTATGTCCATTTCCCCTGCTACAATCAATTGGCTTGAAGCCGATTTCCCATGTCGCTTTCTCCTCTACTTTAACTGCTATACTCTCCTGTCCCTCACTCTTATCTTCTTTCACATCCTCTTCATGCAGAGGTAAAATGTCAGTCTCATTTGGTTTCAGTATTACCTCCTCTACTGCCTGTGTTGTGTCACCATCAACACTGTAAGTGGATACTTCTTCCTCATTTTCTAAAGATGACATTGATTCGACATGCATAATTTGTACACTTTGTTCTTCTGTATCTAGACTCTTTCTTTCCATTTCGTGCACTCCATCAGTTTCTTCATGTACACCCTCCTGCTCACTCTTCTCTTCTGTCTCCCACACCTTCCTGTCTTGCTCTTTGCTTCTCTGTCTTTCAGCTTCCTCCACAGTTTTCCCTTCACCGTTCCTCTGTTCTAGTTCTGGGTGTGCATCCCCTGTTTCTTCACCAAGTTCCTTTACAGATGTCTGGGGCACATATAATGTTTCATCATGAAAGTTGAGTTTGTTTGTTCTCACTTTTGTTGAAGTATTCCCAACCTTGCATTTAATGCACAAATCTAGGTAGTCTACTGTTGTATATATTGGTTTTCTTTCATTCTTTGTGCAAGTGTGAGGCACTTCCAGTGACAAGGCCGGAATGAGTGCATTCTGAAAATAAATAGGTGAAAAAGAGGCCTCTTTGGCAGTGGCCACAGGGTCTTCCTTGAGGTTTTGGCAGCTGTCGGTAGAATTTGTTTGTATTTCAGTATTCAAGTCTTCACTTAAGGGTGAACTTGCAGTGTTCTCTTTTGAAACTGTACCACATTCAAGTTTCTCGCAAGAAACCTCCATTTTTGTCTGCATCACAGTAGCATCTTGATCTGTTTCTAGAGAATCTGATGCTTGATTTTCAGCTCCATCTGCTTCTATGTCCATTTCTTCAACTTTATTTGGTTGCTGGACTGTGCATGTATCCTTGCAGCTATCTTCTTCTGTTGTTTTAATGAAATCACTAGTCTCCTTTGTGGTAGTTGAGCTTACACATTTCTCTGGATCACTTTCTTCTCCACTTTGTTGACTGACTCTGTCTTTTTCTTCAGTAACCATATTTCCTTCAGAATTTCCACTTTGGGTGCCCTGTTGACCTTGATCTGCTGTTGGGACAGGGATGTCCCCCCAGAACCCAGACTTGCAGCGCTTAGAGCTACTGTTGAAGAAGAAGAAGAGATTACTGGGAACAGACAAGCGCCTCATTAGCTTTTGTTTGTTCTTTGCAGCACTGGATGCCCTTCGGATCACCGCCTCACTCTTCTCCTTATCTTGTTCTCCAGGAGCTTTGACATTCTTGTCAACTTCATTTTTTGTTTCCTCTACAGTAGATGGGACTTCAAGGCTAATTTCCAGTTTGTTAATTGGTGCATTGATGACCACATGATCCCCAGAGTTTGTGCCAATTTTGTCTAGATCCTTGGCCATCTCTTCAGCCAGAGAGTGTTGTAGGTCTGATAAAGACTGGGGGAAAGGAGAAATTAATAGTGATAATGGTAAAAATCACAATAAGGCCATGATCTCACAGATGTAGCCTAAGGCAAGCCAAAAAGTCTGATATTATACATGTTATATTCACACTTTTATTTTTGAAATGGGTTTGTCAGATTTTAACAATTTCAATGTTAAAACAAGCTTTTTAACTCAACTTGGCAGTTGTGACTTTACAGAACACTGAGATATTTGACTTTGTCTTGTTAACCATTTAAGCATGTAATCATCTAAAATAAATAAAATTGTCAGTGGTAACTGACAATAACAATTGAAGGGCATTAATTATTAGTAAGAAAGTAAATACTCAAAAGACTGAAAATATCAGGTGACTGTTTCCTGCGAGTATTAACACTCAGAGCAGTGACTCTGTACCTCAGCCTCAATCTCCTCAGTCACTTCAGCCTTAGCTTCTGCAATGAGGTCCCTCAAGGCACGCCCATCGCGTCCAGCACAGGCAAAAGGGTGAGCAAGGAGCTGCTGTGCACTCCAGCGGGAGTCTGGATTCTTCTGTAATGCCCTGCGAAGGAAATCTTGGAAGTGGGATGACCTGCAACATAGGAAATAATTTTCATAACCAAGTCTTTATGAGGTGGCTCTGTCTCTTTGCTCTTCATTCGGGGTACTGCAAATATATTGTATTAACTGTCAGAAATGTTTAAAATTATGGCTGTTTGTTTTAACATTGCTTGCAGTATGTTTTATAATAGAATGCTATTCAGGAAAGTATTTTGCACTATATCACAGAGACATGGCCTCACCAAAGCCGAGGACTGGTGAGTGTTGGAGGAGGAGATTTTGTGATTTTGAGCAGGACCCTCATTGGGTTTAGAGAGTGATGAGGAGGCTCCATCTCAGCTGCCTCAATAAGAGTAATGCCCAGTGACCAGATGTCTGCCTTGGTACTGTAGGGGTTGTCCTTGGAAGTCTCACATTGCACCACCTCTGGGGCCATCCTGAGACAAACAGACAAACAGAAATATGGACCCAAGATTATGATTCTGTCAAGGTGCACAGTCAGGTTTGTCAGTAATTTGCAGTTGATGCATTTGCCTTACCTTAAAGCATCTCTTTATTCAGTAGACTAGTGGTCACTGAAACTGAAAATGTGGTGTAGGTAGTAACACAAAAGTGCACTTGCTAAAATCTGTTATTCGACCTAAAAGACAAAAATCTCTAGATTGTTTCTGAATCAAAATTGAAACCTATAGGTCCCCTAGGTATTTACTACTTTTATTTTTCTTGTAAGCATGGACCATAAAACATCTTGCAGCATACATTCATTCACTGAAAGATAAATACAAGCAATTTAGTGACTAAGTCAGTGAAATGAATGTCTTTGTACTGTGGGAAGAAACCAGAGCACTTCCAGGAAAGCAACCCACACATAGGGAAAACATGCAAATTGTAACAGACTACCAAGACCCATGTCCAGTTTCACAATCTAAGTGCAGTTAGGCATGAACACTATACACTGCACTACTGGGCCTCTACATTACTCTTTACTCTTTATTTTGGTAAGTTATGTAGCATTCTGCTGTTCACAATAACAATGATGCTAACCAGTAAGGAGTTCCAATGAAAGTCGCCCGTTTCTGGAGGGTGTTGGCATTTTTGGCAGACACTCCAAAGTCCGCTGAGGAAAATAAAGAAGAAAAGAGAAATAAGGATCAAGAGGAATTGAGGGGTCTGAATGGCACAGAGATGAAGAACAATGAAAAGGCTATTTTAAAGGAGGATAGAGGGGAAGGAAAAGGCAAGAGGCAATTGAGCTGGACCTCAGTTGAATAAGGAGCCACAGATGCAGCCAGTCAAACACGGGCAAAATGAAAGCCCAACCCAGAGTGAGGGGGGTATGGTTGTCTGTGCAAAGAACTCCATACATCTGGGTGACTTTCTGTAGGTATGTGTGTTTTGTTATTTGTACTGCTGGCACTTGGTTGCCAGGTATATTTATGTTTTTACACTTTATTTATGGGCAGATAGAATAAAAAGCATACAAAACCCTCCCACGCCTATCCCCCACCTGGTCACTCCTCAGACCTGGCACACCCCGGCATGTCACAAGGGTTCGAAAGTGAAAGTGTAACAAAAGAGAGAGGCAGGGGAAAAATTGAACATTGAAGAAATTGGACATTGAAGAACATAAATAAACAGCATGATTTGTATGTAAGCACAACAGAGTGGGAGTGTGAGCAGAGCAGGGGAGAAGAGTTACCCAGCTTGACTTGGCCTTCCATGGTGACCAAGATGTTGCCAGCTTTCAGATCCCTGTGAATGATATGGTGCTGGTGTAGGTAGGACAGGGCCTGTAGTGTTTGGCAGCACACCTCACTGATCTGCTGCTCAGACAGCCCGCGTTCCAGTTCTGAGGAGCAAATAGACATGATGGAAAATTCACACATGCATGTGCATATGTGCACCTACACAGTCAATATCGACACTTACAGAAAGACAACAATACACATACTGATGCACCCCTACCAATGCAAATGAGAAGATTCATTGTTGCACATCAACATATAGAGGCATGAGACAGCATCAGTGAGATTTTGTATCTTAACTCAGTGCATAGCCATGTAAGTGGTACGTAAATAATTTCTCCAAATAGTATCTCCAACAGACGATGTCTCTCTTAGCTTCGGTTTGAGTCTTTGATTCTGTTATACAACTTAAGAAGAACAATGTCTAACATTCATTTAGCATCTGTAAGAACAGATGTTTAACAGACAATGTTTTTCTGCACTCACAAGGCAGATGCAAAGGAGCATTTGCAAAGTCAGGAAAATAAAGGCATCATCACAGCAAAGGAGCACAAACACGACTCAAAACTGAAATGTCAGTTATAAGTGAATGTATCCGTTGAAAACCAAAACCTCAACCATCTTGGGCTACAGAAAAAAATCCCTAGGGAGGAGATTTTGCAGTAAATGGGAGGAGTGTGATGTGAAGGAAATGCACACAAAGCCGCCACTTACCCAGCATTATGTCATCCAGGGCGCCTCCAGGGCAGAACTCAATTAAGATCTATGGGGCAGCAAGACAGAGAATGTGAGGTTCTCAGTTTTCATATTCATGTTGAGTCATATATAAGGGGACAAATGTAACTACTCACAGCATTTATTTTACAAAGGTTGTGATCATTGATTGTTCTGTTTGTTTTCTTTCTAATGTCTATTTTTATTAGACAAACGTACATATGTAAAGCTTTTTTTGCAGTCATCAGTTGTTCTGTCTTCCTTGTCTCCGTATTGTTTTAATCATTTTTGTTCTCATGGTAAAAGTTTCATTCTCTACATTATGAATAAAAAATATGAAATATTCAGACTCAAATTAACGTTATATATATCTGATTTCAGTTAAATGCAGGATTCATCAAACTGGGTTTAGTGTGTTCACTTTCTGCACTCCATTTTCTCACCCACAGCCAGCCTTCAAAGAAGGTAGCCTCCATCAGGGCGACAACATGGCTGTGACGACAGGCCGCCAAGATGTCAATTTCAGTGATGTAGTCCTCCAGCTGTTCCTCGCTGCGAACTTCTATAACCTTTGCTGCTGCCAGGCTCCCCGTTGTCCGATTGCGTACCTGGGCATCAGTGCAAAGTTCTTAAGGTCAGAACTATATGAGTACATTTTAAAAACATATGTTCTGTTCTGCCTGGGGAGAGTGAGCTGTAAACAATTCTGCTTCCTAGTCTGTCCTTCAAGCAGCTCAAGCTCATATGCAGGACAGAGGCAGAAGCAAAATGGTCAAAAATTATAAAGATCACAAGACATAGTTTTTTCAATATAAATATCAAAGGGTGAGGTCTAGCATCATTGATTCTGTGTCAAGGAACATAGGTAAGAGAGGAAATGAAAGTTTAAAGGTATTAGAGAAGATGCGAGCAAGTAAAAGAATGAAGTTCCTCTTAATATGAGTCTTCTTCTCCAGTTGCGCCAGTTTTACTTGAAAACCATTTTATGGTTTTGAATATGAGGTTTTGTTGGGGGATATACTGAAGTGAGACTAAGTGAAAAGGAGTCAGAGGTAAAGAAAACAGACGAGCCTGAGTTAGAATGTCAGACAGGAAGTCATATGTCAGCATGCATGGTTATCAGGAAATCACTAAAACCACACACTGCAGCCTCAATTCTGCTATACACGGTCACCTAGGAAACTAAAAAGTGTTTTTAGTGACACTGCTACAGTTTATTGTATTGTAGGTGCCTCACAGTCAGTTTGTCTATCTGCCAATTCGTTTTTTAAAGAATATTTCTTTAAACATTACCATAACCATGATTCATAACTGGATCTGGTAGAAACCTGAATTTTGAGGACAGAACCTGTAATTCACGTTCTTATTCAATTTTTCTCTGTTTCTCAGAGTGCTGTAAGAGCTCAACATAATTAATCCGTTTCTGGTCACATTAAGCAAATTATTGGACTAAATTATACTTTCAGCTGGTATTCTTCATTTTCAGTTTGGCATAAAGACCAGACAATACGGTCAGAACATGTTTTATACTACAAAATGAAGGTGAAAGCATTAAAATGGTCAAGATGTCATAGATATCCCCAGGCTCCCAGGTGCCATGTGATGTGTTTTGTTTATGCTATAAAATTAATATACACTGTTTTAGAGGCAGACCTCGTGCCTTTTCTGTAGTTACAAACGCATCTGATACAAAACCATAAATATGTGTATATGTATATATGCCGAATAACTAAACTGGTATCTGCTAGAGAATAGTGTGCTGAATATTTATAGACACTATACACTTGGGACAAAGACAAAACAAACTCTGAGTCACTGACAGCACTGCCATCATCCAAATCTACTACTAACATCATACTCACTTTGTAAACCTTTCCAAATGCACCATCCCCAAGCTCTCCGAGTGTCTCCCAGTTTTCCTGTGGGTCCACATCCCGCTTGAGGTTCTCATACTGCTTCACTCGCTTCTTCTCTGTACCTACACGAAATATTCGCATCAGGAGGGACGCCATCGTATCTCTTTTGTTCTTGGCCCTGGTCCTGAAGACCACAGCCTCCTCCAGTCTACAGTTCTCCCTCTTTTCAAGAGTTAGAAGCCCCAGTGATCAAAAATTAAAAGGCCACAACGGACTGTCCACATCCAGTTAACCTACAGGTGATCTTGAGTGTAAAACCTAAACATAAATCCTATCGTCTTCCAAACACGATTGGTGAGGTTTTCAGCTCAGACAGCACACCTCTGTCATTCAGGAAGCTGCACATAACCACATCCTTGCTCATAGAAAAAAAAAAGATGACAGCAGTTTTGCAGTTTCTGGTATTCACCTAAAGTTGAAAGTTTGTGTGGCAGTCTCTTTCAACAAAAGCACCTCATTCTAATGCTCCGTATGTTAGTAAATAAGTGAAAGGACACAGTAAAGTACAAAAGCAACTACCGCACAATTTATTTTAAAAAGGGCAAAGCAACATTAGAAACACATGTTACAGTAAGCAGCTGCCATCCTGAAAGTGACTCATAAGCTGCTTTATATGTGACCAAATATGCAATCGTAATTTTTGGCCATTCTGCTTCATCCACTGTCCTGCATTTGAGCTTGAGCTCTGAAGGCTTTGTCAATTTTGCTTGTCTGCTTCTTCACAGAATGGGATCTTTATACTTGATGTCAATTGCTAATTAACACAATAAAATAGAAAAAAACAGATTATTTGCAAAAAGATTTATACTGCAGATCTGACTGGGGAGAGCGGTGTTTTTCTTCCAGTAATGCAGTACTACAGTAATACTTCCATTAGCTTTTTAGATGTGTTCTTGAGAAATGGAGTGCTTAATGAACTATAAAATGCTATAAAATGTCATTAGTAAAGTACATTGCATAAAAGGAGTTTCAACACTGTGCATGTGCAACACAGTACAAATAGAATAATAATACTTTAATTAGAGCCAATAAACACAAAGAATGGGCAATTTATAGATAAATATAAAATTCAAACATAATTTTAAAATTCTTAAAAATATGGTAAATTATCATAAATTACTCAAAAGGCTAAAAATGGTACTGTAGCAGGTAGTGTTTATCAACGTAATACTGTACTGATTAAATATATTAATATTTTTTCATGGCAACTAAGGTGGCATGTGGCTCCAGATGATGCCTTTTAAAGCAAAATTTGTACATTTTTTTTTACCAGTAGTTTATGAACTTTAAAACCTCTTTAATTCTTGCTCTCTCAGTAACCGAATATAAAAATAAAGGGTCAAGTCGACATGTGAAATAGAAGGAAAAGTGAAGTTGAAAATATAAATGTGACTTTCCGATGGTATAATGCACATTTAATGCTCCAGAATTGAAAACACTGATTATTTAAATCCATTCTTGGGTGGGTACATGGCACAACCACAGTCACAGGGGGAGGTCACAGTGCTGTTCTGAGTCATGTATAAATGTAATGGTGCAGTCAGGCAAGTCCTTAAGCAAAAAAATTCCTGGAAGCCCCTGCAAATATTCGCAGCAAGCACTCCACTTTGGGTACGGTTAATCCAAGAGCTGCACTATTCTGTTCCTTGACAGCATTGGGCAAATGCTGCAGCTATGGGAGCAGAAGCTGTAAAAACTAAAATTGGCAGAGGAAGATCCGCTATCTCTGCAGTGGAAACGGAACCACACAGTGCTTTTTATTCTACACTCCCTTCACACAGATTTAGCAACATCACTTTTTATCATCTTCCTTAGAACTCTTGGGGAAGTAACTTACAGTGCAAGCAAGAAATCTAAATTAAGGGTAAAATCTTATCCACATTTTTTACCTAAAAATTCTGTTCACTAAAGGGGGCTCCTAAAAAAATGTCTTACAGTACTGGGAAATAGTAATTTAATCGACCTTATTTGAATTTCACCATAAAAAACATACACCAAGCCAATATAGTCAGTAGCCAGTATAAAAATACTCTTTCACAAAATCTGAGAATGTGCACTTTAATCACATGTGAATTGTTTGATTTCAAATTTAAAACTGTGGAGCACAGGGGAAAATCAAGGAAAAAATGTCTACGTCCCAAACATTATGGAGGGCAAGTTTTATACAACATACACACAAAAAATATACATCACGTCACTATCTATATTTTAAAGTTATTCAAAATAATTCCCTTGACAATATAATCTTTTCACTTTCTAGTGTTGGAAAAGTCAGTAGGAAGAAAAGGATTAAACCTTTTTTGAAACAAGTAGTGCATAACTTTTCTGCTTAAGGTTAAGAAAATGGTACAAGGAAAAAGCATGTCTAACAAAACATTTTAATAATTTCATTTGATAACTAATTTGGACATCATGGCAAACATGATTTTGTGTTCAAGTTCATATAGTGTTTCAAGTGCTTTTTCAGCACCTAAGCAACACACAAGTAAACAAATATACAGGTGTAGTCTACCCTTTGGGTATGTGGCTTCAGACAGCACATGCCATAGAAGGTAAAGAGGGACAAGGAGCATCATCAGATTTTGATTTACTGAAAAAAACTGCATTTTGATAAAATATATGCATTTATAACCACTGCAAAAAAATATTTCTTCAAAGTCTCTACTACCAAAGACAATCGCACAGTCTAAATAATTTCTTACAGTTGTTAAGGCCTTAGAAATAGCACCATAATGCAGCATGTTTAAATTCCAATAAAGGAAATTTGACTCTATCTTGCACACAGCAGACACTCTGTTTTATAAAAAAAAAAAAAAAACATATGAAGACAAAAGGGAAAAAAAAGCTTTACATATGCATGTAGACCTATAGCACAACTTTAACACATTATGCACACCCTATAAAAAAGACTCGGAGAGTCAGTTTGTCTGCAGAATCTCCAGACGGAGTACATATTGATTCCTTTCTTTGGAAGGAAAAAATGCCAAGCAAAATTAAACAAATTTTTTTCTGTAAACCAGCAGTTATGGCACACAGAGCAGCTGTGCTTATAATATGCCACAACGGAGGACTTCAGTATCATCAGGTGTTTGCAAATACATTGTACACAGGAAACGTTGATTTCCCACAGGAAGTCAAATGCTTAACTTCTTCAGATAGCTCACAAATATTTGGATTGGGGACCCAAACAGATTTACATAAACTCAAAAGTTGCCCTTCAATTCTGTTGACATGAAGGAGATTCAACAGCTGATCCAAAGGTCTGACTGGCACCTCTGTCAGAGTAACCCTCAGTGAATGATGGGTTCATGGAGGTTGAATCGCCTCCCCATTGAAGCACTTTCATACTTCTTGGAATGGGGGTGTCCGGAGCTGTGGTTTTCAGTCCAGAAGAGGTGGTCTAGCCCCACAAGAGTTTACAGAAGGGGGGAAGTCACCATTGTCTTGTCTCAACATAGCAGCACCCAAGCGTGGACGGAAAGGGCTCAAGTCTCCCTGGAGCAGGAGTGGTGTTCCTGGGGGCAGAGGTGTTCCTGCCCACAAGAATTTCAGATTCTACTGGCACTCATCTTGGACTTCTGGGCAACCTCTGAATTTTTAGCCTGAAAGAGGCAAGAAGAGGTCAAAAGGTTTGTTCAGTTATAACCGCTTGGCTCCCCCCAACTCTAGCTCACCAAAATGATTTATGGTCAGAGTCAATCAAAGTGCTCCAGTATTTTAGGGGTCTCAGTGCTAGTAGATCCTTAGTATACTCATGTCTATCCCTCCTTGTACAAGTTATTTCTTTGATTTAACCTTTTATGAGCCTTTTACTAGTTCACACAAAGACTTTTTACATCAAGTCTAGTGGCCCTTTCTCTGTTTAAAATTACTTATGAACCACAGGCAGTTTACGTTCACCTTTTCTGTAAGATGTTCTTAGTTACTTCTAAACAACATCAATAATGAACAACAGACCAGACCTCCCCCAACTGCTTGCTGATCTCAGACCGTTGCACTGCAGAAGGAAGCAGGGAATTACAGTACTGTGCAAAAGTCTTAGTCATGCAACTTCAATGTCTGTTAAGAAGTACTAGTAGATTCTTATCTACCATCAGGGAGGTTTCTGGTTGGTCCCAAATTCATTCTGCAGCCTGAGAATGACCTCAAACACCCAATCTTCAGCAAAAGGAAGGATTCCTGCAACAGATGCTATGGTCCCCACAGAGCCCTGATCTCAGTATGATCAAGTCAGTCTGGGAGGACATGCAGAGACAGTCAAAGTCTACGGAAGAACTGTGGCCAGTTCCTCAAAATGTTTGGAAGAACCTACCAACCTCTACCTTAAACTGCATGCAAGTTTGCATAAGAGAACTGATGCTGTTTTAAAGGCAAAGGGTGGTCCCACCAAATATTGATTTGATTGAGGTTTTTTTGTCTACTGCACTTTTTAGAAGGTTTATTGATTAATAAGTATTCATGGCATTATTTTTGGAACCATCCTCGTTTTATAGCACTTTTCCCACAGGTGCCTAAGGCTTTTGCACAGTACTGTACATCAATTACATTACGGTTTGAGTCAAGCAAAAAAAAAAAAAAAAAAAAAATTTATTAATATCTGAAAACAAACTGGTTCAACAGTTTTGTTAGATAAGCAGTTTTTATTGCTTTTCAGTAATAAATTAATTGCATAAAATACATCCTCAGCCATGTGAATTTATGAGCCTCCAGTGTGAACAAATGGATTTACCTGCATTACTTGTGTGGTTGCCAGAGGCATGTCTGAAATATCTGGTTTGTCCATGACTTCCTCACCCTGGAAAGCACAAAAGACAAGTTCATAGAAAATGCAAACAGAGACTGTCACTATGGATGCGTAGCAAAGCACAGAAGAAGCTCTCCCTTACCTTCCTCTCTGTGATGAAAGGAGCAGGGTCCACCAAGATGTTTAGAGAAGCAGATGAGGGTTCCTCCAGAGGAGCGGTATCACTTTTGAGGGCAGGGGGCACAGCCTACACAACCAGCAACAGTGACATTTTGTTAGATATCTATAGCACCATTGACCTTTTAAACCAGTTTTGTTATTTCCAACAGATAATCATCACCTCTATCTTGGACACAGGAGAGATAACAGGGGTCTTGGGTGTGAGATCAGTCAAGTACATGGCCCGTGAGAGCAGCAGTAGGGAGGGTGGCACATTCTCCTTCAGGTGCAGATCCACCCACTGAGTCCAGAGTGATCAACATATCCTTTAGTGACTTTGTTCTATAATTAGTTTATTTTTGTATATCTTCCAGACACATTTTTTACTGTAACAAAAAAACCTTCAAAATGAAATGTTTTATTTCACGTATAATAAACTTTAAAAATATTTTTTAAAAATACTTTTGCATAAAAGGTGTACAAAAAATGAGAAATTACGCAAACCAAAGCAACGATTTATATGATATTACCTGCTGCAGCTGAGAGCGGAGCTGATCTGTTGTCAGACCCAGTGACCTCATTCCCCGACTCCTGCAAGCCACCTGTAACTCCGACACACTCATGGAGCTCACACCCTCAGAGGCTATCATCTGCACACAGAGACACAAGCCATCATGCAACAGCAACAGCTTTAAAAATTGTATATTAAAATTAACTTAAATTCAGCCATGTTTCACAATATAACTTATGGAAGACTAAGTTTTGTATCTATTTCAAGATCAAATTAACTTTATTCATATTCTTCCAAATTATGTTCCTTTTTCTTTTACTAAACAAAGTTCTGCCTGCAAATATAGTTGCATCTTCCACACATTTCAGTTGGGTAGGGTCTCAGCTTTAGACCAGTGACTTCAGATTTTTCTGTGTGCACAACATTAAGAAATGAATTTTTGTACATCTTTGGCTTAACATTCTATGACTGTCTCCAAACAAACATTAATTGTGCTTCTGCTTTAAAGTCAGACAACATCTATAGTGTACGTACTGCAGTCCATCAAGAAGTTACCAGACTACTTTTGTGGCTATCCTCCACCCCTCATGGTGCATGGCCTCTCACCTCATCATCCATCTTAATTTTGCGTAGTTGCAACCGAAGCTGGAAGCGCAGCAAATTATTGGTGCCGATGGGCTGCAGCTCCAGGAGCTTGCACAGGGCCACTAGCTGGGGACGCTCCAGGTGCTCCAGTGTCAGCTCGTCCTCAAACAGCTTGGAGAACTGCACAATGTCCTTGGTGTTGGGCTGCTCACCTGTATGTCGCACCTGGACAACATATCCATATGTTCACATACCGTGGCTGCCCAAAACTCCCAACTCTATAAAGGCTAAACAAATAAGAGACTTTCAAACAGCCAATATTTCAAACCAAATGTTAATATGTGTTTTTCATAATTGACTCTGGGCTAAAATTACCTCTCGAGTTCTACGTTGAAAGGCTGGGACTGTAATTTTTTTTTTTTACTCATATTGGTGCATGTTTCAATTGGATGAAAAGGAGGTTAAAAATGTCTTATTATTTAATAAGTTTTGTATTCATAGTAAGAGGTTGAACTGAAAGTAGTGATTAAAAAGCTACTATCTCATTCCTATTCATAGCTACAATGCAAGCTATTTAGCCAGCTATTTATAGAAGTAGAGTTCCAAAGTTCCAGTTCAGTAATCTCTGAGTCATTGACCTTCAACAGAGGAGCAACAGTGACATAACCCCTTCTGTGGACTGAACAATGAGCCAAACAAGTGCAGACCAGGTCATAAATGTGTTTTGGGAATGGTATTGCAACTAAAAATGCCCAAGTGGTTTTGTTTGCAACACTGAGGGGTATCAGAGAATTACGTGTAAAAATGGTAGCAGAACAATTATTTTTGTTTTGAAATATAGCGTGATTAATAATTACAAACACGACCATAATAGTACAAAGGATGGTTAATCTGGAAGACAGTTAAAAGAAAGTACCTAGAGAGCTCACCTTCTCCACATACAAAGAGAACTTCTGCGTCTCTTCGCCCACCTGCGCCTTGTTCCTTCTTGCCATCTCAGCAATGGTCTCCTGGAGGAATTTGGCAAGCTCCAGCTTTGCAGCTAGTCCCTTCCTCTGCTTTTCCTCCTTCAGAGAAAGGACAGTGAAGATGAGTCATAGTCTTCCCCTCCTAGGCACACAAGTAAGTGCAAATGCAGAAGACCACACACACACCTGATAAATTTAAACTACCTGAACCAACTCATTATGCTTATCATACTTCTAAAAATCACGCATTAAAAAGGCACAGTGGTTTACATTTCCAAGTTGTTACTAGGGAACAATATAACTGACAAACATCATATTGTCACAGTCACAGCATATTGGTGCTTGCTTGTCAAATGTCCGGAATTATGACCAACTAAGGAGCAGTAAAGAAAAAATACACAAAAAAAGCACAAAGTAGCTTGAATTTATTTTCAGTGACACTACAGCAGGTCCCCAATTTACAAATTTAAATGAGACAGAGTTGGTTTACTACTTGAAAACTCAAATGTGACAAACAGTGGGCCAGGAGCTGCTCATCAATTCCACATAAAACCACTGGCGTAATGTATCCCAGAAAAAACGGTGGTATTGGACTGTACTTTGAGAATTGTGTGAATGTATCTATACCTCTCTGTTATCAAAATGCACTTTTGTGTTCATTGTGTTGCACACCATTTTTGAAAAATGCTTTTGCTATATGAATGAACGCAAATGTCAGGAAACCAGACAGCAGGGCCAGAAACCAACAGGGGGTGCATATTGAAAGAGAACAGAGCAGTGGTTTCACTCTCCCACGGAGCATCTCACAGAGACCAGGCAGACAGCCCCTCCCTCTGGCAAGCCAGGACACCTTCTGTACACACCTGCACAGTCTGCTGGCAGTAGTATTTACGACATAAAGTAAATAAGAAAGCAAAATAAAGAACCAGAGCTACAGCAAAGTATTGAAAAACTTAATGCAGTGCTTAATATACATGACCCCTACCTGCTGAAAAATTGGGTGAAACTTTGGTTAGTGGTATTGTCGCTCTGTTTATGAGAAAATAAGTATGAAATACTTCTCAAAAAAGAGACTCACTGTATACCAGAAATATCGTATAATGCAAAAAAAACTACGTTTAACACTTATTCAGTACAACTAAGTCCCAGGGGACTGTCCAATCTTTTGAGAAAATAGTTTCAGTTTCCTTTTTGCATGTTTGTGTTCTGGGCCTTCTTAAAAATTATAGGTCCACATCAGCACACAAGTTTATTTAAGAAGATTCCTACATTACTACCACAACCACAGGACCAATAACCACTAATGATTCTTGTATTTTACTGAACTAGTAGGAGGAAGCAGTAAATAACATATCAACACAACTGAGATATTTTACTAACCAGAGGTCAGACTGAGGAAACATAAGTATGTCAACAAGTAAAGCCTTTATAAACACTGACCTTAGCTTTTTTAAGGTCACAGAAAAAAGGATTTCAAGTTATCTTTCTAAAAAAAAAGTGTACGAATCAAAGAAATAGACTATCAACAGAATGCTACATATTTGCTTATTTACAGTAGTTACAAGGTCATGTACATGTATAAATTACTTATTAACAGTACTTATCGGTTTCTGTTTGCCATTAGTGCAGTGCAACACATATCAGATAAAGACCAGCAAATAAAGTTTTACAGCTGTGAGCCCTACTCACTAGACTGAGCGGTGTATCAACATAACAGTTCCAGAGGTGATTTGATACAAAACTCCTTACTATCACCAACCACAGAACAAATGAAGTTATTGTTACATATTTTTGTACTTGAAATACTATTCCTGCCAACTTCATTTTAGTTTTTTTAATGTAAGGCTATAAATCTGCAAGACATTAAAACATGCAATAAGCAAGTCTTTAAAAACCCAAAAACCTTAAAAAAGAAAGTTAATTCTGCAGTGTATAATAATTAGATTGTGTTTCTGTTTCTGTTGTCTATCTGTTTCTCACAGATAGGTAAGCATTACCTTCTTTGACTCTGTTTCAAAAGTGGAGGGCAGCATCTCAGGGAAGAGCTTAAGAAAGACTGGCAGCAGGAATTCCATGAAGGGTACAATGACAAAGACCGTAAAGGGGACAAGACGGAAGAGGTCGGCGCATGTTCTCATCAACTGAAAAAAAAAAAAGAGGGAAGAAAAGTAGGGGGGGGGGGGGTCAGGCATGGCACAAGATCAGTACACAAAACAGCAAAATCTCTAGTTGAATTCAAAGAGTCACAAGAAGACCACAACCTCAAACTTCTTCAAAATTCAGTTTAGACCATTAGCACTGTGGTATCGCAGCAGAACTATCAATGCCTAAAGGTTCATTAACAAAAGACATAAACTCCTTCTCTAAGAGTATTTCCCTACCCTCCTCCGCTCTCTCCTGCTGAGCTGCTGGCCATGCAAAAGCCTCCACAGCATCCTGCCAGCAACCTTGGTGTCAACTGCCAACAAGCGAAACCCATGGTAGTAGTGCTTCAACTCCTCCAGCACCCTGTGGCTTAGAGACTTTCTGACCAGTGCTGTCTCAACAGGACCAGGAGATGAGGTTGGTGCATGTGCAAGGACGTGTGAGACAGAGCCACCATCCCCTGGCTTCTCCTTGACTTCCTGGTGCCAGGTACAGGAGCTGTGGAGAGACCGGGATCCCAGACGACCTGGATAGATATGGATCCAAGCACAAGAAGGCTGTGTCTGCTTCAGGGCTGTGAAGGGCAACACTGGGCAGGTGCTGAGCTCCAGGTGGTACCTAACACCAGCCACTGAAGGGAGAGTAGTGCAGCCAAGCCCCTTGGACAACAGGCTTGTCCCCCTGCAACCACAAAATCATATCCCAACAAAATCACAGCGTTTAAGTCATCTTCACAAAGTATTGAGGAAGTAATAAATATTTTAGAATCATGATATGATTTAAAAAGAAGATGATGTAGGAATTGCCTTCTTACCTTAATCTTGTCACAGCACACAGCACCTGACAGCTGGACACCACCATGGTGAGGGCACCTCACACTTCCTTGGAAAAACAGCAGTATTTTAGTGAATTCACTCAAAGAGCCCTGGCGCTTTCTCGTGTATCTAAGTAACAACACCAGGAACTTGCTGGCTTTTGAATCCTTATTATGCCGATGCCTTTGACTTACTGTCAGCAATGTTAAAACATATTGAAAGCACAGGACACCAGTCACACACTACAGCCAGAACCGGTTAGGTTCAGATTAGGCACAGTGCCATAAAATCAAAACAGAAACAACTGACAAGATGGAACGTGACGGACTTAAACGACTAAACAATGTTGGTGCTGAGGATGACTAAGATGAACGACTGTTACACTAGCGACCCCACTGCACGAAAAGAGAGTAGACGCAAGCGCTGGGGCAGTGAGACCCACGTGGGGGATGTGAAGTCAGTGACGCTGACAGCAACAGCTTCGCTTTTATTGCTGTCGCTGAAGCTGCCGGCCGGTACGTTTAACAGTGAAGCCAAGAGTACTCACTGAGGAAAAACACACATTTCGTCGAAATAACACCTCTTATTAAACAAATATATATATATATAATGCCCAAAAGGAAGCCCCGATTTTGAATTTCCACACACGTTGTAGCTATATATGCTGTGACTCAATCTGCTGCAAGCGTAAAGAAAAATGCCAGGCTGCCAGCTGCGGGGTTCAATTCTGATCTTAAACTGTGGCAGCTACTATAGACTAAATCTGTCCTGTCATATGTATCCAGCC
Source organism: Arapaima gigas (assembly GCA_900497675.1). Taxonomy (NCBI): domain Eukaryota; kingdom Metazoa; phylum Chordata; class Actinopteri; order Osteoglossiformes; family Osteoglossidae; genus Arapaima; species Arapaima gigas. The sequence continues at coordinate 1,352,815 of UFQX01000048.1, forward strand.
TAGTTGCTCTGAAAACAGAACCGTCATCTAAAGTAACAACAACAACAACAACAACCACCACCACCACCATCACAAATACTAAGGCATGTTTCCGAGCGCTGTATAAATAGATGGAGCTGCGGATTCCGTTCACCATTTGCTTCGGAAGCCCCATTCGGGCTCCAATCCTCGCCGTCCCCCTGGAGCCCAACATCACACACAGCAGTTGTTCGAGAAAACAGGGACACCCAAGTATTCGATTCAAAATGAGCATCTCAGCTCATTATCAGAGTCAGTAAAAGGTGCGACTGTGTACAGCGCGTTTAGCGACAACGTTCTTTTCAGAAGTACCTAGCTAGAGCTCTCGACGAACAGACCCCAGTTCCCGGCCGGCACCCGCTCTGCTGAGGTTACTCATTGTCGTGACCGCTTAGCGGCCGCTGACGCACATGATCAGGCGAGTAGGACATCGCCCCTCCCAGAACACTACAAACCAATCACTGCTCTCCTACGTCTTCACTGGCGAATTTCTACCGAATCGCGCCTCTTCGTGGTTTGTTTGCCTATGATTATTGGCAGGCTGTGAGCCAATCCCACCGCTCCTTCACCTTTTCTGACTACGGTAGATGGGAGGGTGGGGGGTTGCGAACCTATTTCTGTCAAGACCGCTGGCGTTACGTACGTGGACATGTTTTGGCCCAATAACTACTGGAGCAGATGAGTCACGCTTACTACTTAACTCACAGTGGAAAAGGGTTGCATTGGTGGAGAAAATACTGATCCTGAATCGGTCTACACACCGAAGTGAACAGCAGCCTATATATTGCCATAGTGAGTTCATTGCCTTCAGTGCATAGAATCGAGTCACTGTTCTCAAGTAGGTGGGTGACTGTGGTTAAATCATCTGTTTTTTTACGTGGTTTGAACTAATACAGTGTCAGCTAAGTTTGCATTTTTTAAATCCTTTACAGTTCATATTTATGTCAAAGGTGCATTATTCATACTCAGTATTCACAGACAAGCCAAATATGACCGTAAAATGAATCCACACTGCGATTTATGAAGTGTCATTTGTAATGAAATTCAAGAACACTCAAAAATACATTGGCATAAATCTAATATATTTTGTAGTTGATAAGGTAAAACATGGTAAAGGTGTCATTCATATAATTTAGTTTATTATATTTTAACTTTTTAAATAATAGTAATGAAAAACATTTATTTGCATCACAACACGTTAATATATTATATACTAATATAATATATAACATGAATGTAACACTGCATTTTCCTGCAGTAAGTCTAAAATTATTGTGCATTCCTTTACGGTAATAATCCTTAAGAAGAGCAAATCATTCATAAAAGGTGTCTACCTTGACTGTAACAATCTCAGTGTAACCACCGATAAATCATTTTGCTAATCTCCGAGGGAAATCTCCATCTTTGTTTTGGATTTCGGCACAATAAAAACGTTCTCTTTGCGCTTTATACGGGCTAAAGACTATATTTCCCAGGATGCCCTTTGCAGATGCATGCGGGCCAATGGGGAGCGAGTTATTTTGGCGCTGAGCAGGGAGACGGGCCCTAGAAGCAGGGAGCTTTTGTTACAGCTAGAGGGAGAGAGGGAGACACTTACATTAAAATACACAGGAGCCAGATTTATTCAAAATCCGCTCCAACATCCCGCAAAATACTAGGCCCTCTCTCACATCTGCGACCTCTCCGTCAACCATGGAGACCGAGAAATGACTGAATATTGCCCCTGATTTTTTTTCAAATCAATGCACTGAATGAGCGGTCGGAGATACCTTCACTGTGTGACTCCAAGCTTTCGTTGTATCTGATTTTTTTAGAAAAAATACATTGCACCAGGAGGCTCAGATATTGGGTGTATTTGTTTATAATGGGACACGCTGAAGGTACTGGCATTTTTATTATATTCGTATTTTCGAATTGACTGGCATTATCGCTGCAGACCGCGATGCCTGCTTTAACTGATGCGCTCGTTTTGCCCTGTTTCTGTGCTGTAGCAGCCAGCGATGGAGGTATAATCCGGCCAATTTGATTTAAAGGGGCAAAGGCAGCCATATTGGTCTTTCGTAGCCTTTGCAGCCTGGTGTTGTAGCCCGTTGTTTTGCATGTCCTTCCAGGTAGTTAATTGAACGGCGCGGCGCCGATTAGGTCTTTAAACCGCAGCCTTAAAGCGTGCGTCTAATTTAGCGGTGCAGCGGCGTAACGTCACCGCGCCGTGAATAGCCGGTCCACACACATTGACTAGCTAGCGGGGCTACGGCTCCGAGTCACTCTGCAATGAAATTAATCCAAAATCGCACGCTGAGCTCGGCAGTGTCTCGATGCCCCCTTTTCCACATATACTGTGTTTTTGTGCACACGGCTAATATGTACATTCTTAAAAGGGTACCCTTTAAATAGCCTTCAATCGTGGGCTCGATCTGTGCTCTGCTTCAAGTGGCTTTTATGTGCCGATGTTCGCTTTGCTGCCGTTTGGTAGTGCGCAAATGGAAAGCGGGTGTCGCTTTTCTCGAGTTATTTAACATTGATAATGCAGCCAGACCGGTGTTTGCATCGTTCTACGACCCCTGGAAGCTGCCGTTGTGGCCACGAAGCAGTGTATTTCCCAGTTTCCTATACCGTAGTATTGTTGTAACGCGGCTGGTCCGTGCCGAGGTGCCACTCTTATTTCGCTATCTTTCCACGGTTCAGCAGTAACTGCTCAGTCCGTAGACACATCACAAATGCACAGAACGCTCTTTTCCATTCTATACACCATACATCCAACAATGGGAACCGGGGCTTTACGAGCCCGTCCTCCTTTGTACGGACACGTTATCTCTTCTATTGTACAGATTCAGCTTTCGCAAATGAACGGCAGCGTGTGGATGGGGGGACTTAACACAGCAGCCCTTTACTCTGTATTTACCTACTGCATATTTCCTCTTTTAATCATGCAAGAATTCCATTAAAACGTTGAGAAAATTAACTGCTGAAAAAAGTGTCTAACGTGGGCACAGATAAAAAAAAAAAAAAAAGCAGTATGTTCCCCGTCATTATGTTGACAATGTATCAAATTTAATGTTTTCAGTTTATTGCAAACATGAAACATAAGTGAGATAAAGTTGCTTTGGAAAATTGGAATGTGCCAAAATGCAAGCACTGCAAAGCAGTGTGTGGTTGGTTAAACAATCTGACTACTGAAAGTTTTGCCAAACCCAGGACCATTGGAGTAATGTGCTTTCCATGAGTAGCTTTACAACCATCTAGCTTTACATGTGACTGAAGATGCAATGACTCTTTTTAGACTAATGTTGAATTTTTGACCTGTTGCCTGGAGTACTAGCTAAAGTTAAAAGACCTGGGGGTCTGTGTGGTCAAAGCATGCAACAATTATCTGAGGGCCATTTCCATTGTGCTTTTGCAGTTTTATTGTTTACTGTAAATTTTCAGTGATTAAACGTCGCTTTTATAATATACACGTACGTGAGGCACTAATCTGTGACTTGGAAATGATCCATTCAAGTCACAGGAAGTGATTGTACCCTTGAACAATACTTTTACATTTTTGTGCCTTATATATGAGCATGTTTCTTTGGTTAAAAACACTGAGCAGCACTACATTGAACTAAATGTTGTATCTAACCTGGAATGTGAACAAACAAAAGTTGCAGAAAAAAACTGCATTTTATTTGCTCATAAGGTGTATTATAGGCATACATACTTTTGGTTGTGGATGTCACAGTCACAAGACCTTCAGACTGAAACTACATAAACCTCAAGTGTTTGGTTTCTTAAACCATGTAGATATGCAAAAAACAAGGCTTTCAGGCTAAACAGACATATGCATAAATGTTGCAGATGTTTTAATTTCATAACAGTGGACTATGTTTCTTATTGGCTCAATGCATTATTGATATTTCATCATGTTATAATTGAAAACATACTGTTTTTAAAGTAGAGCATGGTGGCTCAGTAGAGAGCACAGATTTTTCACAGAGCCTGGGCTGTTCACGCATAGGTTTGACCCCCATTCACCTTGTGTGGAGTTTGCATGTTCTCATCTTTATATGGAATTCCTCTGGGTGCTCCACTTTCCTCCCACAGTCCAAAGACATGTTTTGCAGATGAATTTGTAGCTCTAAATTGCCTATAAGATGTGGCTACCTTGCAGTAACTGGCTTTGTTTAGGATGTTCTTTATGTAGTTTAGTAGCTGACATTTTTGCGATGGCCACAACCCAGGCTTTGGATAAACAGTTATCAATAATGAGTCACACTTCTCTTTTGTGTTTTGTGTGAGAAATGAACTTAATTTTGGGTTTTGTCAAAATATATGTGTTAACTTGTTTTAGTGTTTGGCATTTGGCAGTAGTCAGAATTTGGTAGGTCAGGTGTCACCTTAGTTTACATGTATACATGTATTTTTGCCTGTGTATCTGCTTACTATTAAATATTTAAAAATAGAACTTAATGAATATAAGTGCTAATAACAAAATCCAAACTATAATAATTTGTGCACCAGTGTTATAAAAATATGTTGTTTAGTTCTGAACCTGTTGATATTAGAAGAAAAAAAATCTAGTCATTTTATGATATGTAACATATGAAGTTGAATTAAACCTTACTCCAGCATCTTGCAGATAAATGAAAATGGGAGGTTACATTCATTGTCTCTGCCTTGTCAGTAAATGATGTTGTTTGGTTGACTTTATGCAGTACTCTTTATTAAGGCGCTCATCAAAGTCTTACAAGTTTCACATTTTCTCGAGAAGCTGATTTGAACCCTCTGACAAACCAGGCCTGTTTTTGACAAATTGGTACAGAGACATATCGATATGACTACTCACGTTGTGGTGCATGAAACATTTTTTATACTGGTTTGCACTGATGCTTTAATTTTCTCCTTGGCAAAATTAATATGTAGATACGACTCAGATAGATGAGAAAGCACCCATTTATTGTTGTTAACTGCTTGTCCAAGTCAGCGTCACAGTGGTCTGGAGTCTATCCTAGATGCGCAGGGTGCTTGGATAGTCAGGAAACACCTTGGATAGAATGCCAGTCCATTGCAGGTTGTATGAGAAACTTTTTTTTATGTTTTTAGGAAACAAGTACCCCTTGCCTGTACTGAGGATTCAGAAATCTTTGATGTAAGAAATCAGTTATCACTAGCTTTGAACAAAAATTGTAATTTTTTTTCTTTCTTTTATCAAATAACCATTTGGTAAATGGTTATTTGAAATAACCATTTGCCAAAACAAATAGAATAATACTTTTGGCAAATGGTTATTTGCCAAAAGTATTATTTTAAGTCAGCTGCTAAAACTTTTTTTTTTAAATATAAAATCTGAAATCTAGTCAGTCTTAGATGTGAGACAGTAATTGATGATAAAACATTATATTTCCTTGGATGAGATCTTTCACCTAGTATTTGCTTTTCTTTCTGGTTCCCTTCCTTTCTCTTAGACCCTGTAAGAGAAAGGGAAACTTAAGGATGCTGGAGCAGAACAATGGATTTCTCCTTCTCTTTCATGCAAGGGATCATGGGAAACACAATTCAGCAACCGCCACAGCTTATTGACTCAGCCAACCTTCGGCAGGAGGATGCATACGATGCCAGCAGCGATGCAGGTGAAGACGGTGGCCCCTCTGCCTATGAATCAGCCTTGGAGTCAGGCTTCTCCTACCCTCCTGATGACCTGCCTGGGGTCACCAATGGCTACCCAACAGGCTTTTATGAGCCCCCAGCCAAGTACTCCATGTATCCACAGTTCCCTAATGGCTCTGCCAATGGATATGGTGCTGTTCGTGGCTATGGGGACCACTGCCTTCTTCCAGGAGATGGTACAGTGCTGAGGCCTCCTGTGGTGCATGAGAAGCCCCCGTCACCCACCTCACCCCCTTCCCACCATCACCAGTTTCTTCATCATCATCATCCCCATGCTCATCCCCAAAGTCCACCACCACTTCCTGCCCACCATCACCAGCTGCCTCCACCTCACCTAGTAGCCCCTGCCCTGCCACCTCCACCTCCCTTATTGGTCCCCTCATCCCACGCTCCACCATCAGCAGTGGACAGTGTCCCACCACATCCCTTGGCACCTGCTACTCAGCCTGCTCCCAAAAAGACCACCTCCCCTGAGATCAAACTGAAGATTACTAAGACATATCAGAATGGGCGTGAGTTGTTTGAATCCTCCCTCTGTGGGGACCTGCTCCGTGAGCTCCAGGCTGGGGAGGCATCTCGCCGCCGGCATGAGCGGAAGAAGGAAAGGAGGAAACGGAGCAGCAGGAACCAAAACTTTTTCCAGGGTGAGGAGGTGCAAGGAGGTACAATGGACGGTGCCCCTGTTTCAGTTCAGCCATGTGATGCTAAACCTGGTCTCCCTGAACCTGAGCAGGAGGTCTCGACCATGAGCCTTAAAGTTCCCAAGAATGAACCCCAGGAGCAGCATGTGAGCATCTCCCTCTGGACTCTTCTATCTGGACTGACCTTGCAATCTGTCTTAATTGTTTAATTATTTCAATAGTTTAATTTTCTATCTTACCTATGTAGGAGCTAGCATCAGTGTTTAATATTTTGAGTTTTTTCAGTTCTGACTTTACTTTGTCAAGTATTTTAATCCTAATAATTAGTTGGTTTTTTTTGCATTCAGATCCAAAAGCACCATCCTCCAGCCGGTCCAGCAATTAAGTGGTGTGCAGAATATGAAGTGGGAGACTTAGTGTGGGCCAAGGTGGGAACATATCCCTGGTGGCCCTGCATGGTGTCCAGTGATCCACAGCTGAATGTCCACACCAGAATAAACACTAGAGGTAATCCACAGCACCCCTAGTCAGCCAGCAACTAACACACGTGCCATCTGTTTCCCTACATTTGACACACCATAAATTTCAGTTTAACTGATACAGTACTGAAGTTTGTTAAATTGTAGCATGTATTTAGGCTGTTGTGTGGTCACCAGAATTTAATTGTACTTTGTGAAGAGGCACTTAACACTTGGAAGAAGTAGACCAAACACATTGCTGTGTACCTCAATTAATCATCAGTTTTTGTTTGAGATTTTCTTGTCTTGGCACCTCAAAATGTGCTAGAGAAACATAAATGCTGTCGGTTTGCAGAGCAGTAGCCAAGATAGCAGCTCAGGTATCATACATTTGTTCCCTTCCTTAGGTCACCAAGAATATCATGTGCAGTTCTTCAGCAGTGTCCCAGAGAGAGCATGGATCCACGAGAAGAGGGTGGTGGTATACCTGGGCCAGCATCAATATGATGACCTGCAGGCTGAGACTTTGCGTAAGACCACCAATCCAGCAGAAAGACACAAGGTACACATGGACATAAGCTTGTAGTGGGAGATGTGGGGAATGTTGGGGTTGTTATTACATTTAATTCGGTACCAGAAGCAACCAACACTATGCTTTCATGTCATGTAAATAACCAATGACCTTGTCTCTAAGTAGGAGGAGGGCAGTTGAATGATTTGTAAAGGTTAATGAAATCCAGTATTACATCGAGGTATTAGTGACACTTCATTCTGATCTGACAGCTCCTGAGACCACAGCCTCAGCGGGAGCGTGTTCAGTGGGAGGTGGGTGTTGGTCATGCTGAAGATGCCCTTCAGATGACAAAGGAGGAGCGCATTGAAACATATACCTTCATCTATGTTGACGAGGAGCCGAGAGAACCTAAGGCTAAACCAACAAGGAAGGCAAGGCGGTCTAGGAGCAGTACGGGAGAAGGAGATGGCGCTGATCCTGGGCAGGATCGATTGCCCCGCCGGCAGCAGCCTCGGAGGCGATGCAGCGCAGCAAGTGCTGAAGAGCCTCTCTCACCTGGCCCACCCAAAGTGGAGAGTGAACAAAGCCCTCAATCCTCAGAGGTGTCTACAGATCCCCAGCAAATGCCTCCCCCAGTGAAAACAGCCTGGAGGACAGCTGCCGCCCGTAAGCTGCTTCCTCTGTCTGTCACCATGAAAAAACTGAACGTGGAAATTACAAAGTGTGACTGGCCCCTCAATCAAGAGAAGACCACGTCACCACACACAATGAAAAACGAAGACCAGCAGGATTCCCAGCCCCTTGTTACAGGCACGGTAAGATGTGTCCTACCTTCTTTTGCTATCCTTGATCTTATGATCATTTGCTATGCGAAATGTTTCCAGTTATAACTGTGGACAAAAGCCTACTTCGGCTTTCATTAATTCAATCAGTGACAGGAAATTGAATTTTTTCCCGTTGCTTTTTGAAACTGAAATCTGTATGTTTTTAAAAATAGAAACCATGGAATTTACACACACCTGTAATGAAAACAAACTTCCTGAAACACTGTCACCATAGTATTAAATTTATCATCTGCATCTAAAAAAAATAAAGGGGTATTACCTTGAGTGTTTGATCCAGTTACGATCCTGTGCTGTAGGTCTTTGGGAGCAAAGCTGAGGCAGGCTTCCAGGAACCAGAGAAGGGAAGCAATCAGGTGCCGTCCCAGCATGTATTATCAGAGGTCCAAGACAGCTGTCAGATATCCCATTCAGGTAAGAACTTACATAGAAAATGACAGCAACCTTTGGTGCATGCACTGGCACTCTGTGACATCTGTCTGAGATTTCTTATTCTCAATGCATGATGCGATTGTGTTACCTACAGCTACTGAAATAGTGTGGTCCAAAATTACTACTAAGGTGTTTCTTGTTTGTGTCATTTTGTCATATGGTGCTTTGGTTTGACACCCACTGAGTTAAAATGTAGTATGTACAGTGTATTAAAGGGATGTTTGGAAAGACCTTGAGTTTTGAGTATGTCTATGTGGATTATGTCAGAAGGGTTTGATATCATTTTGAGGGTGGGATGTGGGTAGGACCTTAAGAATAAGAAATTTCAGCCCAGTGAATATCAACAGGGCCACTGGAAAGAAAGCAGCAGCGTAGGTCTGTCCGAAGTCGCTCTGAATCAGAGAAGGCCACAGAGTCTGTGCTGAAGAAGAAAGTAAAGAAGGAACAGGTAGGTCTTGTAGCTTACATTCACCCTGGTCCTTTGAAACTTCCTGTTTGAAGTGTCATTTGAGAGGTTAATAATTCCTTACATTTTGGTCAGTTTAAACATCTGTCGTCTGCTATGCTTGTGTCTCCTGCAGTGCACATTGTCCTTCGTGATTAGGCAAAGTAGGGCCAATTTAATTGACAAAGGCTCCTGCAAATGACCGCTCAGAGGAATAGGGTCAGGACTAAAGCTTGTGTTACTTGAAACTGTACCTCAGTAAAGCTACAACTTTCATGTTCTGTTTCCCTACAGGCAGAGTCTGTTCCCCAGACTACTTTGAAGACAGGATTGCAAAAAGGTTTTTTAACGTTTTGATAACTTTTCTTTGACATTTCAGAAAAGTGATGCTCTTTTACATACTGTAGTAATCATGCAATGTGACGTTCATTCATACACAAACAATCATCCCAATGACCCACTAGGCTGGAAAATGCTGCTATAGATTCACTCATTCATTATTGATAACTGCTTGTGTTAAAGACAGGTCAGTTCAGTTCAATTTATTTTTATAGACCGCTTCTTCTCTCACAGTAACTCAGAACTGAACAGCAGATTAAGGTAACAGAACGGATAACAGGTATATAGTGAGGCTATAGATAGAGGTTACATGTTAATCAGAACAACTATATGGGGTACAAGAGCAATACAGTAGCCTCCAAGCAACTGAGGAAAGGAAAATAAAAAAACTCCCAACCAGAAGGCAGAAGAGAAAAATAAACCTCTGGAGGTCCGAGTGCCAGCGGCTGCCCACCCCTCCTGGGCTTCTACCCACAGAAAATACTGCCAGTAGTAGCAGCTAGGACAGGTTATACTGGTAAGGACAACATTGTGTAGGGCAGTGAATGCTGAATAAAGTGATTTTGAGGTGCAGGCATGCTGATGGCAGGGGGACTTCAGCTCCCAGCGCACACCTTCGCTCACAGAATCCGACACTACTAATTTAGAGTCATCGGTTTACCTGAAACCCAAGTATTTAGAATGTGGTAGGAAATGGGGCACCTGAGGGAAATCCACATGAACACAGGAGAACATGCAAATTTGACACAGACTGAATTCGATTCAAACCCAAGCCCAAACACATAGCCAAGGTGCCGTGTGACACAAGCATTATTCAGTATACAAGCATGTCATCCATTATTAGAGGTTGCCAGTGTTAAAATTAAGGAAGGGCATTAGGAACACCGAAACTGATTTTTACAAGATAAAAAGCTCTGAAGAGGTTACCTTGACAAACCGGGATTTGGTATTTCAATCAAATGTTTATTATGGTCATTTGCAATGCAGAATGCAGTGTGCTGATTTGCATTGGCCTTCTTGCACTGACGCTACATGGTTAGTAACTTGCACCTGTACCATTGAAATACACTCCTCACGATCAGTAGCATACCGAAACATTATACTGTTCTTACTGTTGTGTTAGCTGCTGCAATTTTTGTTTTTTATTTGTTTTAATCAAAGGCCACCTTAAAATTTATTCACAGGTATTGTCACTGAAGTAATTCAGGTTAAGTACCTTCCCCAACCACCTACCTAGACTGTAACCTGCAGTTCTCAGGTTATAAGATAGTGTTCTTGATGACTCCACCACCTGCTGCATAACAATTTAACTGTGTCCAAAAATTGTAAAATGAATGCAGTAGAGAACATTTGTGTTTGTCATTCATTAGAAGTGTCAGGGTCCCAAAGCAACAGCTATCCACACTTTCCACTCCCACACTCATTCACAGGGGCCAGTGAAATCTCAGACTCTTGCAAGCCCTTGAAGAAGCGCAGCCGGGCCTCCACCGACGTGGAGATGGCCAGCTCCCAATACCGGGACACCTCTGACTCCGACTCCAGGGGCCTCAATGACCCACAGGTGAGGCATTTGTTCAGCTGATCCTAGACCTGCTCATCACCCTGATTTCCTCCTTGATGTTTTGCCTGCACCAAATATTTGACTAGTGGTTCACCACGCTGTGCTGAAGAACTTTTCATGAAGTCCATATTTTCATATTCAATCATAAAACTCTTAGTTTAATTATTTGTTTTTAAGGAGCAAGGATTTTTCAATCTTGGTCCTTAAAACCACTGTGCAAGCTGATCGTGGGAAAAAGAAGTTTTTTGAAAAACATGCAAGAATATGAAATTTGCATGCATGTTCATAAAAAGTGCACCCTGATTGTATGTTAAACTAACACAGAAGGAAAAAGTATTGTGCTTAATTAGTATTAAATTATGGATCGATTAATCTAGATTATATAGCATTTGACAAAAGTGTGAATTTATTTACTTCTAATCATTGCAAGAATGTTGATATTTTGTGACTTGTCCACATTATAGCCTCTAATAGTCTCTACTAGTCCTCTATTAATTATTTTAGTTTAAAATGATTTGAATAATAATACTAATTCAATGTTAAATTAAACAAAATGTATTAAAAGCCAGTTTCTGACCATCAGCTATCTTATACAGAGAGATACAGGGACTACAGACCCTGAATACAATACAGTAGAATATAACTGAATGCTGTAGAGACATGGAATGGCTGGGAATTTGCAGAAGATGCTTCTGGTCCTTATTGTCCCATAGTTCTTTATTGCCAGCTTTTGCATCTTTCTGACATGAAAAACATGTTTTAAAGAAAGTAGAGTTTTGTCTTCTGATTGGTCATTGATGCTTGTCGGACAGCACACTCTCATAGCATGTTTCATCTCTGTCCCTCAATGTTGCCCACCACCCCTGCCACTCACAGGTGGCATTTGGGAAGCGCTCTGACAGCCCTGCGGTCACTGATGCTGACGGCTCTGATGCACAGTCAGTGGACTCCAGTTTATCCAGGCAAGGTGGCAGCACATCCAAGAAGGACAGTGTTTGTCAGGTGGGCATGGGTTGACTGTTTATACAGTGCTAGATCCCCTTTTTTATGAAATCACAAATGGTGCATTAAAATTTCAATCTGTGGAACTTTCAGATTCTTTTTATTTCAGGACACTGACACACAAAATTATTTGAAGTTGACATTGTTTTCATGTTATAAAATATTTTTGTTAAAAGTAAAGCACACATAATTCCTATGCTGTGTAAGGTCCAAGTTTGCACTAATGAAAAGCAGTTACCCTCATGAAGACAGCTGTGTTACTATGGCCTTAAGTGTGAACCATTAAAGTAACTGTGACATTTTCTGGATAAAAACCCTGATATTAAAGGGTCATTAATCAGGTTGGGAATCTTTAGGAAAGGTGTGAAAGAGGAGATTAGACAGCATTCTACAAAGTATAGAGATAAAGTAATACAAATGCATAAATTACCAAAAGGGCAATGTGGAAGTTACTTCACACTACTCAAATGATACTTAGAAATGGCCATCCCTCAAACCTCATTGCGCAAACAAGGAGACTTGTACTAGGAGCCACAGAGAGGCTATTCTTTAAAAAGAACCATGTCTGGAATTTGCCCGAAAGCATAAGTGACTAAACTTCCATGTCAGAAAAGGTTTTGTAGTCAGTTGAGACAAAGATAGAGCCTTTTAGCTAAAATTCAAAGAACTATGTGTACTGCAGACCTAACACTGCCCATATGAAAGCAGCATCATGCTGTGGGTTTGGTTTTCATCAGCACCAGGAAATACTACAAGAGAACTTGCATGGGAGAAAGTTGCAAGGCAATTATCCCAAAGCAGAATGCTAAGACCATATCGTAATAGTTCAGGAACAAAATGGTGAGTGTGCTGAAATGTCCCAGTCAATGTCCTGGTTGTACTCCCATGGGGAATCTATGGCAAACTGTGATCTACAAGTACCATCCAACCAACCTGCAAAAAATCTGCCTGGAAGAATGGACTAAAATCACTCCCAAAAAGAATGCAACAGTTGTACGTAGTTAGCCCAAAAAATATTTAGTGTCACAAAAGGTGACACTACCATGCGTTAATGTGTGTGAACTGAATGCTTATGTAAACAGCATTTTTCAGTTTTCCATTTTTCGCAAGAATGTTTTCAAACATAAAAGGGGCATTTTAATGAATTTTGAGTTTCAGTGTTTGAAATGAAACAAACAAAATTTCACTGCATCATTTCTGATTCAGTAAAAAAAGGGAAATGATCAAGAGTCTGAGACCTGTTGCAAACCACTGTAGATAAGTGTCATGTTATTGTATTCAGTGATGTGCATGTGACTGCAAAGAATGGCAAGACCTTTTCTGTTTAAAGTAAAGTAGCAGAATTGTCATCCGGTCAATTCTGACTCCCATGGTTTTCTCAGTAAGGGAGGGTACAGAAACAGTTTATCATTCTTCTAAGCATGTCTTTTGGTTGGAGACTCAGGGAGAATTTGCAGACTTCACACACCTTAAACTATTTTCAAGCCTATGTCTGTAACTCAGAAACTGTGAGCCACTGTCATTATCCACTATGCTACCATGATCTTCAGTTTGAAGCACCGAGAAAGAAGTAAATAAGAAAAAGAAAAATGCATACATTGCAGTATGCAGTTTTTCCTAAGATGACTTCCACCTGTTGTCATGTTTCCACTGTTTGGAAATTTCAGATCTGTGAGGCTTTTGGAGACAACCTTCTGTGCTGTGAGGGAGACTGCCACCGTCTGTTCCACCCAGAGTGCATAGGCCTGCCATCCCCCCTAGAGGGGCACTTCATGTGTGTTGAGTGTAAAACAGGTAGGTTGCTCATGCTTGTAAAGCTGCTCTTATGTAGGTTTCTAGTGGCAGTGCCAGAGCTTTTAACTTTATTTACAATTTAATTTATAAGTCTATGATTTTTATTATATATACTAAGAGTCATTGCTTTTTATCCAAATGATCTGCTTTTAACTATGTTGTGCACCTGGGTATTTCACTGCAGAGTTTTAGATTAAGTACTTGTCAAAGTTACAAGAGCAGAGCAAACTCTAGTACTCTAGTACAACTTTTACAATACAAATCTCTTTCCATACCAACTGTACCCCTCTTTGATTTGTTCGTTCTATACTATATATATTTATCGCACATTTATCCTAGTTTTTAGCTTTTTTTCCTCATGTAACAGGGTTAGTTTGTTCCATGACATCATCCGGTTAGTAGAATTCCTGTTGTGAGTTGACTGAGTTACCATTACCTTTTATGGAAAAAATCTTTGTTCCTGGACTAAAAAAAACCACTCCTCATAAAACTAAAATGACCACATAATGGGCAAAATGCTAACTGTACTGAGCAATAAGTCTGATGTATTAAAAATAGTATATATTTTATAGTGCTTCTCAGCTTTCATAGTGGTATAGTGTATTTGTCCTATTGTAGGACTGTGGTAGAGATCACGAATCTAAAATGCCAGACAAGGTACACGGACAGAGACATTTTCATAACTTTGCTCACAGATGGTTATGAAATAAAGAAATGAAGTGCTCATGGATGTGTCTTTTACTCTACAAAACATATAGACATGGTATAATTATAGGCACTGTGTAGCCTTACTATAGTTAATGCAAATCTTTGATGCAAGTTGTTCTTCATTTGGTTGTGACATTGTGGTTTTATATACACTGATATAAGGGTATTCATATTATAAAAGTTGTTACTGACTTAATAGCTGCATGTTTATAGCTTTTTTTAAAAGTTCATACTAGGGATATTACATGTGAATAGTGGTGTTGTTTCAACTCTAAACCTTTATTAAACCCCAGTAAAGTATTAAAACACTCCAGGACACCTCAACAATAACAAAATAGCACATTTAAAACACTAAAATCAGAAAACCCATAAGGCCGGAACAGAGCCTCTCAGACACAAAAACCTCATACGCGAGCTCACGGAGAATTCTCATAAAACTTCTAAAAAAATAAAATTGTGTTAGATTAAACTCAGTCAGAAAATAGCAATATTGACACAACTGAGAAACAAAAACGTTTTGGGTTTGAGACACTGTGTGTATCTCTGTTCCGAAATATCTTAAGCCATTTTATACAAAAATAATACTTTGGAAGCAAAATGATCTTATGATAAAATGCCATTGTAGTGAATAATAAGCCTGTATTATGAAAAGGACGTTTATTTTTATGATCTATTTTAGCATTTTTATGTTGTACAGGTACACATTATATAAGAAATGAGTACATTCCAAACTATCTGTTTCTGCAAAACTGAGGCAGTTACACTGTGATTTGAATTGTGATTAATGTTGAATTTTCAGAATCTCGTAGTATGAATGGAAACCTCATGTGTGACTGTGTGGTGGCAGAATACCCCTGCAAAAGGCTGGGCACGGGTTGTCCACAGAGGTTTACTAGGTGTCTTATTCTGTCCTGTCTGCCTCCCCCCTCAGGCACTCACCCCTGTTTCTCCTGCAAGGTGTCAGACAGCGATGTGAGGCGCTGTTCAGTCACCGGTTGTGGCCGCTTCTACCACAGCACCTGTGCCCGCAAGCATACCAGCGCCTCAGTTGACAGCAAGGGCTTGCGCTGCCCCCAGCACAGCTGCACCACCTGCTGTCTGGAAAGAGACCTGCACAAAGCAAGCAAAGGTACCTAGGATATGCGGATGCCACCCTCTATGTTTTACTCTTATTCCCTTCCTAGCTGAGTTACCCAGCACTGCTCGAGTCAAAAACAGTCAAAGAGTCAAAGTGCTGGTAAGGTAAAAAGTAATTAGGCGTTATATAATCACAAAACTGTTTTAACATTAAAGTGTTTGCATTTAGTAGGTTGCTACTGTAATTCTTGTTAATGCTTTCAAACAGACAAACGTCATAGAGAGTGATGCATGTGACAGTCACAGTTCAGTGGAAATAAAAAAACAAAATATACCTCGTGAAATTTTACTACCTTCACATCACTAATGTGTGCATGTGTGTTCTGTATAATTTCTTATTATTTTTTACATTTTCATTTACACATCTATATGAGCTACTGGCTCCTGTGGTGTGGTTGGACGCGCAGATAACACTGACAGCAACACACACACCTGCCATACTGGCACAGTACATTTGTGTGTGTTTGTGTGTGTGTGTGTGTGTGTGTGTGTGTGTGTGTGTGTGTGTGTGTGTGTGTGTGGAGTGAGAAAATGCATCCACTTGTTGTACATCAGTATGTGTGTCCAGCGTCTGTGTTTTTATGAAGTGAGAAATGCATCCATATCTGGTACATAATAGTGTGTGTCGGGTCCTCCAGCCCATGTGTGCGTAGGGAGGAGAGAGAGCAAGAAATCTGATAGTCTGGCTGTGTACTTTGTGTATCACATTAGTATGTACTCTGCATGTGACATTACTTGTCACCTTGTTAGAGAGCAAATTTAAATTTTTTAAAATAGTTAAACAAACTTGACCACACAAAAAACCAAATATAGCATGAGACGTACCTCTGTGCCAAACTTTGTCTGTGGTTGAAAAACAAAACCATGCATAAATAACAAACAAACAGATGACAAACAGAGATTCACCTTTATAGAGATACCTGATAAGTATGTTCCTCTTGTTTAGTGGTTAAATGTTTGCAAAGGCTGTTCTGTGATTTTCTTTAACAGTTAAACATTTAGGAATGTATAGCTACATTTTATGTATGTCTTTTTTATTTGAAACAATTTTTTTCTCTCTGTCATGCTTCCACAGGCCGTATGATGCGCTGTATCCGCTGCCCTGTGGCCTATCATACAGGTGATGGTTGCATCGCTGCTGGCAGTGTGGTGATCACACCGCATGTCATTGTGTGCAGCAACCATTCTAGCTCTGGGAAGAATGGCTATGTGACATCACCGGTAAACGTAGGCTGGTGTTTCATCTGTGCCCGAGGTGAGCTCGCAATCCATCCTGTACTTACAGAGGTGGAAATATGTCTTCATGTGGCAGAGTTCACCTTCTCCATACTAATAGAACTGGACTTGTGGCAGAAGTTTCTGAAAAATGTAATGGTGAAAACAGAAGTTTTTTCAAGCCAAAGTACTTTTCTTTCATTTTGTATCTCTCTACTCAGTTGAATGTACAAGTACAGGGTTTGCGTCAGAGCTTTTAGCAAATTACAAATAGAATCAGAAACATTTTTCAGCTTTGTCAGCGATGCAGTTTATTGCACCATAACAACAGTAAGTGCATATGCATTTTCTTTTCCTTTCAAGCTTAATGCGTTTTCATCTGATAAAATTTGTTTTCTGAAATCTGGTTGAGTGAGGCTGGCTATGCAACATGACAGAAACTTAGAGTCAGACATGAGTTTTTCCTCCTTCTCAGACTGTCTCGCTGCCCTTCTTTTTCTAATATTTTCAACATAAACGTCTTTTGCCTGAGCTTTTTTTTTGAAGTATTATTGCCACATTCTCACTGTTCTCAAATGAGAACTTTTAACATTCACAAAGGTCTGTGTCCTGGTGTAATAAACATCCAGTTCTTTTGCAGTACTTTTTGTGTAACCATGTGTTGCAGGTTTTTTGCAGAACTATTTTACAAATTGTTTATTTACTGAATCATTACCACAGTAAATTCTTCATATTGTCACATTTTTTATTTATGCATTCATAAAATTATCGAAGCTGATGTGTCTTACTTTATCTGTACTCTTTTATAAATGGTTTATTTCCAACATGGGGAAAAACTATTATTTATGAGAACTAAATATGAATTTAAACTGAATGCAGTATCATTTTCTTTAGAAGCTATTTTCAATTTATTCCACATTTTTGTATGTTTAATAGTTTTTGTATTTTTTTCCCTTGATGGTTTGTTTTCTGGAATCATGGGTAGTTTCATGGTCACTCATCACTCTTCCTGTTTGTCTCACATATAGGGCTGTTAGTGCAGGATGGTACAGACAACATATTAAGTTCTTATGCCTATAAGTCGCACTACCTTCTCTCTGAGTCAAATGGTGCTGACTTGATGAAATTACCCATGATTCCTTCTTCATCAGCTACCAAAAAGAATGTTGGGAAAGGTAATAGTTCTGTTTTCTTCTGTTTTGTTTTATTGTTTGTTTGTATTTGTGGTCTTTTTCCTTTGGTCTTCTCTATAACCTAACTGCTTTTGATTGTTTTGCTTTTTGGCTAGTCATTGTGTATTTCATTATAATGAAATAGCACTGCTACCCTTAATGCAGAAGGAAAAACGGGGCTTAAAATAACATTTTATCTTTGTTTGCCGTGGAGGTGGAGACTTGGTGTATCTCAAAGGTGCATCTAACACAGTCCTACTATGTGAATTCTGTGGGAATCATACACACTTTTGACATAAGAAATGCATGTCAGTGAGTCACGGGTCACTAATGTCACTGTTGTTCCTAATCTAGCATTTCAATGTTATGAAATGGAATTAGTGAGTGAAAATCAAGATGGTTCTGGGGCACTGTTAACCTGGAGACGGTCATCGCACAATATCCGGTTATTTTGAGCCCTGGTGGTATTTTGGCTACGCGATCCTCCTCATTGCCTCAAACCAGTGACTTCCCTGCTCAGTGTTTTCATCTGTGTTTGCAGTAACAGCTTTTTGCTTTTGTTGCTTCTGTTCTAGTTAAGTTCAGTCAGTGGCAGAATGAGGTCTCTGCATCTATCTTCATTTTGCTTTGTTTTTGGATGGCATGGCTGTTTTGTTGCATGGCACACCACATTTGGAGATAAATTTTATGTTACTAGTTATTTATCATGATAATGATAGATTCTATATTCAGTATTCACAACATCCTATGCGTGCTTTCATAAATTAACTAAGGATTACATTTGCCTGAGTTTGTCTTTGTATTTACATTACAAAAATGACTGTACGAGTTATGAGTTATCCATTAGTCCACTGATGCTGAGATATGTTGATTAAAATACATTCATATAATGCAATATTTGGCATTTGCTGCAATAGAAACTGTCTGCAGTAGTTAATGCAAGAACTTAATGAAGTTGTCCATCTCAGTTTAAGTGGCTGTGTAATGCAACATATGCATGACTGTGATGGTAAAGCCTTTTTGTATTTTATTTGAGCTTTAATGAACTGAGAGCCATTGCTGCTTATCTGGCTGAATGTGAAGTATGTGAAGCAAACTGCTGTTATGTGAGCACAAACATATTTTCATCATTCTCTATTGGCCTATTCCCAATGCACGCCAGGACAAGCTCCATGGAGTACAGTGCTGGTCCTTATCTGGGTGTCTGATCAGCTGTGTTAGTGATGCAGAGGCTTTCTGAAGCCACCCAGATAAATATTTTGAACAAATGTGTCTAACAGGATTTCTGTTAGCTTTTTGTTTATCCCAAATGGTGTTAACAAATGAGATGCAACAGTTAAATGTTAAAAAATTCTGTTCTAGCCTCTGGCATGCTTTGAGGGTAAGGCCTGGAGAATGCCCGTCCCCACTGCTCCCAGCATCCCTTTGGTGCTTTGCGTGCCTTCACAAATCCTCCCTTTCTGTGCATGCCAGGGGGAAAGCTGCTGTGCTGTGAAGCATGCCCTGCCTCCTTCCACCCGGAGTGCCTCAGCATAGAGATGCCTGAGGGGGCCTGGCTCTGTGCCGACTGCAAGGCTGGCAGAAAGCCCCACTACAAGCAGATTGTTTGGGTCAAACTGGGAAACTACAGGTAACTGTCTGTTTATTATAAGTACAGAGTGGAGGAGTGCAGCAGGTGGGAAAGGGCCTGGATTTGCAACCACAAGGATGCTTGTTAATGTCTCAGAAATAGCTATTCATTAATTAAGAACATATAAAAAAATATGTAGAAGATGAAAACTAAGCTGTGTGAGCTTTAAAAAAATTCTGGAATGTTTAAAAATGTTTTTGGAATGTCACTAAAATTTATCGAAACAGGGTTTTAACTAACTTTATAACAATTATAGTTCCGCTAATCTTGGGTGTTTATCTGCAAAATGTTATTGAAAGTCTACATTTTTCGTTTTCTCAAGTGTAACATGACAGCTCAAGTCCAGACCGGAAGTGAGCATCTGTGAGGCAGCACAGTGTGCGCTTGCAGAGTTTTATTATAGCATAAAATAAACAGTGCAACAGCAGCAACTTAATGAGATGCGAAAACTTTTATATGCCCCAACACCTCTTATTTCCACTGTCTAGTTACTCCTTTTCTCCATCGGTCCATATAAATTGATTGTCTGCATCCGAGCCTTGTTTCGATCTCAGGTGCAATAAGTATTACAGGGGTGGGTGGGCTTGATCTGTGCTCCTACATGCCATGTACACTAATTTACCAGCTCCCTATTTTTCAGCATGTAGTGCAACACTCACAAACCCTGACTTTTGTTCCCTCATCCAGGTGGTGGCCAGCAGAAATTTGTAATCCCCGCCTGGTACCATTTAACATCCAAACCCTCAAACATGACATTGGCGAGTTTCCTGTCTTCTTCTTTGGTTCCCATGACTACTACTGGACCAGTCAGGGACGGGTCTTCCCATACGTGGAAGGGGACAAACACTTTGCCGAGGGCCAGGTCACCATTAACAAGACTTTCAAGAAAGGTAAGGAGCATCTTGTGCATCCTTAGCTCCTCTTTGGCCTGTTTTCAGTTTTCAAGTACTGCTGTAAGAGAATGTGCTCAGCGCGTAATTAAAACCAGAACTACTTTTGAGTATGTGCTACAGGAAAGAGCCCTGCTTTCTCATACAACGATGGAAGGTCAAAGTGAAGTGAACTGATTTAATACCATTGAGAGTAAATCAAAAGACCCTGCTCTAACTGATGCATTCACAGCCCTTGAGGAAGCTGCCAGGAGGTTCCAGGAGCTAAAGGCACAGCGGGAGAACAAGGAGGCCCTGGAGCAGGAGCGTAACTCCCGTAAACCCCCTCCGTACAAGTTCATCAAGGTGAATTACTGCTTATACACATCTTATGTTCATATGGTCTGTATAGCAAAATGATAAAGTGCTGCCCTACAGTGAAAACCAGTATGTACTGGGTCCCATGGGATTCTATAGAACATACTCAAGTAAAGTGCTTGAGAAGGAAAATTATTATGTACTTTGGAAGCATATATTTAATGCACCTTTATTTACCATGAATTGTACATCGCATTGTCAAAAAGCATCTGGCTAACACATAGATGTAAATGTTTAAGAATGCAAATAACATTACATTTCATTTGACTAATTTAACCTTTGCCTTTGGATATATACCTCTGGCAGTCCAACAAGCCTGTGGGAAAGGTACAGGTTCATGTTGCTGACCTGTCAGAGATTCCACGCTGTGGCTGCAAACCAACAGATGAGAGCCCTTGCGGCCAGGACTCGCAGTGCCTGAACCG
Organism: Arapaima gigas; assembly: GCA_900497675.1. Taxonomy (NCBI): domain Eukaryota; kingdom Metazoa; phylum Chordata; class Actinopteri; order Osteoglossiformes; family Osteoglossidae; genus Arapaima; species Arapaima gigas. The sequence continues at coordinate 1,374,038 of UFQX01000048.1, forward strand.
CATGCTGCAGTATGAGTGTCACCCACAGGTGTGCCCCGCTGGGGACCGCTGCCTCAACCAACGCTTCACTCAGCGCCTCTACCCTGAGACCGAGGTTGTCAAGACTGAAGGTTGTGGTTGGGGCCTTAAGACCAAGGTCGACCTGAAGAAGGTTAGGCTTTGCAGACCTGGCAGCCAACTTGTTTCCATCTTATTATCCAGTATGCTAAATTTACTACAGTTTGGTTTTTATTTTGTTGTTTCTGTGATATACAGTGATAGCTGTTTAGGCCTGAAGTTCCTTCCTGAGACACAAGGGCAATTACCTTTCAAAGACTCGAACTATGCAACCTACAGCTTACTAGTCTTTACTTGCCTTATCCTAGTCCTTACTTTTTTTAAATCAACCTTCTATCTTTCCCTTCATCTAAAATAATTTAAGGGATAACTGTAAATGTACAATCCATGTTGTTTTCTCTAAGGGAGACTTTGTGACTGAGTATGTTGGGGAGGTGATTGACTCAGAGGAATGCAGGCAGCGAATCAAACATGCCCATGAGAACCACGTGACCAACTTTTACATGCTTACTCTCACCAAGGTACATGTTTAGGCTGCAAGATATCTTGATTATGTTTTCTCTTTCATAAATGTAAAGAGTGTTACTGACACAAAGCTTGCTTATTTAGCATCATCAGTGGACACTGGTGTCTGCACAACTTTATTCCCCCATTCTGTTTGATGGTTGATCGTCTTCTGTTGTCTTCAGGACCGTGTGATCGACGCTGGTCCCAAGGGAAACTTCTCCCGTTTCATGAACCACAGCTGCAGCCCTAACTGTGAGACACAGAAGTGGACAGTCAACGGGGATGTCCGTGTAGGGCTCTTCGCCTTGTGTGACATAGAGGCAGGTGAGATTGTCCTCATGCTGTCTAATGGAGAGACCCTTTACTCCAGACATAAATGGTGCAGCACAGAATGTCAAGAAAACAAGAATAGCTAATAGATAGTCATTGTATGTCGCAGAAAGTAAGGTGTCTGCTGAATAAGTAAATGTAAAATTGTATGAATGGGTCGTGTTTTCAAAAACAATATTCAAATGTTACTTTAAAAAATACCCAAGTAAAAGTACTTATCTAATTTAAGTTTGAGTATAAATAGAAACACATCTGAAAAAACACCTACTTTTTTAGTCAATTAAATCTTCTTTGTCAGTGAAGTTAGATACTGTCAATAAGACTAAACAGATAATTATCATCCATCCATTATCATTAGCTACTTAATCCTGGTCAGGGCCACGACGGTCCACCTACCCCGAAATTAATGGGCACTAGGTTATGAAACCACACTCTGACTGATCCCACACATTCACACATGCATTTGTAATGACTAATGAACCTGGAACACATGTCTTTGGATTGTGGAAGGAAACCAGAGCACAGGAGGGAAACTCGCATAAACAGAGGGAATATATAAACCCCACGCAGACCGAGCTGGATTCAAAACTATACCAGCCTAGTTACTTTGAAGCAGTCGCGCTACTCACTGCACAACAGTGACATCAGTAAAATCAGTCTGCTAGTTATTATTAACCATTTATCTGACACCACTGTCCAAGGCAGTTCACAGTGTCAGGTTTGTGTACTGGTCTATTTACAATTATTTACCTGTTTAAAAAGCTGGGTAATTTTTACTATAGCAATTGAGGTACGTACCTTTGTTGTGGGTTCTGAAGCAAGAGCAGAAATTCAGGCTTGTGTCCTTTGGTGCAGGGCAGTACTAGCCGATCTGCCGTCTCCTGCCAAACACAGTTATGACATTCATTTGCAGCTTTTATGATACCTTTATTCAAAGCAATTTACAACTACCAGAATTTGACACACCTGTTATCTGCTAAAGCACTGACTGTCCAAAAATCCTGACACAAAGTAACTCTATCCGCAGAACTAACAAATGAAAAAGGGCAGTCAGTTCCGATGCCCAAAATGCAGAGAAAATCCAAATCTTATAGGGTTTGTTACATTCTATGAATTTTCTTTACTTGGTCAGTCTAGCTGATTTGCCAGATGTCTAGCTAAGCAAATGGTTCATTTCGGGCATCGATATTAGTAGCGATCAATTGCTTAAAAACAAGTGAAACAGGGTGATTCAAAAACAACTTTACACTTTACCAAATGTATTACTCAGTAGGTTTTTGATCAGGTAGTATATTGGACATTTGTAAGATAACAAAAAAACTGTAAGAAGTACTTTACAAATCAGTTCAGACTACATGTTCATACGACACTTAGTTACTGAATAATAAATTTCGAAAACTGTTCAATTCTTTTTGAGTCACCCTGTATAGCAGGAGTCAAATTGTGGCTTACTTAGCTTTTTATGCCATTTTCCATAGCTAATGTTGAGATGATATTCCTGTTAGGAAGAAAGCAAAATTTGTTGCCCAGTTACTTACATTAACAAATTAACAAGCCAGGTACACAACAGGAGAAAAGCAACAACTTACTATGACTTCTTTTAGATTGGGTGTTACATTCATATACACTGACAACCTTTTGCAGACAAAAATGGCAATGCATACGTGAAGTCTAGATGGATATGTAGCCAGCAGGCCGTTTAGGTAGGGTAACTCACATAAAACTATTGGTTCCAAAGGAATGTAGTGGTATGCCACAAGGAGCAAAAGGAATGAAGGCATAAAAAACTACCCACCTCTCCTAAAAATTTTCAGAAAATGTTCCATATATACAGAAGTTGTATTCAGTATTAAATTACAATAACTGGCCAATAAGTTCACAGCCGTAGTGCTCGGTTTGTTCATAACATTATCGTAGGACAGCATTAGGTGCATTGGCAGCTATAACAGGTGGGTGCAGCCATTTTTGATTGAAAGTAGATAATCGACAGCATCTTCTCTGTACTGACCACTACTACGACCAGTGTACCTTTGGGAACTTTCTAGAACTTAGCTCTAAAATTAGAAGTTTAATTGCAACCAGATCACTAGTAACATTTAAAAGCAAACCGAAATACTTCACATCAATAATTCTTTGAGTGTATTTAAATAAAACTATTGTTTTAGCAATAGGAGAAATTATTACATTATCATTATCTATACACCAAAAACAAATAAAATAAGAACAGCTCATGAAATAAATTAGTCACGTAAACAATTAAGAATTAATTCATTTTTATAAAATTGAAATGTCACAATAGGGGGAAAAAAAACTTATTTTTGACTTATTAAACATATTAAAAGTTTGGTTTTCAATCAAGGCAGGAGGAAGTTCCATAGTGAACGGCCTTCGATAAACCCCACATTGACTAACACTGAACTCTGATGGATTTGTTGCTCACAGATGAGACCAGTCAGAGTTGCATTAATATGCTTTATGGTTTAATGTATTGTTGCTCATGTTATTTAGGTTGCTCATGATTTAAAATTGCCAGTATTCACAGTAAAAGTAACTGTGACTGTCAGCAAATAGTCTCTGAGAGCTTTATGTTTGCTTTAGGCACAGAGCTAACTTTCAACTACAACCTGGATTGCCTTGGCAATGGAAGGACATCCTGTCACTGTGGAGCAGAGAACTGCAGTGGCTTCTTAGGGGTTCGACCAAAGGTGAGCACTCGTTTCAACAATCCCCAGAAAGATGCTTCTCAGGGGACTTCCCCAGTGAAAAAACCAGATACACTAGCCATATTACCACACATATATCAAGCAACTTATGTTTGCCCCTATTTATATAGCTGAATATTCTACCCTTGCAATTACGCAAAAGACTTCACAGCTCTGTCCCTCCCTGGATTACAAAATCCTTTCATTCATGTTATTGCTAGATACGTATTTGCTGTTCCATGCTGTTCAAGTGTTGGTCTTTCTCTGTGACCCAGAGTTCCGTGGTGATAGAAAAAGAGGAGAAAGCCCGCAACGCCAAAATGAAGCCAAGAAAGCGCAAGCTGAGGCCAGAGAGCAGGCAACCACATGACTATTTCTGCTTCTGTTGTGGTGAGGGAGGTGAATTGGTCATGTGTGACAGGAAGGACTGCCCCAAAGCATATCATCTACTGTGTCTCAATCTGACCAAACCACCGTATGGTATGTCCTGCTTCACAACCTCCACTCTTGTGATGTGTACTGGAGGAGTATGTTTACTTTTCCTTTTTGACTTTCCATACGTCTGTACAACTGAAAACATAATTAGAATAGGTTAGAATAATGTTATTAATGTGTATCTTTTGAGTGATTTTTAAATGTTTAGGTTAAAATTTTAATTTTTTTCCAGGAGAAATAATACGAATAGCTTCTAAAGCATTTAAAACCACCTTAGGAACTGATTTTCAGGAACAAATTAGACTCAGATCCTGAGGGAAGGATGTACTTTTTCTAACAGTGTACATTTTGGCAAACAGGTATAATTTGTCATGTATGTACATTGTATAATTTTAACAGTACTGTAACTTCTAATCATTTCAGGCTCTTAGCCTCTTTAGGGTTCCAGTTGCCGGGTTTGCTATCTGATTCATACCTGATTGTTTTATGTAGCAGTTACTAGGGGCTTCACTCAAGGGGCGTTTATCTCTGTTGGTGTTCCAGCAGTGGGGTTGCTAACTGTTGACTGTTCTGCCCCTATGTCTTGACACAGGTCGCTGGGAGTGTCCTTGGCACCAGTGTAGTGTGTGCCAGAACCCCGCCTCCTCCTCCTGCCACTTTTGCCCTATCTCATTCTGCGCAGAACACGAGAAGGGTATGATGGTACCCTCTGTCCTGGATGGCCACCCGTGCTGCACCAAACATGATCCTGAGAAGCCACCAAACCACTGGTCTGACATTGGCCAGGTGAAGGTCAAAGAGGAGCCACCAGAGCCTGGGGAGGAGACTCCTTATTGATGCTCTGGAAACGGAAAGAGGGGGAATGAGGAATCAGTAAGGGGTGGGGAAATCATGCCACATAAGCCTTTTTTCATTTCAAACCATTATACTGAAGAGGTCTGTCTCTAGGAACAGCTAAAAATAATCAAGATTCAAATTTTAGAAAAATCTGTCATTATATTCCAGTTGACTATTTTATATAGAGGTCAGCTACTCAAATTTAACACTCCATTTGTTTTAGGCATTTTTAATTTTTATGTTTTTCTTTCTTTCACTTTTTGCAGAAGATTCCAGCTGTATTGGTTCAGACAATACCCACAGTTTCACCTGAATTCTTCATGTTGGTTGTAAGGAAGTGATTTGTACTTTCTGAGCTGCTGTTTATTTTTATTATAGTTTGCTAAAAGAGAAACAAATGGACTGTATAGCATGAACTGTCAGAGCCCCTTCCATCTACTCCTGCTTCTTCGTTTTCACATTTTAATGACTCCAAAAATACTGCATTGAAATTATGTACCTCATATATATATATATATATATATATATATATATATATATTAGACACACACGCGCACGCACACACACACATATAAAGCTTAGGGAAAAAACANATATATATATATATATATATATATATATATATATATATATATATATATTAGACACACACGCGCACGCACACACACACATATAAAGCTTAGGGAAAAAACATGGTGTTCAGAATCACCTTGACTACATTTCAGAGCATTAAATCAAGACAATACTTTGTTCTCAACAAAAGACTACAAAAAAGGAATTTATTACCTCCTGTATTTTATGTTGAATTTTTAATATGTGTATTTATTTGTATAATTATATGTATATGTTTTCATCTTAAGTCTTTCTCAAAGGCCTTTTAAGACGTATTTTCTCTTTTTAAATGTTTGTTCACCATGTTGTCTATGTGCTCAGACATGCACTTAGTTGTGAGACCTTTTTTTATGATGGCACTACAGTATGGACAAATGCCATGACCAGCTTGAAATCATTTTCTGAACTCTAAAGTTGTATGGATCAATGAATACTATAATCATATATGAGGGGTGATCAAAAAATAGAATAGAAAGTAGCAAGTAAAACAATAGAAAAATAGAACTTTACTCCCTTCTCAGCACCGAAAAAAAAAAGTTCTTAGTATTTTTTGATCACCCTGTAAAGTATGAGAGAAAATCAGATGTTTTGTTCGCTTGGACAGACCTTTGATTTTTAATACTAAACTTTGGTGTAAACTACAGACTACACGAAACCGCAGAGGCATTTAAATTTTAAGTGTGAATTAATTATACCATTTAATGTTAAGAACACAAGAAATTGGCCGTAGCAGCACGTCTCCATATAAAAGGTTAAAAAATTATGTTGTTTACAACATAAAATGCATAATTTATGGTTTTTGTTTTCCTGATTTCATTATCTGGTGATGGATGTTATATAGGGAATTCTACATTCTAGTACCTCTGCAAGGATAACTAGAACTAGCAAATCATCTTGAGGAGCCACTTGTTATCGATGTTTTTTGGAATTTAAAACATTTTAAAATAAAAAGTAGTCTACTGATCATACTTACACATCATTGCAGATTTTTATTCCATTTAAGTTGTTAAATCAAATCCCACAGTATTTTACTGATTTCAGTGCCAGGCTTCAGCCTGTTTTCTGAAAAACAATTGGAAAGCCATGTTCTATTCTCAAAGAATGTTTCATTAAAGAAATATAAATTTAAATCTTCAATGCTAAGTACTTTGGGCTCAAAATAATATCACTGTTTTATGTTTAAGTGCTAAAAACTATGTAAGCTTAAAAGGCAAAGTGTTATTGAAAATAATGTTTGTTGGTAATGTATTTTTACTTCCATGACGTAAAAATGATATATTCTTAGCACTTGGATGATTTTTTTTTGGGGGGAGGAGAAAGTGGTCTGAAAACTTTGAAAGCTTATCACATCCATAAAACCTTTTGATCCAGATACTCTTTACTTTCTGGTGCTAAGTACAATCCACACCAGAATCCAGTTTGACTCTTAGAAAGCTAATACACTGCCTACTGCATACAATGCCATCAACAGTACTGTCATTAACAGGGGTAAATACCTTGAAAATCTGAGCTTTTTTGTTTTTTTTTTTCCTTTTGTTACAATTAATGTGAAATTAACTAAACCAATTTGCATTTCCAAATTAATTGTCAATAATGTAGGGAAATTTTAATCTTTTCTGTGGGATTTTTGAAATAATATATTTTTTTTGTCTAGTGCTTTCAAGCATTTTTATCAACTATTTTCATGTAGCAATAATATGGGGTATTGTACCATTTCATTATTAAATATTTAAACAAATCCAGACCAATTCTGTATAAAATGTATGTTGATATTGTGACACTTCTACCCTTTTTATACTAGTGTATGTGATACTAAGTCAACAGTTGACTTAATTCCATTGAATAAAAGTAATTTTATTTTGGAATCAGTCGTGATCAGAGGGAACTTTAAAATGACACCATAGCTGTCCTAACTTGTCAAACTGTCACAGAGTGATAGCCTCAGCCAATGCCACGATTACTTTTCCTGTGTTGTGAAAATACTGTAAAGGCTTTGACTAACTTTAAATGGCAAGTATCTATTGTGATGTGTAATTTCTTGAGCAGTAATACTCAATGCCATAATGCCGTTGCTGTGTTCTTGCCAAAATCACATATGATGTGGTTGTACCTCACTTTTTTGACCTCGTATTTGACCTCATCACTTGGTACTGGTAACTGTACAGTTTTATGTGCTGTTCAAGTATTCTTGTACACGAAAGGGAGGATTTTAGGTGAGCCAGTGCTGTTGTTCTGAATATGATAACTGAGTGAAGGGAGGCCTTTGACTGCCACACTTCCAAACGTAATAGTCACGTCTCATCTAACAACTTTATTCACAGGAGGAATCAGTTGCCTTTTTAATTCTTTCTTTAAAGTTTACTTGAATTTTCATTTTTACATCCATTGGTTTGTATTTATAAGTGTTTTTTTGTACTGCAAGTTATACTGTTTAAAGACACAGTGAGATTTGTTTATGTGCTGCAGCTGCATCCGTGCTCTGTACTTAGGCATAGCTGTGTAAGCTTTTACATTATTTTTGTAAATATCAATATGTAAAAATCTCAGTAATTCTGGCAGATGGGATTTGACTTTGATTTCTGTCTATGGACTGGAAAATGAGAGACACTATGTTAAACTCTGGCCATTTTTCTAAGGATTGTGTTTCTTGCCCATCTCGCACTCTGCATTTCATTTGCCTCGGCTATGATATTACAGTTCTTTGCACCAATCTGAAATTAAATACTTTCATTTAAAAAGAGCACAAAGACCATCATAGTGTGAGTTCACTCTATCTGCAATCTGGTCAAGACTGACCATTCTAACCATTACTTTCATGGCCTGGTGACTGTGGAGTGTTTTTCACTCTTCATGCTGCTTAATTCCAATTTGTGCTGCTTTTTTAACATTTTTAATTTATTATTTTTTTTTGTTCTTTTTCATTTAGTTTTTATTTCCAGATGCAGAAGTACTGAAAGTCAAGCAACCTGAAAGCTGTAGTCATTCTTTGTACCTCAGGCTCAATATGTTCACTTGATCACAAAAATATTTGGCCATTGTTTACAATCCCATAACATTTATTACTGTCCAGCTCAGCATAATGTACAGAAATAACTATGTACTACATAGTGTGTTATGTCTGATTGTGTTCCACTAACTTCAAAATATTTTATTTCGTATTTAACTGTTACTATGTTTGTATACAATCTGTTGGACCTTTTTTGGTGTTAAAAATTTGCTTTAACCAATTTTTTTATACACACCAATTTTGTCTTGAACTTTATTAGTTTGGCATTTCCCTTATCTTTTTAAATTATTGGTGTACAAGTTACTGTAACTTCTAACTTTTTAAATATGAGCATCAACATGTATACTCAGATTAAATAAGAAGATCTGAAATTATTTTGGTTTAGATGGAGTGAATCTCATCTTCAAGATACATTGTAGTAAAATTTCCCTACGATTTCCAGCTAGGGTTATATGTGTATTCATGTTGCAGTTAAAATGTTAAAAACAAAACAGAATGAGTAAAAATTTTGTTTTATTGTTCAGCCTATGTTACTGCTAATGTAAACGAATGATGCTTGTCCAAACTTGTATATACCTGTAGCCAAGAAATCAACCGTCCTTTTGCTGTAGTGTCTTTAGAATGCCTGTAATATTTAGCTTATGGATGTGAGTGTGGGAACGTATATTTTTTGTATGTATAATGACTGTTTTTTATTTGAAATCTGGAACTCAAAATGTTTGCCTCTATTAGAATACATGAAGGGTTTTTACGTAACATTCCACAAATTTGATCAGTTTCAGACTTGCCTGGAGTTGGACTTCAATAAAACAATACAGTATGTTCAAAACAGAGTTGCACTATTTATTTCAGTGAAAATGAGTTTCATAATACCTAACATTAAGGTTTTATGTTTAAATTGCTTTAGGTTTAATAATTATATTTAAAAACTTTATAGCGGCTCCCGATGTGCACCCCCCTCCAACATTAAGTAAATGATACTGTTCTGTGGAACTTTTTGTTGTTATTTGGCTTCTAGATGTTGTATTGATATTGTGCTCTTTTTCCTTCATCTCTGATTTCTCTGTCCTACATTTGTAATATGAGAATCACACTTAGGCCAAAGTTTAGCATCCTTACGTGACAAAAATTTACCAGACAGACACTTCCGTATGTTTTTTTTAGTTCCAAATAAAAGGAGTTGTATGATGACAGAATTTATTTTATGTCTTCATCTTATAAGTGTCCATTCAGTAAACGCTTCTGGTCTTGTCTTGTGAAACATTTCTGACTTTATGTTATTACATAGGACTCAAAGCCTAGGAACCTGCATCAAATCTCGAGCACATTCTATTTCTCTAAACAGCTTCTACAATATATATAGTGTGCTGGTTTTTACTTTACTTCTTTCTTAGCAAGGACAGCCACTATTATTCTAAAAAAAAAAGATCTGTTCCTCCGTATGTCATCTGTTCAAGTAGAAACCGCAAATATTTCTATCTTGTAGCACAATATTTCAGCTGGGGGAGAGAGTCACTATACCTGTGTACCTGTTTCTCTTCTTCAGATGTGGTTTGAGCCAACAAATTGCACCCATGAACTGCTCCAGCAAAAATTGCCCAGCTGCATAAATGATAGATGATTGTAACTTCTGTAACACTGTAAGTGGCTTTGGAGAAAAGCATCAACTAAATTAACAATTAAAATAACCATAAAACATATTACAGTATTCCAACCTTAGTGTCAAGTGATTCTTGAATAGGTCAGAGACCACTGACACCCTGACCAGGATAAATTGGTTGAAGATGATGGATGGGATGGATGGGGATGGATGGAATAGTATTGTCTGGTATATCAACACGTGTTTCTGATTTAGATGCTTCTGGTACAATGAGACAGTAGTCTGTGCAACAGAGAGAATTTTATCATACTTTGGCAGCCATATCGAGATATCCTTTAGTGGGGGACATCTAATTTCTTTCAGGAGCAGTTCTACTAAACTGTATCTGCATGCTGTATAGCTACTATACATGGTGATTTAACTGTTTTTCCCACATTGTCCATAGGAAGAGTTTGAATAAAGAAAAAAGTGCTTTTTCTGTCAATCTGTTAGTTAATTCCTTTGTATGAAAAAAAGTAGTGATCTATTACGGTAGTTTCATACGACAGTGTATATATTTTTCACAAACACCTACAGACTACAAAGAACTTTAGAACGTCTTCTTTAACTTTGATAGCTTCTGATTTTTTGTGATTGTATGAAGTACAATGAAGTACACACATAGCAGTAGTGTACCAAATAGAAGTCAAATTTCCCACAATTTTACTGCACATTTCCAACTAAATCAGCCATTCTTATTTATTTTTTAGGGTCCTGTTGATATCCAAGCCCATACTGTAGTTATGACAAGAAAAATGAAACAATGATTAACTACTTTTCCTCTTTACATTATGTAGGTACACTCAACTGAATTTTATTTTTGAAAAACAGGGATAAAGCCATAAAGCCAATGTGTGGCATGCAGGATCCTGCTATGTTTGAAAAGTGAAGTGTGGGAAAGGCAGTGGGGAGAAGCCTGCAAGTATTTGTTTTTCATTCCAAAAATCATCAGTTAACCAATGGCAGTTAAACAGAATGCAAATAGCTTTTCAGATCCAATACTAAAAATTTAATATGAATATTTCACTGTTGGAATTTACCAGATAGGAAACAGTATAGAGAAGAAAGAGGATATAAGGAAAATAAAAAGTAAAAAAGTAGACTCCAACAGATATTTTAAAAATGTATTATTGCATGCAAGTGTGTATATATTTCCCCCTTTTCTGTGCTCTCTGTTCATTGACCACCAGCTAGAACATATATAAAGGCTCATAGATACCATAAGACTGTCCATTTTTCCACCCATCCATCCACTTTTAAATTGCTAACCATGCAGAAGGTAGCAGAGACAACTGACTGTCGGTAGGCCTTGCAATTCCTTTTGTCGTCTCTTGTGAAAAAGACCCAAATGTACTTAAAACTCCTCCACCTAGTCAATATGCCTCCCCAGCTAGAGAGTGACTCACCTTATCCTTGGTGAGAGAAACCATCTAAATCTATTTGGACTTGCTGATCTTCAGTCCAGCTGCAACCTACCCAGGTGCATGTCAAAGATTATTATTTTCAAATTTTAATTTTTTTCTCATAAAAATAGCTAATGCTACATGATGGAAAATATATCTTCGTGAAGAAGAAATGAAATAGTGTAGTGATTGTATCTGAAGGCACAGTAGTGGTGTAAAAGGAATTTCAAAGTGAAAGTGTCATAATGGATATGTATAACATCATGAATAGTTGGAAATTTAACACTGACTAATGTGACTAAATAATATGTGTGTCCCTCACCTTAAATACATGGAACCTGTGCTCAGTGTGACTGCCTGGGGAGGCTTCTTGGCTGTCCAGTGTCCAGCAACTTCTTCCTGAAGACAGGAACCAACCACTGTGTTTGTCAAAAAATCCTTTTGTATTCTATTTTAAACTCTAAATATTTCACTTTTTAAACATGACCTCAGCACATTTCTGAAATTAAATGTTGCTCCTTGGGAGAATACTGTAGGTTGATATTACTTCTCAAAATCCCAAAAAACTTTGGAGTGAGATTGCTGGAAATTTGGATGCCAGCACTGACCCCGTTTTAACCCAAAGACTGCTTTAGCTCCTTAAAGGAGCATTTCTGAACTGTTGGGTCAGTTCTTGAAAACACTGTAGCATGCATCATGGTTTTTGTGGTCCCAGATATATTAAAACAGACTAATTTGAGGTATTATGGGAAAACAGCATCATATCTATTAGCAATTTTATTCAACAGCTTGTCAAAGTGACTATACCTACATACACCTACCCATCCAGCACAGCATCTGTTCAGAATATAGATCTCTATACAATAACTTATAATTTTCATTATAGTCGTGGCTTTGTTTCTAGACATGCTGTTTGGTTCATGTGGAATGTGTTAAATACAAGCCATTTCAGAGTTAGTTTCTGCAACCACTGGGTAGGTTAACTATCATTGTTGCCATTTTCCTGAGCTTGACAGAGTTGTCAGTTAAGGGGTAAGATGTACATTCCCTAATGCCATTCTGATATTTTGCCTCTATAGGCCTTTCTAAGACGTAAAGGTTAATGCTGTGACCCATGTGGCTCAGACGATGCATTACATTTACCCCAGAAGCAGGATGCTAGCCATGTTCCTATAGCTTATTTAGAATGTGGTGTTATGCTAGTGGGTGCATGAACAATCTGCTGTACCATGTGAAGTTCTGTAGCAGAGACCATTCTGCCAATATCTACTGAGACACTGCCTTGGCAGGACAGCCACTACAGGTGTGGCATGGACTCGGGACAGTACCCAACTGGCAAAAGCCACAACCAAAAATTTACAGATGGTAAACTTGCAGTCAGCTACAGCACCCTCCAACATAAGACCCACTGAGGCCATAGTGAATGGGAACTGCAGCTCTGACTTGGAGTGTGGGGGGCAATGAAAAGTCCATTCACAATTAAAAGTTGTAACAATCCTCAATACACAACCATTCGGGGCAGCTGTGCTCATTAAGGTCAAACCACCTGAGCAGAGAATTTCCACCACATGTAGTTATACAACCCATGGTGTCTCTCCACAGCAACAAGTGCAGAAATCAAGACTCAAAGCATACTTTACAACCCAGAAGCCTTTCGTCACAATGGCCCCCCACACTACCACAATAGGTGGATGAACATACAGGGATAAATAAAAATCAAACAAACAGTCTCAGCTGACATAAAAAGGAAAGACCTGGAAACTAGGACCAAGAGGAGAATCCACTTGGACACTGGGATTCTGTGCTGCTTAGGCCAACCCAGATACCTCCTTGAGCCAATGTTAAGCTTCACAGCAGGTGGCCAGTCAGTAAGCAAGGGCCCAGGTGCAGCCAATCCAACAACTCCCCCTTGGTCTAAACCAAAACTACAAGACAAAATGGAAAACGGACATCATGCACAGACTACACAGTCCTTCAAACAAGGTACAGTAGTATGCTCAAATTTGAGCATAAAACCCAAAACAGGAACACAAGACACCAGCCAGCACTGCTGGGAGAACCTACAAGAAACACCAATGCTAACAGAAATAACGGTAGTATTAGTTAGAAGACACCAATCCCCACCACCTCCACTTTGCACCAAAAGTTCCACCAAGTGCACCAAACAGGTTCCATTAACCTGATAAGCAGCAGGTGTAACAACCTGTGTGCAACCCAACTGACCGCCTTGCACCTACCACACGGGACAGTCCAAAGCTGGTTAAAAAGTACAGCATTTTCAGAACAAAAACTCTAAGCTTCAGTTTGTGTTTAAGGGCTCTTATAAGGATTTCCTCTACCTCATATGACAAATATTCAAATTATGAATTTTTGAACTTAGACATCTTCAACAATATACCAGAGGTCTGTACTGTACCTGTAAGCAAGCTCAGGTGAAAAACCCTTTCTAAAACCTTTTGAATGACAACATCGAATGTACTTAGACCATTTTATTTTAAGGTTTGCTTTGAAATGTAGCAAATGGACATCTTTTGAGCCGTTCTAATTGTGGGCTAAAAGTAAATTATTTACGTTTGTTAAAGTAAAGCTGCGCAGCAAAGAAAAAACTGTTTATATCAAAAGACTATAGAAGACAGTAAAACGGGGTAACAACACATTTGAGTTGTTGTTGGACTCTCTGGGCCTCACAGCCTCACTCTATTCCAGTTACCTTCTTCAAGAAGCTCAGTTTCCTTTGCGGAAAAAAATGTGCCGCTAACTTGCGCACAAACGATCATCGGGGCTGCGTTTCTCGTGAATACATGTTTGCGGATATACTGTGCGATTTCTCCGTCTTGCCTTATTTAAGACGGCATTTTGAGTCAGTGTTTTACAGCCAACTCAGAAGACGCAAGAAAGTTAGCCACAAAAAACCGGTGAAGTAGCTCCGCCGACACACTGACGGCCGGGTCTCTTTCGTTTCCTTTCCATATCGCCTCGAGTTCCCGCACATTACAAAACATCCTTTTCCTTTTAAAAGAGGAATCCGGCTCTCCCTTCCTCCTTGATAAATCCTTACACGAGTAGGGAATATAACCCCTGGCGCCCATACAAAGCTTCACTGGAACTTCTCGACATGTTAGCTGGATAAACGTCATCTTTCCCAAATGTGTTCCGTTGATTCATAACATTGAGTTTTTTTTTTTTTTTTTTTACCCCCCACCAGCTGGGACCGTTGCAGGCGGCGACTCCCGGTCGGCGCGAAGCAAACGGAGCTTTTGGTGAAGGTATGTGTGTAAAAGCTGTTAAATATGCTCCACATTGTTCTCCTCCACATTTTCTCTTCTGCTGCTCATTGTTTGGACTCGACCAGTGTTCCTTCTAGATGTCAACTCCTTGACGGCGAAATAAACCCAAACGAACAGCGAGATATATATATTCAAGCCAATCCGTCATACAAACTGCATTTGTCATGTATATTTCATATGAGGAAAGTATGTTTCTATATTAGAAAGTGTAGTTTGTGTTAGTTCATGCGTCCTGTACAGAGCCTCTGCAAAGAGATGACATTTTATGGAGAACGTCGTGAGAAGTTTAATAATGAATAACAATGTACAATACAACCTTTAAGTCACCATCTTCGTAAGTACATCATACATTGATCCCATAAACGAATGCATAACTGCGTGGACGTAACGAGACGATAAACTTCTCCATTGTTGTGTGGCAATAACAGGGTTTTTGTTGTGGAGGAAGACCAGCATCCCGCGGGCGGCCCTCGCGCTTTCCGGGCTGCAGGCTTTGACCTCGCGCCACTTCTGGTCACTGTCTCTTCAGACCCCGGGAAAGACCAGCGTCGCTGCCCCCCGACTGCAGTCGTGTAGTTCATCGCGAAACCGTATCGCGTGAACAACGTGGGACCTGCTGGCTGACTGAAAATGTAAGCAGCAGCACTGAAATGAACTTCATAAAAATACTGGAGGTAGATTTGGCGTGCTTGGACACTGGGGTGACATGGCCCCCTCGCCCTCCTCTCCTTGTTAATCCTAAGGTATGAAGCACTTTGCGTTATTGCATCATGTCGGTCCCACATGAGCTCGTTAAAGGCGTCCGATATCCCTTTGCGCCGGTAAGGTTTCTTTTGTTTTCGAAAACATCTCCCGAGCAACAGCGCCAGTGACTAAGCAGTGTGATGCGGACTGTGGCCGTGGAGACGCTTTTTTTTCCGCCCCGGACACTGTGACTGACCATGCGGCGCTCGTGAAGCTGCCGCCGCGCGCAGCCAACCCCTCCCGCCTCACTGACGTCATTTTCCACGCAAAACATGTGGCCGGAGGACGGACGAGTTCGAAGGGCTGTAACCAGTCCTGCTGCCGAGTCGGTACTGCGTTCTTTTACCCGGGACAAACGAGCACATCGTTCGGCGAGTTTTCAACTATCAAGTGAGTGTTATTACTGACTCACTTCTGAACCGGTCTCTTATTTATTGTCTTTCACTTATAGACGTACTGACTTCATCCGAACGCTGATCGGAAATCGTGAGAGTTTTGGAGTTTTATCCCTCCGCTTATTTCCATACGTTTAAATGCCGTTCCATATTTGGGTAGAACATGGGGAAAGTTAGGAGAACTTATCTCAATAACATGGAGGGTGAATGAAAGCTCCAAGTCCCCTCTCTGGGTTGTCACTCTACTGCGTTGAGATTTTGATGATAATACTGTGGAACTGATTTTTTTTATAGCAGTCGTGGACTGAATGACTATAATTCTCATCTATGACATTTGAGTGCGTTAAATAACTGAGATGAATCAACTCTTAAGAGACTGAAACCTGTCGCCCGAGAAACCCCTGCAAACTATTCTAAATGGTTTATATTCAGCTGGTTGGTTTATGTTAGATATTCGATGAATATGCAGGATTGCCTGAAGGGGTCTGTAAATGAAAACTCTTCAGCTCAGGTAACAACTTTTGGAGTGTTGAGTGGGCCAGAAATGTTAGCAGTTGCAAAAGAGCTATACGCAAGTAATGTGGGAATTATTAGGCCTGTTTCTTTTCCTCGAAAGGTCTATCGGATATAGTGTCAGGTGTAAGATGGCATCGATCTCTTGCAGTTAAAGGTCTTATTAGCTTGAAACAAAAACTCACAATAACCAACAAAGTACACTGAGTGGTGCATAAAATGATATTTTGATACTGTGCTACAGGAATGTGAGTAACTCTTTGGGATAGTCAATTTTTCTAGGACTGGCTGTGGACTGAGACTTATGATCACATCACTTACAACCTGAGAGTCAGATATTTCTGTCTCAGAGCATCAGTGGAAGTTGTGCATGATTTGTAGAGCTTCCCTAAACAGTCCACTTGTTGCAGCAAGAATAACAATGCCAACATGTGTGAGCTTGGTAGAAGCAGAACTCATCTGAGCTGCTGATGTGTGCATGGGGGAGGACCTTAAAGGTGTTGCTAGAGTTGGAAGAAGAAGAATATGTATGGGCCAAAACACCTAACATATTAAAAAGAGTAGTTCAAGACAGTCCTTTTGTAGTCTCAAATTTTGTTTTTTTTTATTATTATTATTATTTTTTTGCCACTCAGCTGTGGAATGAAGCTATGGATGTAAGCAGAATCAAGTCTCTACTTCCTTGGCCTGACTGCTCATGGTTACATGCCTCACAAAACAGTGGATGCCTGCCAGTGAAACACCAGGCTGGCTGTGCCTTTGAATGACCACAAGGTCTAATGTCTGTTTTCATTGCTAACTGGGACATCAACTAGATTTGTCCATTTTGGCACGACATTAGCATTCCCCTCTGCAAATAGAAAATAAAGAATAATTGACTAGTTTTACATAATTTTTTTAAAAGTTTCTTGTCTTCATTGTCACTGTATCTCTATTTATGTCTTAAATTTAGCAGCCTTACTCTATCTCCCTGCCCATGGGCTTTTTCATTGTCTAAGTCCAGCTTAGTGTGTATAGATTTGGTGTGTTCCCAACATGTCTGCATGACTTTGCTCTGTTTTTCTCCCACAATCCAAACATCCTTAACCCTAAGACGTCTGTTTTAGTTAATTGGTCATTGTAAATTGCTCAAAGTGTGTGCCTCTGAGTCAGTGAGTGTTTGTGGCTGCCCTGTTATAGTGTGGCATTTCCGTTCAAAGTTCACCCATCCTTTCTTAGTGCCCAATGATTCCAAGATAAGTTCTGGACAGCTGACCACAACAAGCAGTTGGCCAAAATGAGTGAGAATCGAGGTGGATGGGTCAACTGTTGACTTTTTTTGCACCCCTAGGGGTCAGGCTTCATTAACTGTTGACATGTCCGTTGAAGCGGCAGCAGACAGTTTTGTTCATTCAAGCTACCAAATGATTGGCAGTATAGAAATTGTTGGGAAATGATGCATCCATAGCAGAACTGATATGGAAACTGACCAAATATCTACAGCTTAGCATTGCTGTCATGAATCTGAAAGGAACATTTATTAAGGTCCACAGAACTGCTACAATACTGTTAGAAAAAAATACATCTGACTGTAAGACTTCATAGTTTCTATGAAGGCAAATGCCACAAACACCTTTTTATGCTGACTTGAATGCTGCTGTGATTGCTGTGGACAAGTGGTCATTGTTTAGCTGTCAGAGAAATTTTTGAGAAAATCGTGCCCAGATATTTATGTCTCATGCCTTTTTATACTTCACACTGATCACATTTTTAAGTGTTGATTATGCAAACAAAATTTCCCAAAAATGAAAGATGTTTTTCTCTAAACACACTTGCAGATTGTGAATAAAATGTACTATGTGGCAANTTCACACTGATCACATTTTTAAGTGTTGATTATGCAAACAAAATTTCCCAAAAATGAAAGATGTTTTTGTCTCTAAACACACTTGCAGATTGTGAATAAAATGTACTGTGTGGCAATGGCTGTCACAGAACCTCTATGCATGTAACAGAAAGGGTCACCCCAGTACTGCTGGTCCATATTTTGATTGCCTCTTATGCTCATTGTTCATATAACTGCTATTCAACTGTTTTGCCTTTGACAGATAGTCAAATTTGAGAAGGAAGGGCAAATTTGGAATAAAGCTAAGCAGAACATTAAAGAATGCCTCTCACGAATTTGTTAGCTAGTCTAGGTGAAAAAAATCTGTTTGTGTGGGAGGTTGAATCCTACTGCATCAAGATTCCTTTTACTTTCTACACATTGCTTTTTTAGCAGTTGTTTTTTCCATCTGAAAGAGAATAAAATACAATTGTTCAATAGTCGAATAATTAGTAGTTTATCCACTCTTGGGGGTCAGCACATTTACTGCACATTTTAATTTTTAAATAAACCAATTTATTTAAATGCCAGCTGTGGTGTCAAACAGAGGCAGACATAGTGGCCTTTGACACGTCTTTTTTCCCTTTAATCTGCATCTCATAACACTGAACTCCCACTGGGAACCCCCCCATATGTGTGCTCTCTCATCTCCCGTGCAGTTTTGCTGTGGGGGATTAATATGTGAAATGTGCTGTACTGTACATACTGTACCAGATGTTATGAACATGTAAATTAATGACAACATTGTGTTTTCTACTTGGGTAACTGGTATTTAGAATGTTTATCATGCTGAAATCATGGGTTGATAGTTATATAGATGTTTTCTGATGGCCTGGGAGCGCATCTTAAATAATGGGAAAATTTGCATTCAGTGTCTGAAATTTTGGTATCCGACAAATTTTCAGGAACAAATTAGTTTCCGATATCAAGGGATTACTGTACATCATTTACATGCTCTTCATGTTATTGCTGATGTACAATGTAATCATTATAGTTTTATAGCAATAAAAAAAGATTTTGTTCAAAGATTAACTTCTGCTTAGAATTGTTAGACTTTTGGTGTTTCTTCATTAAAACAGGGTGTTTTGTTGCAGTGGTCTTGCATTTATAGATATATTTTCAGAAATTAGTTTAGTATGTGCAAGATTGTGTTTGGTGAAAGCTTTTATCTTTTCTGTGAACTGTATTAGTATTCCTTCTTGGATTACTTCCTGAACTGCTGCCCTTTAGCTGCTGGCTTTTACATGAGACTGCTCGGAAGACCTGTCACACAGCCATGTGACCTAGAAGAGGAGGAGGTACAGATAAACACACGCACAATGAGGCAGGGAGGAGGTGGGGTGGGGAGGGAACTGGCGACAGAGCCAGCAGCTGATCAGGGCTGTAACAACTGCAGATGAAGCATTGTCAGTGCAGCAGGAGCAGCAGCCCTAGCTGCTATACTCCAGAATTCAGGACTTAGAAGCTGAAGGACTTTGTGATTCTGACACACGTAGGGTTCACTCAGACACACGCTCAGATCCGTCCCACACAGGGGCACGAGACTGTCGCTATGGGAGGCGCTCTCACACACCGGAAGACCCCTGAGGCATCCGACTCTTCTAGGCAAAAGAAGAGCAGTGTGTGAGTGCAGAAAGTCATTTATTTTCCTTATTTGTGACACGACTGTTTCAACAGATTATTCATTATTCCCTGTAAGGAAACTGACCACCGTTTTTTTTTTTTCCTGAGGAAAAAACAAGAAAAAATTGTATTTTAAGGGGTTTTTATTATCTCATCTTTACACATATGGCTACGCCATTGCAGGTTTGGAGTGATGACCTCATGCTGACTGTGTTGTGTATTTAGCTGCATTTAGCTGCACCGGTGCCACCGGTTCTGTGGCCACTGCAGTGGCGTTCACTACTGCGTCGATCTTGGCAACTTCTTGTGCTTGTGCTTAAAGGGCAGGTGCATACTTGTCTAAACATCTCTGATGTGACTTCTCTTCTGAAGAACTGTGTTTAAACTTACTTTTTTGCTAGAAAAATAAATCTGGGGATTGCAGTGCTTTATAGTTCAAAAGCAGGCTGAGTTTTGTTGCTCTCTTTAGCTGGAAGTTGGACTTTTAAAGAGTGTGGGCAGAACAGGTTTTATGTTTAACCTGGAAACACATGCAAACGTGTGCAGATACTGACACACCTTTGAAAAACATTGTAACAGATAAAATGTTTCCTACAAGTAACATCTGTAGCACTTATCACAAACACTTGTATTCTACAGATCTTTGAGTGGATTGTGTACAAATGTGTCGGTATGTGAGACTGTGTCTGACACTGCAGCTCTAGATATCGTATAGTAGTGTAAATGCTATGGTCCCGCATCAAACTGCTCCTCTCGCTGTCTGGTTTGGGATACTACCAGTATGTTCTCTTAACAAATGATTTAGGATCAGCTGATTCAGCCTCCTGCTGTGGTAATATGATCCAAATAACTGAACTGATCCTAGGTCAGCTGCTAAGGCCATAATGCATCTCTACATATCTCCTACTGCTCTAGGCCTAGTGTACTTTAGGGCTCATTGTGTAGCAGAAGCCTATCCGCTGCAGCTCCAGGTGACAGCAGATACACATCAGTTATCATGACACATGCTGACCTCAGGACTGGAGGCAATGTAAGTATTGCCCCAGTCAACAGCCCATTCTGCCCTCACTTGAGGTAGCCTTGAATGTCACAGTGTGTTGAACTAGAGAAATGGAGTTACTTTTTGCATCTCTGTGTGAATTTCTCACACGTCAATATTCAGAATAACCCAGTAACTCCCTTAGTATCTGTCCCCTTAGGGACGACTTAATAGCTGATCAACGTTTCAACATTAACAGGTTCAAATCAATATAGAAACAATTAACCAAGCATTCTAAAC
Organism: Arapaima gigas; assembly: GCA_900497675.1. NCBI lineage: Eukaryota > Metazoa > Chordata > Actinopteri > Osteoglossiformes > Osteoglossidae > Arapaima > Arapaima gigas. The sequence goes on from UFQX01000048.1 coordinate 1,395,272, forward strand.
ATGTTAATGTATAAAGCCATTTAAAATAGACTTATCTTAGGTATTGCCAAAAAATTTGTCTTAAATCTAATAATGCCCCACCTGTGAATTCAAATGTAGAAATTCTTTCATCCCTTTGGTAACATCTTTGACCAGTGTCAAAGTTCTGCACACTTATATGTCTTAATATTTTAATGGGACAATTTATGTTTTGTTTCTCAATCGGTGGGTCTGTGGGGAAGTTACAGCTCCATCTCCTTAACTGCTGTGCTCTCTGCTGACCTCTTAATGTTTCAGTGGCCAGATCTAATAAAACTTTACTCCCTGCTGTAGAACCTGAAATGCATAAAAGAAGCGTTCTCTGCCTTTCATTCGGAACTATGACTGCAAAAAGTTATGTGTCCACTCAGGCAAGTGCCTATACACACTAAGCTGGGTATAAACACACTTGGTCACCTCTGGTCAATGCGTATGTTCTGCTCTGTTGTCTATTTGCATTACGGACACACTGTCCTGCTCTAGCGACTTTTTTGGAACAAGCTTGGGAACTGGAGTTGCTGTTCCCTCCCAGTGGCCCATAGGGCCTATTATTAGTTTTTGTGGCCCCCAAATGAAAGAATGTTCAGCAACAGAGGGACCTCTGTGTATCTTTTGATGAAGATGTACAAAGCAAATACTGAAACATAGCTTTCCTGCTTAGTGTGTCCCCTTCCATGTTTGGTGCATCCAGAGGTTTTTGGCCCTTCATAATAAGTTGTTTGGAGAAGAGTGTGAACGTCTGCTTTTCAAATGTGTATATACATTTTTCCATCAATGTTTGTATTTTTTTGGAGTTTTCCTTGTTGGGACACCCCAGGCAAAAGTTACACTGGCAGTCTGAAAGTCATCCTGCTAATTTTTTTTACTTGATGGCCATTGAGTGTGTTTGGTGAGCACCAAGATTCTTCACCGAGTTCTTTATCTTTTCTGCTGTTAGCACAGTATCTGATAAAAATAGCATGAAAGAATATAAATGTACCGTGTGTGCTTAGTAACTTTATTAATATTTTTAATGTAGCTTTATTTTTATAGTTGAGTATGTTTAGCCCTTGTATAATGGGACCCATTACGTGGCCATTTTACTTCCGCAACAGCTATTTTATTGTATATAACATCTTATACTAGATGCTTCTGTAAGACATTGTGCAGTGCTTAGTGTCTAAAATCCACAAGTTTTTTTATTTATTTATTTATTTTTTTTGTCTTGCTGCAGTGTCAGCCTGGTTATTTTCTGACAAAAAGTAGTGTATTACACTTTATGTGAGCTTCGAAGCAATTTCCACTAATATACAAGTAAGGCTTTAATGGTGATGGCTCTTTGAATACAGGCATTGATATAGGCACAGGTATTCCTTCCAAGTGGTTTATTAACATGGTAACACTTCTTCCAACTAGAGTTCTGCATAACACTGGCATTCTCAAACATTCAAAATGATTAAGGTGATATATAAATCACAGTTAAATACTGTTATTTATGAATTCAGTTGACGTTTTTCTCCAAATTGATTTTCAATGATTTGCACCTTTAAACAGCAGTGTAACTTTTACTGGAGCAACTCAGAGTTAGCACCTTTCTTAAGGGTACTACAGCAGGAGCCGGGTTCAATCCAGGGACCTTTGAGTGTAAGGTGCTAACCTAAAACTACCCTTTTGTGCTTTAAAAATAAACTATAAGCATGTAACCATTAACTCAGTTAAATCATATAGGCTGCTATAATAACATTAGCTTTCTTGCAATATTATAAGTAAAGTCTTAACAGTGCAATTCGATAAAAGACACAGATAGTGATCTTCTGGCTGTGATTTACTTTTTTATATTATAAACATCCAGTTTGAAAATTTCTCCATTCAGATAGTACCCTGCCTGAGACCCTACGCTTCCAGGATAAGAAGGGGAACACTTATGTTACCTTGCAGGCTCCTTTTACCAAGAATTAAAAGATGTGAATAGATGTAATTTGTACCTGAAAATTCACATAAGGAGTAATCAACTCTCACTTATGAGACATTTCAAGCCAAAATACACCCCTCATTGAGATGACGCCAGATGAAATTTTACTCCTCCCTTGTCTTCTCCCGTGTATGTCAGTTGTAACGAATACCCACCAATTTGACTACTTGAAGTCATAAAACACACAGACAATATAACTCCGTATGATTTGACTTCCAAATAGCTCAACGGGCTGCAATTGGGCGATTGTAGCAGTTACAACAATGGTGTAACACGTTGGTTTTAAGCCTAGATGTGCAAGAGCAGTTTTGAATGACACTTTATTGCTTTGCTGTGGACTGCATTATCCACAATCCTCCTCTTTCTTTGATGGATCGTGCATCACATATTGCTAAGCCTAAGATGGACTGGTTCCTCATCCATGGTATAGTTTCATAGCAGTGCCCAGTAATTCCAAGATGAGCTCTGTCCCACCAAGCCCCTGATGAGGATAAAGGGGTTAATGATAATGGGTAGATGCATCACACATTATGGCCTGACTTTAAATGACGTTCTTAAACAGCCATCTGATGCGGATTGAGAACACTTCTGAGTTCACTTTACAAGGCCAGCATCATGAACAAACTGCACTCAAACAAGGAAACTCTTATAAAATTTTTGTTTTGTTTTAAATGACCTTTTATTGTGGTAATTGAACTGATTTTAGGTAACAAATTTTTGTCTAAGAATCCATTTATCTTTTTTCACATATAACAGGAAGTCAAAAAACAATATTTTCAAAGAACGATTTATCCCTGTTATGTGATAGACATGGAGTTTTATGGTCCTGCTCATAAGAGGTCTAATGTCAGAAGTCCATAGGTTCTTGGCTGTAACTGCAGTGTGGTGGGGAAAAGCCCCTTCTCTCCCTCAAAACCGCCGAATCCCTTTCAGCATTCAGTCAGGGTCTCAAAATGCAATCAGTTCCTAATAAGTGTAATGTGCAAACCTACTGTTTGTGCCTTGACAGTGACATATCTACATTCAAAGTGCTGTTTTACTTTGAGCGGTGTGTCACTTTGGAGAAAAGTGTCTGGTAGATGAAAAGGTGTCATTTGCTGTTGTTTTCTTAATGGCCACTAGATGGCAGGAATCGAATAAGTCTGTCCTTAAGGATTTTCTACTGTTATTGTTACTGCAGTCATGCGTGGCCTGGTTCCTGCACCAAAGCATACTTTGTAATGGAAATATGAATAATAATGTGAACTGGTTTCTATTCCATAGTATTGATTATTCAACAGTTTATTACCTTATTGAGGAATGAGTTAAAAGATTTTGTATGCAATAAAATAATAACCAAGTAGGGGTTAAACCCTTTAAAGCATTGTAAATTTCAAATAATATATTACAATATATCCTAAACTTTACAGGGATTTAATGTGAGGGATTTGTGTCCTACTGCTTTCTGAACTGTTCTGAATTTGACAAGGGTGATGGATGGATGGATGGACAAAAAAAGTGCTCTTCCTTTTCCATAAGAGCAAAGTAAAAAAATAGAATAAGAATAGAATAAGTCGAGTAAGAGTATGTTTTCTGCTTCTGGAAATGAAAGAAGTCTTCAAAACTGCAAAATATTCCATTATTTCTAAGTGCCAATAAGTATTAAAATATAGATTCTGATCTGATCAGAATTATGTCTGAACTCCTAGTTGACTCTGCAAAGATAAAGTAAACTGTATAGTCTAGAAGCATATATAATATCTGAATGTTTAGTCACCTAACATATCAGGTATGTTAGCTTAACAAATATTTTCATACTTTTCCTGGGAGTCTGTAAGTTTACATTTGTGCAAAAGCCAGTTCTGTTTTTTCTAAAAATACAGAGGGTGACAATGACCTCACCTGTTGGTTTTCTTTTAAAATATTGTTGATACTCCATCTGCACCTTCAGCTATCTGTATAAATGTAAGACTGTCAGCTGAGGTGTGAATTGGAGGTATCCTGTCTGAAAGTCTAAAACTGTTTTCCATAGTTTATTTAAGATTGCAGAAGTGTGTTAATCTGTCCCTGTTTTATTATACAAAAATTATTGAAATTTTAAAAAAGGTATAGTTTTGGATGCTCACTAAATTTCTAACAATGTTTAACAGCTTGCAGTCTATTGTAGAATACGTTGCCTGTACACAATTAAACTCGGACATTTTCTTTTAACTCCACGGGGAGACTTGTTGGCTAAAAATAGCAATGGTCTGTAGCTCTGTTCAGCCTGCATCAGAGTTCCTCTGCACTCATGAAACTTTGGCATGCCACTTGCCCAACATTCCCCAGGACAGAAAAGGAAACATGGAACCATCTGCCCTGTGGATTTTGTGTTTCTTGACCTGGCTCACCAGTTATTCCCATCTGCTCCAGCAGAACTCTCTCCAGGCTGTTCCTAGCTACTGTCTTATATAACATTTGTGATTCATCCTTTGTTTTGTCAAGAAGAAACAGCCGTTCCTATGGCTGCCACTGGGGGTCCAAGTGCCAGCAGCTGTCAACCCCTCCTGTGCTTTCTACGCATAGAAAACACTGCCAGTAGTAGTAGCAGCTAAGACAGGTTATACTGCTAAGGACAGCATTGTGTAGGCCAGTAAAAACTGAATGAAGGGATAAGTTGATCACATCATCATGGCAGGGGGTCTTTAGCTCCTGGCAACATGGAGTGATGGTTTCACCACTGGTCTCATCTGACCTCATCAGCAGTTGGGGGGGGGGGGGGTCGATGATCTGCTCTTGTGGTATATAAAGAAACTCAAACAGAACAAGTGGATGTTAAAATCTAGTGACATTNGGGGGGGGGGGGGGGTCGATGATCTGCTCTTGTGGTATATAAAGAAACTCAAACAGAACAAGTGGATGTTAAAATCTAGTGACATTAAAAGGCAACATAATTATACAGTGTAGACAGTAGTTATAAGGCAACACAGGGTCCTGGTGCACAGGAAGAGAAATTATGTATTTCAAGCAGATTCAGTTTGTCCTCATGCTTTAGTGTCAACAGCTCAATGACTTGAGTTTTCAGACATTGTGCTGAGTCCAAATTAGAGCCACTGGTCTGATGGTTCTATGGAGAGAAAAACGCCAAAAACTCAGTTGAAGTCAGGACAGACTCTAATCTATTTCTATTTTTATGAGTGTCACATTATTTCTTACATTATTTATATTCCAACTACCTGGTTAGCGGTTAATATACAGCTGGATATGTTCCGCAATGGTCTAGGATTTAGCTTTTCTTACTTCCAGTATCCCTGGGAATAAGTGTACGTCACTGCAACCCAGTTTAGATTGTTATTAAACATTTATTTTGCAGAAGGATGGTTTGCTAGCTAGATGCACAGCAGTTGGGTGCCTTGCTTAGGAATTTTGACCTACCACTCAAAAGGGGAGCACTGGTCTACATTTCCTCCATTGTGTCATTGGTATTCTATAGGTATTACTCTCGCCATCCACAAATCAGGCCCAGCTCAAAGTGCTTGTTGGTTTGTGGTGGGGGAAGGGTCTTTGTTAAATTGCTCACATTCTTTACCTTCAATCCGGCTTTCTCTAGTCTTTTCAGCAGGCCCTCCAAGACACCCTGGGGTCAGATTGGTACTGAGCAAACGGTAACCATCTCAGGTTTACAGGTGGGGTATAACCCCTCTGTTTGAGAAATAGTGACCCCATAATCGGGAGCAGGCCCATTCCTCTAAATTTTTGTACACTCCAAAGAACTGGGAAGGCATACAGAATACAAAAAAGTAAACCACATGTTGTGTTACAATGATTATACAGGCATATACAGCACGCTCTAGCCAGAAAAATCGGTTAAAAGAAACAGAAAAATTCCATGAAAGTTTTATCTTAGCATATAAAAATATAAATTACACTGTGTGTATATACACACCTCCAGCTGTGTTATATAATGGGCATTATGTACTAATTCCATACGCCTTTAAGAGGGTGGCATTATGACAAGGAGTGTTAGATCCTGGAAAAGGTGCGTGTGATATTCATGTATGTGTGGCTTTTTAAGATTAAAAAGGGCTCATCTTGTCTTTGAGAGAAGCTGTATTTGTAAATATCGTGGTCACGGTATGATGTCATGCACCCACATTAAAATCGATTTTGTTTGTTATAAACGTGAGCAGACGTTTCATTCGCGTCACTCCACCTCATTATGCTGAGCAGCACGATACCTGTGTGTGTATGTGTGTGCGCATGTGTGCCCTGAGATGATCCCTAGTGTGCTGTGCATGCTACAAGGTGTTTTTAGTGTTTCAGTGATATTTGGGAAAGCTGGTTTGGGGCTTTTTGGACAGACTGGGAAGCATCGTTACTTTTCCTGAAAAAAATAATAAAAATATCTCTCCCAATGTACACATTTTACACATCTAAATAGTCTGTCAATCGAGGGATTACTGCATACATATAGTCACACAGGGAATATATTTTTCGCTATATGAGACGCTTTAATAGTAGCTGTGCAGGCAGTAATGGACCATATGACAAGTTTTCATCTTCTGACTTGTGATACAGCAAAAAGTGTCATTTTGACTCTCATGTGCACCGTTTGCTTGCATTGCTGATCATGTGTGTTATTCAGACTTTAGAAACGTCCTCAGGTTTTGAAATTGTCAGCTTAACTGAGGTTAATTTTAGTCTTTTGTCTGCATGTAAAAAAATTTTTTTTTTCTTGTTTATCTAAAGTTTGGCTGTCGTTTCAGGGTTTCTTTTCATCTTTTCTGTGTAGGAGGTAAATCATATTGAGGAGATCAACACATTTCTTTGGCATGACTATCTTCTCTATTATGTGGGGAAAGCAGAATGTTGTTTTCTTTCTTGAAACAAGTTTCCTTGCACACAGAGCGACAGGTATGACATGTATTGCCTTGTCTCATCTGTGTAAAGATCAGACAGTTATGACAGGCAAAACAGACAGTCATCATATGAGGGGGGAAATATCCCACCTTAACCAGCATTCTGCAGAAACCATTCAGAAAGCACGATTGTGACATGTTAAAATTTTGATTTTCCAGTGCCATCTTGCTTGAGAAATGGCGCCAAGCACCAAGCAGCTATGCAGCCACAGTGACTCGCATTCCCCGCTGAAAGTGCTCCTCGGCATATTTACTTTTCCCCTCTTCCGATTTGACACAAGCAGAGGGTAACCGCAGCCTTCCTTCCATTCAGAGCAGAGGGTCATACCACTTTTTCTGCTCAGGGGCTGCTGTGCTGGTGCAGCACGCAAAATAAACAGTCCTCTATAACAAGAACCTTCTCTTCCCCCTGTGGTGTGAAAATTGAAGCGCTCTGAAACAGACAAGAGGTGGGGTTGGGGGTGCTTTACCCTGATTGGTACAAGCACAGGCTGTCTGCAAGGCAGCTGGTTCCTGCTGTGGTGTTCTGAGCTCAGTAGTCAGACATTGGAGAGAGACAGAGACCGTTTTCATCTTCCAACACCCAGAGTGACGAGAAGCAGACAAGTAGGAGATGTGAAGCACAGTGACAAGAAGGACAAGCTAGAAGAGGCATTCGTGCGTGATGTGAGGAGGAAGCAGAGAGACTGGTGATTTTACAGAATCCACATCTACCCTCCAGAAGGGAGTGCAAAACGGCAAGAGTAGTACGTTGCATCACTGTTACAGACTATAGCAACCAGAAGGAGGAGAAGTGAGGAGATCGTGAAAATGTCGTGGTCGATGCTGTCACCCATGCAGTGGGCCAAGTGGACTTGGTCTGCAGTCCGTGGTGGAGTAGAGGAAGAGGAAGCTGGCCAGGGAGCCGTGGGGGAGGTGAAAGAGGAAAAGGTTTCCTTTCACGAGGAGGAGAAGTCTCAGGGTTTCAGGCAAGTGTGTTTGTGAGGGGGGTAGGACAAACATGAGCACATTTGTTTGTGTGTTGGTTCATCTCCCAAACCATCAAAGAAGGCATTGCTTTGTTATGGCTTGGCATGTGCAGATGGAAGCACAGCAGGAACAACAATGATTGGGCACACATTTATATTTATTCATTTAGCTGATGCTTTTCTCCAAACTGACTTACAGTATCATGCAACTGTTTGATCTTTTGTAGAGCTGGATAAATTTTACTGGACAACTTCTTTGATCAAGGGTACTACAACAGAAGGTGGTTTTCAAACCTACAACCTTTTGAGTCCAAAGGCTTACTTACCCATACACAACTTGCTACCCTAATCAAGCAATGAGATCCATGAAGTTTGGGACAGGGGGCCATGGCTTTTGCTTGATGATTCTTCTTGCAGTAGTCTCAACAGGCATGGATTTGGTAGGTTGCTCTGTTGCAGAATGCAAAGCAGAGCAACCCACAGTGCCCACAGATAACATCAACAATTCAGGTTTTGCTGAATTCTCTAATAAGTCCACCAAAAGAACAAAGTTAAGGCTTGTCATTTAAGTAGTCCTGCTTAATGTGCCATGTGTTGGGAAGCAGGGGGGAAGGGGTATCGCTTTAAGTATCTGTTTTTCTTGCTGCACCGGTTTTCAGGGAGCCCTCATTTTTGTGTAGAGCTGATTTTGTGGTTTCTAGTTCCTTAAAGGGCTAACTCCCACTAGGTTTAAGTTTAGACATTTTGTCCCTTCTCTCTTTTACAGCTCTGACTCGGAGGGCCACTTTGAGACACCTGAGGCTCAGACTCCTGTGCACAGCCCACTGAGGGCATCTGGAGAACTGGAGGACATCACTATCAGCAGCCCAGGTAAGGGCTCTATCACTGTTGCTACAACCATGGTGATTCACCCTGCTCCTCCTACCACTTCATGTGTGGGTGCAATACAGGTGCCGTGGCCGTTGTGGTTGCCTGGGTAACAGGAGCAAGGCAGCGTATGGTTGCTCTGCATTCCATTCAGAGTACAGACTGTTCCAGTGGCATGTGTTTGCTGTGATATAATGGAGAGACATGACTGCAGATCATCAAGGCAGCTAAGGAGTAAAATTCAGTGAGAACTCACTGGCATGTGCAAAACCAGTTTCTGTTCTGTTTCTTATTTCTGTTATACAGTTACCCAGAAATTCATCCATATAACTACTAGGCAGATTCTTTATACCATTATTTTATTATTACATGCAGTGGTTTTTTTGTAGTGGAATGCAGCTGAAGCAGAATCAGATCTCTGTTAATAACAGCAAAATACCGGTCCAGTTTGGCTCTGTACAAGTAACAGTAGGAATCTTAAGTTGGCAATAAAAAGCTGATGTATACTATAGTGATGCTGTTGTGCTGTGCAAAGGAGAACATTTGTCCTTAATTATTTTGTGCAAAAGTGGGCTTAAACTTCAAACAGTCATTCTCTTTTTTAAGTCAAGTATGTATATTTCTAGAGAGCAGTGAGATTCCCAGTGCGATGTTTTTTAAGGCTAGAAGAAAAATCAAACTACAAACATAAGTGTCTTATGCACCCCCCTTTTTTAAAGATTCCTATTAATATGACATTGGAAATATTTTCCTGCTGTTGCAAAAAAAAAAAAAAAGCTTAATTTGTTGTTTGAATTCTGTCCTTTCACAATTATGCAGCAGTTTTACATAACAAATTATCATTCACTACTTTAAAACATTTACCACCGACTTATTGCTGTCAAGGCATAGAGTCCCTTGCCGGGGTTTTCAATTTGACCTTTGGTTCTTTTTTACATTGGTGCAGTTTCTTCCATCAGTTCTGTTTAATTTCAGCTGCCAGTTCTGAATAGAATTTTGAATATTTTATGCATTTCATAGTGCCACAGAAAGGTTGGTATCAGCAGGGTATTTAATACATAGTCCTTCCTTGGGTAGTTTGCTCTTGATGATCTTGTGATTTTTGCAAAAAGAACTATTCATTACCACTAATTTAAATGGGGGAAATACTATTATTATTATATTATGTCCTCCTAACCCAAAAAAGACTCACCTTTTCATTTTTTTTAACCAAACACACAAAAATCCAGAATATCAGAAATGACACCTTTAAAACATAATTAAAATTGCTAATACAGAACATATTTGCATGCTGCCTTCTTTTGCTGCCTTTCATCATAGTTCATCTTATTATTTCCTTTTTTTAAAATTTATTCTGCTGTACTTGAGTGGCCTAGATGTATAAGTGGGTACCTCACAGCACTTGAACTGTGGGTTCAAATACAAGCTGAAATTGTGCTCAACCTCTGCTTGAGTTTTCACAGGGTGCTTTGTTTCCTTCCACAGTCAAAAGATACATGTTTATGATGAACTGGAAACTCTAAATTGTCTATAGTGCATGAATTGTTATGTGTGATAGCGTCCCATCCAAGGTGTAGTCTGGCTCACATCTTGTACTCCCAGAATAGGCTCCAGACCTCTAAAATTGCTTGTAGTGTGTGTTTGTGAGACTGAATGGGGGTGTGTCATTGAACTATAATAGAGAGCTGTGTTGTCCTCTGCCTTGTGCCTCTTCTCCAGGCTAGGCTCAAGATCACCGCAATGTAATGCAACATTCCCTCTTGTTGGGCCATTTGAGTTAACTACATTTAATTGTCACTATCGTTGGGACGATGAAGTTCATGAAGCAGTTGTAAGTGTCCCGTGGGCTTAAAAAGGCTTATCACCAAAACATGGTGTAACAGTTTATAGCCTCTGGTCATTTTCAGTCTGGTTTTGACTTGGTCTGCCTGGTGTGTTCAGTCATGCTTGCATCAGAAAAGCAGTGTGCCTCCCGTCTGGTCAGTTAAGGAGAACCTCCAAGTTCCATGAGCTCACTCAGTGTGTATATTGTAGTCAGGTCAAGGGGCTCTCTAAGCTCTCTTGTTTTCTTTAACACAGACTTTGACTCTCTATGGATTTCTTTGTAATTATTGGGTCAGATTAGAGCTGACTTGTAGAACTTACTGAATTAGAACAACTTGTCAGGGTGAAAATGTATCTTTTCAGTTCAGCATCCTGCTGTAGCTCTGGTAATATATTGTGCATTTGAAAACAAAAGTGCCATTCTTTAGCTTGTAGTTGTTTTAAAAAAAAATTCCTACTTTCTTTTGCTCTTTTAATGTTTGGTTACTCTTTGCATTTTTGAGTAATAGTTGGAAGAGTCATTTCCAGATAATAATTATAAAAGTTTAAGTCTTTGTTTCCAGTTGCCATATTCTGTAAGATGCTGTGACCTGTTGACTTAAATGTAACAATGCAAACAGCAAAGTTTAAAGGAGCACCTCAGTGTCCATTTACTGGAACCAGTGATCATAGCCATTTCTAAGAGTGTACCAGTTGTGTTTGTGGGAACTTTTTTCTGGTCATTTGCATAAGTTTGTCAACAACTTAGCTCACAGTGTTGGTTCATCACTGAGGTTTAGACTCAGCAAGGTGTGTCCCAAGCAGGAGTGCCATGCTGCACTGACTCAAACGGTTTACACAGCCTTCATATCGGCCCAGCATCCTGGTGATACATAGACAGACATTCAGTTGAGAAACTATCCATCCATCAATCCATTGTTGTTAAGAGCTTGATTCCAAACAGGTTCATGCCATTCTGAAGCCTATCCCAGAATCACTAAGGACTAGGCTGTGAAACGAGCCCTGGATGGGACGCCAGTCCATCACACAGTGGCCATATGTGCGCATGTGTATGTATCCACAATTTAGAGTGACCACTCAACCTGAAGCGTGTCTTTGGGAGAAGCCGTTCAAGACACAGGGAGAACCTGCTGCTCCAAACGGACTGTACCAGATTCGAACCCACACTTCAGGGTGATGCAGCAATGCTGCCCGCTGAGTAATCATGCCAGCTGAGGGACCATGGGAAACTTAATGGAGATATGTAGATGCTGACATGGAAACCAAAAGCCATTATCTAAGGTTACAGTTTCTGCTTCCTGACTTCTTGTTCTGTCCCTGAAAATGATAGGCTACTGTTTTTAGCGTATTTTGCAGAAAATGAGACCTCAGAGAGATTAAAATCTGGTTTGAGATGGTCAGCCACATACAGAATGAAGGGTTCCCATAGAAACATTACAGGGGAAAATCAACCAATGATCATTTTCTCCATACTTGCAGTGAGTGTTTTTCTCATCACAGTTGTTCCATCTTACACTGGAATGCATCTGCAAAGAAGTCCAAGTTTGCCAGTTTTTTTTAGTTGGTTAAATTCAGGATGTTTCCCTCTAACACAGAACTACACAAGTTAATCCTTGTACTGGCTTCACAAATTGAGACAGTTCTGTTATGTCCGCCAAGCTCTTTACATCATTTACTTCCAGAGAAACTTATTTGCCTGTACAAAAGTGGTAAGAGCTTAGCTTGTCCTCAGCAGTACTTCAGAGGCATTGCATGTATGTGGCCAGCAATACAGCGAGCTTGACTGTTGCACTTCATGATGTTCAATAGTGTGAGCACCAGGTCACAGAATGAGACCTAGGTGGTATGTCACTATGAATAAACCCCCTCCATCCATCAAATGTACCTCAAGGGTAAAGGTGGGGATGAGGGGGGCAGCACAAGGGCAGCAGCTCAGGAATGCCTGTCAGCTGCTTTTCTCTTCAGCAAGAGGCCTAGGTCAACCAGGAGCAGCAAAAAAATTGAAGATTTTTGGCACCTTTGACAACCTTGTAATTGTGCCCATGGTAACTCAAGCTCTGAACTGGTCTCTAAGACAAAGACAAAAAAGAAAAGCAAGCAGAGAGAGAAGAAGGTACTACAAAAATAAAAAGATAAATCAGATACCATGTTGTTTTGTTTACAGCAGTGTTAACAGCAGTCAGCTGAACTTTTGGCCCTTTCAAGTGCATAAACCACAGAGAGTTGGGCTAGGCAATTACCTCATGAATGCTGTCAGTACTGGAGAGAGGTGCACATGTTCTAGGGTTCACTTCTCAAAGTAGTGGCTGAGGATGAGTGTGGGAGACCCCACCATAGGTTCAGGAAAGCGGATTAGAGGTGTCCTTGGTGGAGTCTCTGTCCTCTGGGACAGTCTGCTCAGTCTAACTTCACCTTGGACCTGCAGCATCTTGCATGAGCACCTCACATCGCCCTCTGTGTGGATGGTTTTGTGCTCACAAGTGAGACATCTGGTCTGGATAAGCAGGATCTTTGTATGGAAGGATTGGCCCTGCTCTGCTTCATGCAGCTGGCTGAAGACGACTGGCAGCTGATATTCATGTTTTTCCCTTTTAGTTCTTTTTGGGTCTGCTGTCTTACCACATCACTCTCACATGCAGTGACAGCAAACTCCTTCATGCATACCATTCCACACACATTCATACAACACTGTCATTGCCCCCATTGCCTCCTTTCTTAACAACCTAGTACAGTCCAGAAAACCTCTACCCAGCTCTGATGGATTTACATGACCATCTTCATGCTTTTCCTGCTATTGCCTAGCAACAAGCTATTGTTTTTTCTGGTCCAGCCCATTGTAAATTTGCTGTGCTACTGAAGTTCAGTTTAATAAAGGTTGAAAAATCTCACTAAGTAACTAGTTTTGTAAATATTTACTGACCGTTGTGGAAAGATGTTTGGTAAGTAATTTCACTAGCAACTTTACTTTCTTTTATTGGCACAGCAGTACAGAGGTATACACTTGCTGTGATGGACGAGTGGCCCTGCATCTACAGTGGTACGATTTCCTCATGACTATATGGCATACTGCTTCTAACCAGAATACTCCAGAAAGATTTCTTAAGCAACAAAGTGTTTTTGCCCTAATAGCCTGAAAGGGTGTTGTAAACTAAGCCTCTTGGGATAAAGGGTGTCTAAGAAAACAAAATATCAACACAAAATGGTTTTCAGTTGCCAGTCCTTCTTCAGTCTGGCATGAAGTTAGACATCTCCTACAGAATTCCTCGTCTGCCTTCGCAGCTGAGTTTTCCAGGCATTTCCAAGTACAGACGGCCCCTTTGGCTGTACTGTTATTCCTGGGAACAGGGTGCAGCAAGCTGAGGACCAATATGCAACCTAGTCACAAGAGACAGCCACATTCCTTGTGTAAGAGTCATGTCATGAACACGTGTTTATCTCTGTCCAGGGATCCATATCAGTAAAATGTAGTTGTGTACGATGATAGCTATTAAATAAATTAAGCCACTTAGTTGAAAAATGAACACTAGTAATGATAAAGTGGGCTTAAAAATGAAAGCAGTTGACATAATGATAAAGGGCAGGGAGAAAGAAGGTAAGTGAAGGTATAAGGAGAGAGTCAGAAAAGGATGGAGTGGAGGACCGTGGTTGTGGAATGAGTGATATTTCTGTATCTCTTATACATGGAGCCCAAGTAGTCTGAAGAGCTGAAGAGGGAGCTTAATTCACAACAGAGTAACATATTTGCATTCCTTCCACTTTAGGACTGAAGGTATAAACCTGGTGCTAGTCCTTAAGTGTTTTAACCAAACAAACACTGTTTAAACACTGTTTAAAACCAGTGTTTTAATGTGCTTATTCTTTCTTACGAATTTACTATGACTCGTGTTGTTTTAGAAGGATTTTACAGCACTGAATACAACACAGTGTTTTAAAACAATGAAAAATATTTTGGTATCTCCACTCTAGTTTTGTTCAATGTAAATTAGTCCCTGGGTATCTAAACACTATGTCCAAATTTTCAGCGTAACAGTTCTAGCAAGTTAATATCTAAATATCGGCATCCGAACAGAAACTTTTGCTACAAAAAATTCTTATCCGAAACTTAGCCATAATAAAAAATGAATAAAAGTAAAAATCAGTTTGAAAAATCAACACACAAATATCGTACAGTATTATACAGTGTACTGTAATAAAAACAATACTCTATACTGTTATTTCAAACTGAGTTTGAAATGTTTGTGTGCATGTGTCTGCGCTGGTGTTATCAGTTTCCACTAGTTTCGTATTGTCTGACTGTGTTTGCACTGTGTGACCGCATTTACCACTCATTTTATTTTCAAACTTATTTACTTAAATGGAATTTAGATTCTGATATCATGGAATTCCTGTATACTAAGCTGAAAATTGTATTCGCAGTGTGTTTGTTACCAGCTGACCTCATGTAGTCATTGTCAATCTTGTTGCTAAGTCCAGTTCTAAGGTGCGGAGGATCCTTTGTTCTTTAGAAATTGGTCTGTATCTGTTTTTAAGCAATACTCTGCTTTGAAAATGTGGCCAGCTGGAACACTAGCTGTCAGGATATATTATGGGATTATCCAGTTTTGGATTGTGGACATTTCTTTTTGTAATGCTTTTCCCTCATATTTTGTTGACATTAAACCAGTGAAAGCTGTGGGAAAGTGTTGTTTTCCTGTCTTTTGAGTTGTTGTTCAATTTTCAATCAGGTGTTCAATATGGCATGTACCTAAATCGATCATTTAACCGACAGCCACGATGGTATCTCAGTAGTTTAATGTATATTTTCTGAAAGTAACATGTAAATTATCTTTTAACTCTGAACCTTGAAGTGTCATGTTAAAATTTAGCTGCTTTAATTATTTTAAAATTGATCTCATTTGACATTGAACCCTTGCCCCTATATGCATATTATTTTGGAATAGAAGGAATAGCTTGATAGGTTTATATCCATATCTGCCTAAGCTTGGTTTTTGAATGGATCATTTGCCATTTCAGCAGGTGTGCTGGAGAATGTCCAACAACTGATCCCTGACTCATCTAGCCTACCGAACTTGTCCCCGGATGAGAACAGTAACCAGCGTGAGGCTCCTTCAGCACCCAAGTCTCCTCCTGTGGATAAAGCCATGCCAATGCAGGGAGAGGCTGTGGATGCTGTAAATAATGTGGCAGACACCCCTAATGAGATGCCTTCAACAGCAAAGTTGCTGGACATCAATCAGCCCATCCTCAACCTTCCAGACAAGGATAGTGAGCAGCTCTGTAATGGGCATACAGATGAGAACTCTGCCCTACTACAATTCAAACCAGGAAAGCCCAGACCAGCTTCTTTGAAGGCGCTAGGTGACCCAAATGGGCCTAAACTGGGCCAAGTGGACACTAATGTGCCAATCCCCAAGGTCAACTACAACTTTGACCTAGACCTGTATGATGACAATGTGAGCTGCTTCACTAGCAGCAGCTCCAGTGTCCAGAACTCTCCACCTCCTTGTGGTGTCAGCTCCAAGGTTGAGAACTCTCCTCCTCCTTGTGATGTCAGTTCCCAGGTTCAGAACTCTCCACCTCCTTGTGGT
Organism: Arapaima gigas; assembly: GCA_900497675.1. Lineage (NCBI taxonomy): Eukaryota > Metazoa > Chordata > Actinopteri > Osteoglossiformes > Osteoglossidae > Arapaima > Arapaima gigas. The sequence goes on from UFQX01000048.1 coordinate 1,411,365, forward strand.
GTCAGCTCCAAGGTTCAGAACTCTCCACCTCCTTGTGATGTCAGCTCCAAGGTCCAGGACTCTCCACCCCTTTCTGATTCCAGTGTCAGCGATAACCCAGTAGACATACTTGCTGGGGACCCTGCACATGACTCCAAGGCTGTTCTCATGGAATTTGAAGTTTCAGATGAAGGGAAGAGTGGGGGCCCCAGGAGGGCACCCCCACAGCGGAAGCTGGGCAAGAAACCCACAAGCAAACTCACCCCCAAGAAGCAGCAACCAAAGTCAGCGGAACCAACTCCAGAGAGCGTTCCCACATGTGACCTGAATGAGACTACCATTCCCAAAGCTTCATACAATATTGATTCAAGCCAGTGGGATGACCCCAACTTCAACCCTTTTGGGGGGAACACCAAAATGGGAAGTTCACCAGTCCTCCCCAAGGGGTCATACAGCTTTGACCCTGACAGTTTTGATGATTCTGTAGACCCTTTCAAACCCTCCAAAACCTTGGCTGGTGGGGAACCAACAGCTCCATCCCCACCTCCATCGACCTTAAGGTCAGCAGATGACACATTTTGCAGAAAGACAGAGTTCCTGCAGGAGGAGGAAGTGAAGGGCACACAGTCGCCAAAGAAGAACAAAGGCAGAATGATCACGTGAGTCCCCTTGCAGTTGTACATCCTACTAAAATTTATTATAATGTGTCAGTATTTTTCTGCACCAAACTCTTCTGCTTCCCTTTTAATGACTGCCACTGCCTCTTGCTTCTTCTCTCTACTTCGTGGTGAGCTTACACTCAAATGTTCTTCTTTTCTCTCCTTCTCATTCTCTAACCATGCACTTCCCCTCCTGTATCATCTTTGTTTCCATGTCCTTCCCTTCATTGTCTTTGCATTAGGACAACTGAACAAGTGAGATTTCTCTGTTTTCTGTTGTAAGTACTCCCCCCTGCCTGCCACTCACCCTTAAAAAAATAAGGTTCATGCTTTAGCCTACCCATGACCTGACTCTTTGTCACTTGTGCTAAGTCCATTCCATCGCATGCAGTCGTGAACTGAAACTTGCACCTTTTTTTAATGGGTTTATGTAGGCATTGCAGGTTTGTGTGGCCACGTTAGTCACATTGCTGGTCATATTAGTGGTAGCTGTCATCCACCACTGTTGTTGCCCAGTAACATACAGCCTGTCCATCAGTTTTATCTAATTTTGCTACAGTTGTTCTGTGATCTTTATCATTGATGTTTTTTTGTTTGTTTTTTTTTATTTAATGTATGAACTATTTATTCAGTGAAAGAATGTTACCAAGTAATCATGTTTTCCTTCCAGATGGGGAGCCATGTTACACGTTCAATTTAGGAATATGCATATGAACAACCAATACATAAGTTTATATTTGTTCCCTTATCCTTTAATTAAACATCCAAAACTACATCCAGGCATACAGGGTTTTTGTAGTAGAATAACTTTCTCTTTAACTTTCATTTTAACAAACTATCATAGTTAGGGGAGGGGCGGGGGGGCAAGCGATCCTGGTCTGGAATGGCTTAGTAATAAGTTTAATCATACAGGCCCTCTTTTATACTAGAATGAACTTCAGTGTCTTCAGTGGTTTTCCTGACATACTCTCAATATGCCAGTAACTTTTTAAATTATTGTCTTCCTGGTGTTGTTTTGCCAGCATTTAGTCAAATATCATGATGTAAATCATCAGGACAACAAAGCGAACAAAAAAATATGTGACAAATTTATATACTGAAAGCAAATAGTCAACTGCTTCGAAGTTTTAGGGTGGTTTTACTCGTACTTTTTATTAAGGCCAAGTGCTGAGGCAGAATTAGGCACACCAAGCCAAGTAAGACCACGGGCTGATTCTTATGTGCATTCCTTTTTTAGGAGTGCCTGTAAAGTGAAGAAGTATGAAAACCAGTCTCTGATTCTGGATGTCTGCAATCAGGTACGTTTAAATATTTGCATTCCAAAATAAATCTTCTATTTGCCTAAGCTATAGAACCAGTGTTAGAGTGTGGAAAGAGTACGATACTTTGGCTTTAGATGATGTTTCCCTAGCAAGAAGTCATATAAAAACTCAAAATACTGTGTTTGTCCAGTTGTAAAGAATAAACTATATACAAACAAATGGCCCAATCATGTCTTTGGTGCATCAGTTAACTGGTATTTGGGAAGGCTCAGTATCCGCCCTCACTGTTTCAGGGTGTGAGAGACTCAAATACTAGTGCATTGCCACATGGTTTACTCAACTTAAAATCATGGCTACAATTCAACAAAGGGGATTCATTTCAGTTCAGTACCAAAATTGCCCACAAGAATGACCTTTTAAAGCCTTGCACTGTTAATCCTGCTAGTATTCAACTTTGGGGTTATTGTTCGCCATTACAAACGCTTTCGTTGCACTGAACAAGGAGCATTGTGAATAAAATTTTATTCTGTTTCCTTGCCACTTCCCCAGGAAGATGAACCTGTTGTGTCCCAGACTTCAAACATCACTCATCGTGTAGGCCATGCTACCGATGAGGAAAAACTGGCATCCACAGCAATAGTGCAGAAACCTAGTCAACTGGGTGATGATGGGGGTGGCCCTCCAGAGATAGCAAAGCAGCCTGTGGAAGGTGAGACAGTGACCTCTGTGCAGCTTTAGAAAACTCTCCACTACATCAGTAAATGTCTTTTTCAGCCCAGGGAGTCTACTTGTATATGCTCCACCTTTCACCGTTGTAAAAGTTCAGCTTCTTTCGACCTTGTTAGATTATTCTGTCAACCCCAATTAAGTGTTCCCATTTTATGTAGATTCTTCCCGCTGCCCTTGTAACATCACGCCAACAGCTAAGCTCCTAATTCCATTTTGTTAGGTTCCATCCTCTAACCTGACATCACTTCTCCTACAATAGCTAGGCTCCTTCTGTTGTTTTTAGTTAATCATGGAATTTCATCCAGGAACTGAAATCCAGAGACAGACTAAATATTTTAAGTAAGCCACACCTTCTTTTTCTGCTTCTTTCCTTAATGTTTCCAACTTTCCGCTTACTACTTTTTTGGTTTGGTTTTTACACATTTCTTGTTCGCTCCTGTTTTTCTATGATATTTCTCAGGAAGCTGAGATTTTTTTTTTTTTTTTTGAGACATTAGTTCTGCCACCCTGTCTCTATCCCTCATAGACACTCACGTTTAAGGGAGTGTAAACAGGACATGTTGAGTTATCAGGGGTCCTCTGTTGGTCTACAGTCAGCAGAAGACCATTACTGGGATGTGACTCTAAGTGGTTCACTCTGCTGAAAGCAGCCTGTCAGCAGAAGTCTGTCTCCTTGTTCAAAAACAAGGGTCACAGCAATTGGTGCTGAATAACCAAAAAGACTCACCAGAGGTGGGAAGTACGGGCAAACACAGTACTGAAGTAAAACTAGTATTCTAAAAATTTACTTGACCTAAAGAAAAAAGTATCAGGCTGAAAAACTACTCAAATACTCAAGTTACTTTTATTCAAATGAAGTTTTGTTAACATTGTTCATAACATTAAAGATGTAGCAATGATACCAACAACAATATGTAGTTTAAGCTCATATTTTCAATAAGACCAATCAAATGAATACAAAACAAATAAAAGACCACCAGAGGCTTAGTATTTTTTGCTATGATTTAGCTGACCCCGTTGTCCAAGGTGACCTACAATGTTATGTATGTTTCCTAAGCTACATGCAAATACTTACCCATTTAAACAGCGGGGCAGGTTTTACTGAAGTCTTTCAGGGTAAGTTCCTTGTTCAAGTCTATTACTGCTGGAGCAGGAATCATGTCCTTCAGTTAAAAGGTGACATTTTTAACTGCTGTACTACCCACAGTGCCAAATTGTTATATTGCTCATTTTCTATTTAGCACTTCCTTTTTATCCAAAGTGATTGACAACTGTTAACCAGTTTAAATAATAGCTATACTAGGGCTTCTTTTGTGAGTGCCATTGATGAACAGTTCCCAGCTAAAACAGTGTCAAGCTATTGTACCATAAAGGGTTGGGGTAGGACCTTTCTTTTACAGTATGTTTAAAATGCCCAGTATACTCAGACTTTATTGTAGATGGGGGGAAAAAAGTAAATGAACATTAGTCTTGTGGCATTTTTGATCTTGAAACAGAACCTGCTTTGCTTGAGGCCTATCTTCAGCGGTCAAGTGAACAAGCCTTGCGATCACAAGTCTCTTCTGCCACCTATTGGTTATCAGAAAACTTTTTTGTTTATCATTTTTATTCAGTGTCAGGAAAGACTGCATTTGAAAAAAATATACATATAAAACAAGTAATAACTAGCAATATTTACTATACTTAATAGTGATTTTTAAGCGTGCAATGTTTTTGTTTGTATTTCATGTTGGTAGTTGGCATTTTAGGTTGTTGTCCATTATCAATAAGTGCTTGTAGAGCGCAGGGTCAAAGTAGTCTTGTGGTTACCCCGGAGGCTAAAGGCATGAAATGGTACACCCTGGGCAGGACACCAGGTCTCCACAGGGCAGTTACATGTATACACTCATTCACTCACACTATTAGCAATTTTGAGTAATGAATCCACCTCTAATACATGTCTTTGGACTGTGGGAGTAAACTGAAGCTCATAAGAAAGACATGCAGAGTCCACCCAGAACCAAGAAGCTGCAAGGCACCAGCAGTATCTGTGGTGCTACTGCTGTTATTGGGTTACATTGTATTTAAATACTCAGATGTGTTTATTTCCTGTCCAGTATTTCTTCATTTTATTAGGTGAACACTGCAGTCATATGTGTGCTGTGCAATGGTCTTCTGTTCATGCTATAAGGTGTTTTACAGTGATGGTGGTTTTTGGAAAGTTGGTTTGTGGGTTTTTGTTATGGAGGAATTATTATTTTCCACATAAGAAATAAAGGAAATAGCTGTCTCAGTTTACGTGTTTTAGATTTGCACAGACTTTTCAGGCATCAGTTAGATGCATAAGTCAAGGGATGACTGTATTTACACAGATCCACAACAGCAAAGCGTGATGGGAGAGCCACAGCTGTAATACTTGTAGTGACTGCATTTCCTATAACCCCTAGTAAGGTGACTTACAATGTTGTTGTTGACAGAATACTGTGGACAGAGTGCATTGAGATTGAGTAGACACACGTTTTTGTACAAATTCTCAGAATCTCTTTACTTCGGTATGTTTTATTGGCAATAATCTGTAAATTTTTATTACTAAAGCTAGGCAAGAAAATGAAACAAACTTGAGAACAAGGAACAATACAGCTAACAACAGGGAACTCATAAGTTAATGCAATAATAATTATGTATTCACACAACAGAGAACTTAATAACTAGAAAATAATTAGTATCTGCAGTGTGTGTGTGTGTGTGTGTGTGTGTGAGAGAGAAAGAGACGGAGAGTGCAGTTACTCTTTATTTCATCCAAAATGAAAGGAATTCTATGGTGCCGGAATGTAACAAGCTCCACCTGTGATCATGAACTCTTCCCATTATTCTTTGCTGCATATGTGTTGTTTTATTTATGTTTAATGTGTGTTTTGCTGTACTGTGCAAAGTCTCTGTTATGTTGATTATGGGTTTAGTAACTAGGGTGGATTGGTGTATTTTTAATACTTGGTAGCCACACTCCCAGTATGGCTTCTGTTGCATTCTCGCCTCTGTGTGTGGGAACTCGGGGTTTGTGTTTGTGCCAGTGTGAACTGGAGAAAATAGCTGTAAGGTTTGCACATGAAGTCAGCTGTTCATTGTTGTATCGAGAAACATTTATAAAACATAATGGTGCACCTAAATGAGACCATTCGTCGTGACAAGTTTTTGTACGTAGAAAGTTTTGTAAATTGAGGGATGGCTGTACTATATGAAGTATTTGCTTAACATGTTGATTTGCATATTTTCTGTCTTCATGTCTTTTTATATGGATAAACACGTGTGCACACATTTCTGTCTAGGATTGCAAGGGGAAAAAGCAGATCGCCTGAAGGATCAAAGCTCCTGTTGCCTGGTGAGTATTACACTCAATAACTGTAGACGGTTTAGGGCGTCTGAATGAGCAGCGTAAACGGTCAGTTTGAGCTGGCAGGGTAAAGCATGTGCTGTGGATTATTATTTACAACATAGTTAAGTCCCGATCCTGGTGCATTTCATCTTTAATGGGATGGCCGCTTGATGGAAGCATAGGCACTAATAAAACGTTGAAAAGAAGTGAAATTTCCTGCACTGTGCATACTGTACCAAGCGTTATAAACGTACAGATTAATGACAGAATTATGTGTTTTCTAACTAGGCAACAGGTTTTTAGAGAGTTTCATCATGCTGAAATCATAGGTTGATGGTTATATAGATTTCTTCCAGTGGGCTGCGAGTGCATTATTTGTTTGTTTATTTATTTCCCCCCATTTAAAATAATGGGAAAAAGCCGCTCAGTATCCAAAAAATTTGGTATACGATGCGTTATCGGGGAAAAGTTAGATTTAGATTCCAGGGGATTACTGTAGTCTGTTCATGCCCTGAAAAGTAGTGGCCTCTGGAGGCCAGGCTGTTAAATATGAGGATTAATGCTGACTGTTATCACTGGGATGCTCCTATCCTCTGTATGCCTGGTGTAAGGAGTGAAGACTGAATGTACAGCTACAGTGTTGACAGAGGAATTGGGATTGTGGGATTTTACCTGTTGTGGTTTCAGCATCTGTTATCAATGGAGCTCACATTAGTTATACAGTAGAAAGCCTTGGCACCTGCTCTACGGTGTGCAGTTATGCAGAGTATTTCCTTAACTGTAGTTGTGTTTTTCATGCTAGAAATTACCAGCTAAAACAAAGAACACTGCATATATAGATGCAGTCATGTTAAAATCTTAAGTATTATTTGTTATTTATGTACTATTCTTCAGAAGTGTTTAGGCTTTGCTATTTCATTACACAATAGCTTGTTATACAGCGCTGCACAGAATTTTTACATTCCAAGATAAATCACCTCATTTTAAAGTTTGGAAAAACATTGATTGGAGGTGCAGCTGCCGGCCTCCATGAAACAACGCGGAATGTCAGCATGCAGCATGGCTGCCGGAGAAGGGGGACCCTCAGTAGCGTGTGGGGGGATCATCATCGCCACCAGCGGCCTCTGAAGTGACGAGGAAGCCGTAAACCAGCAGCTTCTTTTATTTTTTTCAAATAAGTGTTTTCGATACTAAGTCCCTGAAAGAGAGTAAACATGCTTTGACACAAAAAACCCAACTGATATGCAGTACGTTCTCTCATCAGACCATAGTTCATAGCCAGTTTTCACTCAGTGGTTTAAGTGATTTAAGTGATGTAGTTTGTGGTCATAGTTGTGGCCACTCAGGGATGCGGTCTGTGCAGCAGCGGCGCAGAAACTGACGTGATCAACGCAACTGTCCAACTGCTGATGAAAACTGACAAGTCACGCGAGTGGTTGTGCGCCGACTTTACTGATTTATGATCGCTTAAGCGATGAATAGTGTGTGTCCACTTAACCAATGTTATTAACGTAGGAATATGGACAATGGGACCGGAAAATTTTATACACTAAAACAAATGATCTACTTTTCCATTGTCCAGTTAAGTGGATTGGATTGTATGCAGATGGAAGCGGTCCGTAATGACTAGTTTGAACACTACTGTGTCAGAACATCCAACTGCAAAACAAGATTTACAAATTCATAGTGTTGTTAACCAATTAACAAGGAACTTGTTCTGTGGAGGTCTTCATTGAGCTGTTTTCTGTGCCTGATATTTATTGGACTGTTAATAAATTGTTCAGGTTATGCTTTCATCCAAAGCAGCCTGCAGTATTTGATGCATTTATGCAGCAGGGTGTCCTTAATGGAACGATTTAGACTAAGTGTCTCACTTATAAGTGTACAACAACATCAGTTGGCAGCAGGGTTTGAACAAGCAGCCTTCAGGTTACACACCATCGCTTTAACTGGTACGTTACCTCCTGCACCCATCGGCGTGGCATCCAGATCAGTGTTTTGTTACAGCTTAGCTAGAAGCTGTAGTTTACACGGTATTGGACCATGAGCGAGGTGACAAATCACTGGTGTAGACCGAACCTAGACTGCAAGTCCACGATTAGCTGTTATGACTGAACCAGTTGTGTGGGGAAACTGTCTTTGAGTGGTAATGGTTGAGCCATACTGGAATGAACATACTTTTAGTCCTAGAAATTGAAATCTTCCAAGTACAAAATGATTTGACAAAAAGTGAATCGGGCCAATTAAGGTAAACTAACGTTTATCTGTATTGCTTTTCGTAGTCTGAAGACCCAGGTAAAACCCAAGAGCGAAAGCTGATGGGAAGTGAGAGCCAAGACAAAGGAAGTCCAGTCCTGGACACCATCTGCATTAGTGAGGCAGACAAAGCAGCTGTTCTGACACTCATCAGAGAAGAGGTACGGAACTGCCTGCAGGGATAAGCAGGTTGAACACAATGCATGATCTTTCTCTATATGTTGTCTCATTATTTGTTATTTCTCTGACTCATTTGCTTGTCTTTATAAATTGTATTTACTGCAGTCAGTAGTAGCTTGTTGGTGCTTTTCTAAGCGTACAGAAGAGTGTAAGGATAACACCGTATATTTTTCCATCTATACAGCCTTCTGTCCAAAATGCAGTTTAATAATTACCAATGCTCCTCAGTAGAAACTGCTTTTGTTTTACTTTTCAGATCATATCTAAAGAAATGGAGGCCACTGAGTGGAAGAGGAAATATGAAGAAAGCAGACAGGAGGTCATAGAAATGAGGTGTGTCAAAATATACAAGCATTTCTTGTATTTCTTATGTTTACATTTTATGTGTGCTCTATTAAATATTACACAAACAAAACAAGCACGCATGTCATTGTTTAACTTGTCTCCATGTGTTATTTTCAACAGAAAAATCGTGGCTGAATATGAGAAAACAATTGCACAGATGATAGGTGAGTGCAGCTATATGCATTGCATACGTTCTGAAATTTAACTTCTGAAATGTACCACTGTGTGGGAACATCCCAAGAATGTGTGAAGCAAAAAGGGAAGTTTTATAAGGATAGCATTGTGTTACTTCAATGAGCTGAATGTAAGGGTTTCAGTTGTAACTCCTTGCGAGAGTGACCTGCTTGTGTCGGGATGTTCACAGAGGACGAGCACCACACCAACTCTGGCTCCCAGCGCACAATCCAGCAGCTTACCCTCGAGAGGGACCAGGCTCTGACTGACCTCAATTCCGTGGAGCGCTCCCTCTCTGACCTCTTCCGGAGGTACGAGAACATGAAGAGTGTCCTCGAGGGCTTCAAGAAGGTATGTGAGGATAAGCATGTTACTGGATCTCTCAAGAGTGCTTTGTATGAGTAGTTTCAGTTATGCCACAGTGTTAAAACTGGCTTTGTTAAACCTTCTACTTTAAAATACAATCCAAAAAAGTAATGAAATGTGTTGTTTAAAGAAGACCACAACTGTAATCAGCTTTTCAATAAACTTAAATGAAGCGTGCACTTCTCTGAACATGCATTTGGCCTTTGCTTCCACCAGAATGAAGAAGTGCTAAAGAAGTGTGCACAGGAGTACCTAACCCGGGTGAAGCAGGAAGAACAGCGGTACCAGACCCTCAAGATCCATGCTGAGGAGAAATTGGACAAGTGAGTAGAGAGAAAGGAGGGAAGCACAACAGGGAGCAGAGCTGGAGGCACATGACTGACATATGAGTGGTTCATTTGTGGCACAACATCTGGTGGTCCCGCAGTATGAAAAGTAACGCATCCCTGCATAGGAATCACTTGAGAACATTTGGTTTGATGCAAACCATTATTCCATCCTTCTCTGTGTGTCAGGGCCAATGAAGAGATTGCTCAGGTTCGCGCCAAAGCCAACTCGGAGAGCGTGGCTCTACACGCCACCCTGCGGAAGGAGCAAATGAAGGCAGAATCCTTGGAGAGAGCTCTCCATCAAAAGGTAAGGTCAAGCAGCCAGCCTTCAAAGCACATCACGTACAGGTTCTTCCTACTTATGGCATGACTGTAGTTTTAAGACGTGTTGTCAGTTCCTTGTGATTTATTGATATTTATGTTCTTTTCAGAACCAAGAGATAGAGGAGCTCACCAAGATTTGTGATGAACTGATTGCAAAGTTGGGAAAAACAGAGTGAAAATAAATTCATCAGAGAGCTAATCTAGTCCTTTTGCCAAGGCCCTCACCCCCATACATATATATTGTATGTCTTGTCAGCACTGTGCATGACGCAACAAGCAACGCCTGGCATTCCTTTGCCAGTCAGAGCTGCCCGGCTGGTCAACATGGCTCAATCTGCCTGTAGTGGCAATCCAGGGCTGGCATTTGACATGTTCTGAAGTTTTTCATTTGAAAAGAATGTCCCTTTTATATACAATGCCATCTTTCCTCCAAAATTCATTCTAAAGAATGAGCAGACAAGTGGTGCAAAGTTCATACTATACAAATGAAAGCAACACCTCATTGTTAAAAGCTGTTGATGTAAAGGTTGTATGCATGGTTATGCGCATACTGTGTGCATTTGCGATCACGGATCACTCCTGCTGGAGTTAAATGAGAGGAGAAATAGTTATCGGTATACTATGATCATGAGTCTAGGCTTCTGTTTTAGGGTTCTGAGGACTTTCAGGTGATTTAGTGGTGTCAGAAGATGGCCAATTCCATTATCCAGGCCTTGGTCCTCATATAGTGATAACAGATCCTTGTGTTTACATCACAGAGCTGCTGTTGCTACAGGGTTAGTGGGAGGGGGGAGGAAAATGAGTTTATTGCATCTTTCTATATTGTTATTTTCCATTCTGAAATGTGCATAGGGAGAGTTTACTTGTTCTGTTGCTTTGTTTGTCCTTAAAAAGGAAATCATTGTACATAATGGAGGAAATCTCCTTAAATGGATGGATTATCTGTATATCAACATTAAGATGTGTGAATATTATGTATAAGTAGTTACTGACAGATCTTTGATGCAAGAACATTGTCTAACAAAAGCAGTTGATATTATAATGTATATGTCAGTCACATTAAAATGTTTTTGTCAGCAGCCATGTAACAGAAAAAAAGACAATATGTAATTCTGTATGCTCATCACCAAATATGTGTTCTTGGTTTTTTGCTAGAGCCACTTGAGTACTTTAACATGTACTGTTAAGTGGGTGTCATTTATGCTCTGTCCCTAGCAGTAGTCATACAGTCATACAACACAGAATATCTTTAAATCTTTGAAATTTTTGCACACACACCTCTGAGTCAAGGGTTAGGACAGCAGCACAGCCAACATCTGACAATCAAATTGTGTGAGAGGGAAAAAAAAAACATGTATGTACGATATCCGATCATTGGGACAATACCATGAACTTGCTTGGTTTAGAAATAAGTACTGTAAATTTGTGTAACTGTCTACATGGCTTTTTCAGATGTTCGCTGTCATAATGTCTGCTACTACAAAAATGCATACATATGTATCTATCTATAAATTCCAAAGATTTAGATTAATAAGGCTATTTTTTCAGGAGAAAAGTTTTTCTGCTTTAGCCAATTGTAGTTAACACAGTGGCACAATTTTTACCATGAGCTGACCAATAAATATCCCTTGAGCTCTTGTTCTCTGCTGGCCTTGCCTTGCCTCTTTGCAATATTATTATCTGCCAAATGACTTGACTTGGTGCCAAACAGCAGAAAATTTGTAACAGGTAATCGGACCCAGTTACCTCATTTCTGGATACTTGCACATCCTGTTTTAGTTTCTTTTCTTTTCCCTTAAATTGCTTTTGTCTGGCTGTGGATATACAGTATATTATATATACATACATTTTATATCCAATTGAGTTTCAGTGATATTTGTATAGTGGAAAAACTTTAAGAGATGTAATGAAATTGTTTACTAATATATATATATATTTTCAGTTCATATATGCCTGAATGAAAATAAAATTATTTCAAAGCTTCCTTGTGTTCATTTATGTGTTCTGTGTGCACATTTTTGACCATGGCCATGCATTATGACATGGACTGCATAATAATTTGGTAACCTGTTACTTTAATTTTTAGTTAACTATATCTGGGAGTCCACGGTGCTCATGCCTGCCCTTTGGCTGGCATTGCACCGACCCTTACCAGTGAAGGTGGTGAGCCCACAAGATGGCTCCACATTGCTGTTTTGGGCTAGGCCCAACTGCTCCAGGGGAGGGTTCCCATAACCCTGACCCTGGTATGGTGTACTTACTTCTTTTTAGTCTGGTGAGGCTTGTGTGGCTCAAATGACTCTGCAGTGAAGCACGGAAGGTAGGTAAAGTATGGCTGGTGGGGCAGACTGGGAAGGTGGTCCTTGTATTTAAGAAAGGTGATGCAGAGGATGTGTTCCAATTGTACGAAGATCACCCTCAGTCTCCCTGTTAAAGCCTATGCCAGGATGCTTTAAAGGGGAGACTTACTTGAGCTTCAGATTCAGGAGGAACAATGCTGATGTTGTCCTTGGTCGAGAACAGTGGACCAACTCTCTTCTCCCTGGCAGGAGTGTTTGATGGGTTGTAGGAATATGCTACAAGTCTAAATGTGTTTGGTGGACTTGGAAAACATAGGACTTGTGTCCCACTGATAATTGCACTTCATTCCCTGTGCAAGTGCAGTTTGAGCTGTGTCTATATTGTTGGCATTAATTTGGGTCCAAAAAAAAAGAATAGGCAGCCCTCTTCAGGTGAGGGGGAAGCAAGTCCTAGTGGAGGAGGTAACAAGTGATGAAAGGTTGGGCTGGGAGATTGAAAGAGAGATTGGTGTGGTGCCTGCAGTCAAACAGACACTGTACCAACTGATGGTCCTGAGCTTTTAGACAAAAGTCTTGGTTTACCATTCATACTACATCCTCACCCTCACTTATGGTCATGAGCTGGGTGGAAAGAGAGAGGTTGACGCAAGCAGGTTTTTGTATAAGATTGCTGGGCTCACCTTGTGTGACAGGGTGAGAAGTTTGGTGGTCTTGAAGAGCCGCTGCTTCTAAACACCGAGAGGAGCCGGTTCAGGTGGTTTGAGCATGTTGTATGACCCCCCTCCAGTGTTGTGCATGATTTTCTTTTACCTGGTGTCATGATTATAAGCCTGCTTGTCCTGAATATGTCAACTTCAGTACTAATGTCATAGAAAGTAACCCGTGGTTCTCCTTAACACTGACTGATCACTTTATTCACTGCTGGCAGTCGGCAGTGCAGTGGCACTACAATAACAGTTCAACACAGCTTGAGTATAGATATTCAGTCATATGGCTTGAGTTCAGTTACATTCCATTCATGGTCATACAGCACAACATTTTATGGTTTTTAGCTAGTCTTGCTCTGTGAGGGTTGGAGTATGGGATGACTGTTATTCCAGTAACTTTCCATTAGACTGATCAGTGGTAAAATGAATTTTTAGTGTATTTTGAACCCCCTATCTGTCTGATAGGCATATGGGATGAATGGTTTTTGTGAAATATTCTTATGCTCAGCTACTTTGACTGTGTCATCATTGTTTGTGCCAGACTGGGTAGTTTGAGTATTTCAGAATCTGCTGCTTTCATGGAATGTTCACACATAACGGTCTCCAGAGTTGACACAGAATGGTGCAAAAAACAAAAAAACATTCAGTGAGCTGCTGTTCTGTAGGTAGAAACACCTTGTTGATGAGAGAGCACAGAGGAGAATGGCCAGACTGATTCAAGCTGACAGGAACGTTAAAGTAATTCAAGTAACCACCCTTTACAACAGAGGTGGGCAGGAAAACATTTCTGATCACACAAAGCTTGAGTCTGATGTGTTACAACCAGAGAAGATCACATCGGGTTCATAGGGCTGTGATATGGATAGGGTCAGAATGTGGCATAAACAGTATGACGCTATGGACTCAACCTGCCTTGTGTGAACAATTCAAGCTGGTGGAGGTGGTGTAATGGTGTGGGGAATATTTTCTTGGCACATATTGGACCTCTTGATACCAATCGAGCATCGTCTAAATGCCAAAGCTTATCTGAGTATTTTTGCTGACCATGTACATACTTTTATGTCCCCATTTTAACCATGTTCTTTTGGCTACTTCCAGCAGTATAACGTGCCATGTCACAAAGCACAAGTCATCTTAATCTGGTTCCGTGAACATGAAAAAGAATTTGGTGAACTTCAATGGCCTCCCCCGTCACCAGATCTGAATCTAATACATCTCTTTTGGGGAATGGCAGAAGAACAGATTGGCAGCATGAATGTGCAGCTGATGAAGCTGCAGGAATTACATGATACAATCATGTCAACATGGATCAGAATCTCTGAGAAATATTTTTAGCACCTTGTTGAATGCATGCTACAAAGATTTCAGAGCGGGGGGGGTCCTACCCGTATTAGAAGTTAGAATGGTTGCTAATAAAGTGGCTGGTGAGTGTATACTACAGTAAAAAAAAAGAACTGATGCAAAAAACTTGGGATATTTAGTTAAGTACAAGTAACAGAGTAAATGTAACTCATGATGATCCACCTCAGTGAATTTTCCTAAAGGAATTAATATTATAACCTCTCCTATCCTTTAATCTGTCTTTGATGTAATGCAGCTTCTCAATAACAAGTAGCAGCAACATAAGTCATTCTAGTGACCCACGTGGACATAGGTATGTGGCAACCTCTTCTAATTATTTGGTTTGGCTACTTCAGTCACATCCATTACTAACAGGTGCATAAAATCAAGCAAACAGCCATGCAATCTCCTTAGACAAACATTTGGAATACAATGGGTCGTACTAAAGAGCTCAGTGACTTTCAACATGGGAGTCATAGAATGGCACCTTTCCAACAAATCAATTCATCAAGTTTCCATCTTGGTTAACCATTAGTTCTGTTATTGTGAAGCAGAAACATCTAGAAGCAATAACAACTCAACCAAGAAGCCGTAGGCCACACAAGCTCTAAGAAGGGGACCGCTGAGTGCTGAAGCATGCTGTGCACAAAAATAGTCTGTCCTTGGTTGCAGCACTCACTACTGAATTCCAAAGCAACATCACCACAGGAACTGTTTGTCATGAGCTTCATGAATTGGGTTTCTACGGCCAAGCAGCTGCACAAAAGCCCAAGATCACCATGTGCAATGCCAAGCATTGGCTGGAGTGGTTTAAAGCACACCACCTTTGGGCTCTGGAGCGGTATAGAAACACGTTCTCTGGAGTGATGAATCATGCTTCTGGCAGTCAAATAGACCAGGAGAACGTTACCTGGCATCCTGTAAAGTTTGGTGGTGGAGGAATTACTCTGGGGCTGTTTTTCATGGTTTGGGCCACTTAATTCTGGTAAAGGGAAATCTTAATGTAAATAAGACAATGACATTCTAGACAGCTGTGTGCCTCCAGCTTTGTGGAAACAGTTTGAGGAGGACACTTTTCTGTTTCAGCATGTGCACCTGTGCACAAAGTGAGGTCTATAAAGATTTACACCACTAGATGGTTTACTGAGTCTAGCGTGGAAAAACTTGAATGGCCTAGACAGAGCCCAGTTGTGAACCCTACTAAACACCTTTCAGATGAACTGGAACGCTGACTGCAAGCCAGGCCCCATCGCCCAACATCAGTGCCTGACCTCACCGATACTCTTGTGACTGAAAGGAAGCAAATCCTCACAGCCATGTTCCAAGACCTTCCCAGAAGAGAGGCAACTGTTATAATGGAAAAGGGGGGACCAACTGCATATTAATGCCAACGGTTTTGAAATTAAGAAACAACCACATATTGTGGTGTTTGTGTGTCCACATACTTTTGGCCGTGCAGTGTAAATGACTCTACTCAGGTGTGGAAGTAATCGAATTATTTAACTTTGGTGTTAAACAAAACAAAACTGGCACTGTTAAACAGGGAACATGGTAAACTGCCTAAGAGAGCAGGATGGGGTGTTTGAAAATGGAGACTTTGGATAACTGGGCAGAAACCCTAACATTTATGACAGTTGGCCAAGGTAGAAGTTTTATACCTTTTAAGCTTAATGATACATTAGGCATTTGCTTGCATATTGCATATCATTTTATTTATTTTTTTTATCTTTCCCTATGTTGCTCAACCACTCAGATTTGTGAGTTTAGCGCAACGTTTCCACTGGCTGTTTCGTCACCCACGTTCCTTACATGTATGTAAACAGAGGACGTTACTACTCCGTTATTGATCTTTTATTTCGACGAAGTTCAAAGAAACTCAGTTTATTCGTTAACTAAATCCGTGCCGCTCAGTAGCGGCGGAGCGAGACTGACGGTTCGCCCAAGCAGAAAGCGGCGACCACTAACGTGGTGTCGGTTACCGGTTTAGGGGCGCAGTGCTGCGGTCAGAGCAGCTACTTTTGGACTCGGTGGTCGCAGATTCGAATCCCCCAGCTACGGTCGTTCTCTTCAAATGGTGCTCACTCTTAAATGCTCTAGTAAGTGAGTCGCTTGGGAAAAATGCCATATGAATAAAGTAGACCCGTCACTTTGAAAAATGGGGTCCGGTCCCCCTGTTCGGGGAGGTGTGTCCGCATTCAGGGGGACCTTAATGGTGGCTGGATACGAGAAGGGGGAAGGGGCAGGAAGGAGGAGGGACACCTCGGATGCTTTATGTAGAAGACGAAGCGTACGGTGCGCAGAGGAGTGAGCCGGGTGTCCGTTTCACACGCTCACTTTTCTTCGGAAGGACTCAGGCCTCCAGCTCCGCTGCGCCGTAAGTTCACCTCCCGCGGTTCCCGTTTAACTACAGCGCAGCGGGGGGTGTGTGAGCCGCAGCGATGTGGTCGGTGTGGAAAACGGGCAGCTTTCCGTCGTCCGAGTGTCACGAAAGTCTGCGAGAAGGAAAGTGTGTGTGTGTTCATGCTGGTGTGCCTGGAACCACAGCAGGTCGACAGGGAAAGTCACTTTTGGTCGGTAAACCGTGATACAAATGGTGAAGATGTCGTCTTTTTCGTTATTTGAACCCACGCCGATTTTACTGTGTCTCTTTATGAATGTTGACAAGAACCACCGCTGGCTGAACTGTCTCTTTGAGGAATAAAAGTTAAAACGGATTTATTTTCCTTCCTCAGACTTTTCTTTGACAGGCTCCTTCCAGCCGAACCGTGAACATAAACACGTTTAATAGCGTGGAAACTGTTCCTCTTTACTTTTTTCAGTTTTCAGCCTCTGTTCTCACAAAACACAGAACGATTTCGATCTGACTGACAGATGATGGTTTTGGTTTTCCGCTGTTTTTAGCTTTATCGGCGTGGATTTCACACGTTTGACTTGCCTTTGCTCATCTGGAAATTATCACTGAATTAACCTTGTATGAAATTTTATACCTTTTGTCCGTTTAGCTAAGCTTAAAAAATGTGTGTAACTTTGTAACAGTCAATTGGTTATTCACTTTCTCTCAGCACCCCCAGGAAGACACGCCTGTGATTTTTTTTGTTTGTTTGTTTTTGAGATGGACAGTATTGGTTAAGCCCTAGTAAAACTGATGCCTGCCGGGTATGGAAAAAGTGTTGGTGTACACAGAACATGTTATGTATTTCCTCCAAAGCATTCTTGCGTTGTACATCTTAACACTGAGGTCCAGGACATCCTGGAAACGCTAAAATGTTTGGTTGGCTGTTGCTAGGATGCGATTTGATATCAGTTTCCTCCTTTATTCCATGTAAGAACAGGGGTTCCACAAGCTCTGTAAAACTAAAAGTGAGTAGTTTGTCTAAGTTTATTCTGTTAAGTGCCTTTATATCTTTTTTTAAATTGGGATTTATATTTGTAGTCTGTAAGCTTGCAGCAGAGGTGAAAAGTTTGAACAGTTTATGGTTCTGCTGGATGAAGGCTGTCAAGAGATTTTGAGGAATGAAAGCTTTTTTTCTACCATCTCTGAAATTTATGAGAAAAAGTAGTAATTTGAAGGTTATGCAGACCTTCATCAGTAGCTTGAACTTAGTCTGCTCAGCATGCCACTCTTGAGATGGCTGTACGGACGGCATGGTAATAGGAGTTGACATTAGAGAGACCCTGTGCGTGAATGATGCTTTCCATGGAAACGTGCAGCGGTATCTTTGTTCAGAGGGCAGGGGCAAGATTGACTTCTCTGTTTGGCCCCGTGACCCTGCGTTCCAGCCATAGAATAACGGCATGACCAAACAAATCCCCAGGAGAGTTTATGTGCTCCCCTCATCAGGCTCCACATCCCTCGAGGGATGTACAGACTGGAGATGAGGAGATAGGAGAATATGCTTGGGTTCGTGATTTTTAGAGCCGTAGGCCACCTGTTAAGCAATCATTTTTTGCATTCTCCCTAAATGACTAAAAAAACTCAACATTTAAGAAAAGAACAATGTATTGTTTAAAATTGCTTCTGCATTATTTTGTGAGCTACATGGATTGATATGAGTGAGTCCACATGAAGCAGGATGATCCTTGGCTTTGTAAGTGCAAAAATAATTCATTACAGAGTGGTTTGTTACAGAAGAAAGCAAGGGGTTAACTTGGAACAGAGAGATGTCATAAACAGTTATGTAATAGGTGGGAGTAAGTCTAAGCCAAATTCATAAGTTTACGTTGCCTCCCCTATAACGTACATGCACTAGGTTTAAGTGTTGCCGGTAGCTCCAGAAGAGTATCCGAGAAATCTACACCAGTGTTTATTAAAATGATTTCCCTGTACAAAAAAAAAAAAAAATGTTCTTTTTCAGTTTTTGTCTACATCTGTTTTCAAGAATGTACTATCACGTGTACATTTTACTCTGTAGAGTTCTAATTCTTGCTGTGGTCACTCTCTTAGCCTTCTGTGGTGAAGCCCTTGACCCACCCTCTGCAATGCCAAATCCCTGTTTTGCACCCTGCATCCTGGCTGCCCTGCTCTTCCTGTGGGCCCAGGTCCAGGCCCAGAATCAGCCAGTCAAAATCCAGCTCCGTCTGGCGGGCAGCAAGCGCAAACACAACGAGGGCCGTGTTGAAGTGTACTATAATGGCGAGTGGGGCACCGTGTGTGATGATGACTTCTCCATCCATGCTGCCACCGTGGTCTGCAGGGAGCTGGGATATGTGGAGGCAGTGTCCTGGACCCCCTCTGCCAAGTATGGCCAAGGAGAAGGTGAGACATTCATGTGGTCTCTGTCAGCTAAATCACTTTAGTCTATCCTTTAAAAGATCCACTCATTTTGATGCTTGACCCTTGTTCATAGTATTTGAATATGTAATCGTTTGAAGCAGAGGCATATGTTTTATAAAATCCCTAAGTATATTTTTAAAATGTTTGAGCTGGTAAACAAGAATTTATTGGCAACCTACATAATTCCTGGAAATTTTCTGAATAGAAATCCATATATTAAGGGGTAGATATATCCTAACCCAGATTTAAGAACGTAAGGTTTTCTGGCATTCTTGAGATTTCATCTATATTAAAACAAACATATGATTTAATGGTAACTGTATAATTTTGAAAACAAAAATTTAACTTTTTTTTTTCCCCTCCAAATATGCTGCTTGTGACACTGCTGGAGCTTGTGCTTTTATGTATTTCTCCGTGCTTGAAAGAAGAACTGTTTAAAATTTGACAAAAAAGTGTCAGTACAAGGTGGTACTGTACTGTAGTACTGTAACTTGAAAATTAAATATAAGATGCAATCCATTTTTGTTCATATAAGCAGTCTCACAAACTGGGGTATAATTACTTTGCTCAAAAACCTTTTTAGAGTGAATTTTTTCAAAAATCTACTACTGTTTAGTATTTAGAGGCTTTATCTCTCCTTTTGTCTTAACTTGAAGTCTTAGTAATAAAATGCACAGTCAAGGTACCGTCCCCAATTACACCATCTAAATACGGCTTGTTTAAAATAATGAAA
The DNA here is from genome assembly GCA_900497675.1 of Arapaima gigas. Classification (NCBI taxonomy): domain Eukaryota; kingdom Metazoa; phylum Chordata; class Actinopteri; order Osteoglossiformes; family Osteoglossidae; genus Arapaima; species Arapaima gigas. The sequence continues at coordinate 1,431,175 of UFQX01000048.1, forward strand.
ATTCAGTAGAAGCTCTAACTGCTGAAGCAGATATGTAATTTTCCTACTGCTTTTTTAACCTGTGGTTATAACTCCTTATTAAGATTCTTATAGCTGGTGAGTCAAACATCATACTCCCAAGTAATGTGTGAGCATGAGGCTTTACGGAAGCTAAGGTGCTGGAAGTAAGCCACCTAAGTGATTCTTCCAGTCTGGAGGTTCAGTGTCTCGCTTTTCATAGCGGGTCTTCAACTGTGCATTCTCAACACTTTCATGTTCCTCCGGCAATATTTCTTTCCAACTATCACTTTGCCTTTGACTATATCAACAGGTGTTCTGCTGTATTTTTTTTTTCTTGCCCACTTGCTGCTCTTGCTAAAAGAATTACCCCTCCTGTTATCTGCTGGTTTTATGTTCTGCAGTTTCTGGATGTCAGTCACAATGAAGATGCCCACGTACAGTATACTTCCAACCATGCCAAGGGAATGGGTATTTCTGCAGTTGTTTCCAAGAATCTTTCTCTCACCCTGGGATGTGGCACAATTTGTATAGTTTGCAGAGTGGCCTTTAGTCACTCAAACACTCTGCTACAGTTGTGTCGATGCAGCTTTCCAAAAGCTGCAGGTCTAGAATACTCTTTACAAGGGTTCTTCTGTGGTCCAATTTGATAGGTCGCATCTGGCTGGACAATGTACACTGCACAGGGAGAGAAGCGACTCTGGCCGAGTGTTCGTCCAATGGCTTTGGGGTGTCTGACTGCAAGCACTCTGAGGATGTGGGTGTGGTCTGCAGCACCCGCAGAATCCCTGGCTTCAGGTTCACGGGGGCACTGGCTAACAGCGTGGAGGTAAACCGCTAGTTCCCCCCCTAACTGTCTTTTTGAACTCTCTGAAGTTAAACGCTTCTTTCCTGCCACTACTGCAGACTTAACTGTAACAGTATTACAGTCGTCCGGATGTGGGGTACAAGAAATTTCAGACAGTTTTAAATCAGTTCTGAGGTTTCGTGCATATAGCTTTAACTTGTTTGTTTTATGTTTCCATAAAGCTTTTCTTTGTGGATTCACAGCTGATGTAGTACATCTATTAACTGCAGTTTAGTACATTGTGGCCATATTATACATCGTGATTTCAAACTAAGGACATAAAGTCACGCCAGGTATGTGAACAGCAGCATTAAAATGTTCTCATTTTTCACAGTTGCCTTCAACTTGCATAAAAACTATATTTTGTTTTTCATCACAAGACTACTGTGAATACTTTTTTACTGTGAAGGAAGCAAAGAGCTTTTTCCTGACTTTACTGCATGTATCGTGACAGAAAACCTTTGAGAGTATGACAGCAGACAGTTTAGCTACCACTGGTTAGGTCACGTCAAAGACATCTGACTGGTGCTTTTGTTTGAAACATTAGGCCACATTCCCATGTAGCCCTTCCCCACCAACCTCCAGTCCATTCATTCCTTTGTGTCTGACAGGGTAGTAAGTGAGTCAGAGGGGAGCTTTATCCAGAGACAGGGCAGTCTCAAACACATTCTCTCTGTTTGCTCAGAGCAATGCTCTCCATGAGTTGTTTAGATTCCCACCATAACAAGAAATGCTATGGAACGTGGTGCCCTACAAATCCCTACACTTCCTGTCTGATGGGTGTTCTTCAAGGTGACTTGGGGTTCACTTCAGTCTTTCTCAGCCAAAACCCTGTGAAGAAAGTAGTGGGGTCCTAATTGAGGTACAGTGGTGATGGGGGTCCTGTAACCAGCTGTATTGAGGAATGTGAGCTATGCTATGCAACACTAATGTTCTCCACTAATAAATAGGTCGCTGGAGGAGTGTGCTTATAATGTGCTGCCAAAAGAAGCGAGAAAAGTTTTAGAATCAGTCATCATTCCTAACCAAATTGCAAAAAGCTCATTTTCTTCTGCACTCTGCTGATGAGGGTCATTCAGCAGCATATAGACATAGTGGACAGAGCTTGGGGTGCCCAGATGGAGTTTTCCTTCTGGATGTCTGTGGAAAAGGCTGAGCACAGTGTTTCCAGCCCCCTGCTTAAACCCATCGCAGAGTTTTTTGTTTAATCACTTTAACATGATGTGCTCCATACATACAGCCCACGCCATGCCCCCTTCCACTATGGGAGAATCAAGTTCATGAGGTGACTCATAGCAGCAGAGATGATGGTTAACCAGTGTGGGTTGTCAGCTGGGAAACTCAGGGGATTTCATCACACTTTTGCATATGGAAAGATTGCTGTGTCTTTCCCGAAGGTTGAGAGTCTACTTCAGGTCCCCTGGTGCACCATGCAGAAACTGCACGGGAATTTGTCCAAAACAGCAATCGTTTTGTTATAAGGGGACAAGAAGAGAAGTTAGTTAAAGGAAGGCTTTTCGTGTCAAATGTCCTTTTAAAATGCTTTACATTTGTGTGAAGAAGAGTGGGTGTCAAAACATTTAAGGGTGCTTAGGTAAACTTTGTGTTTTATGTTGTTCCAACTAACACCTCTAACTTTCCTGTTGGGACCTTTCGCTTGATTCACAGTTGTGACCTACAGTTTTGTAGCCGTCTAACAAAAACATAAAGTAATCTTTATTTGTCTTTTATCTGTATTCAGTTTATGTGTCTTAGCTAAATCCTATATCCTGTTAGGTTAAATAAAGAAGTTTACCCTTAGAAGTAGCTGAAGCCACTTTAACCATAGGGTATGAAAGGAATAAGCAAACATCCTCCTCATGTTATGGCATTTAGCCCCATCGTGATAGTTTGCATCACCCAAATGTATCAATGTACTGCTTTGTGGGCACATTCCTCCTTATATGTTTATTTGGTTACAAATTAATGCTGCAGTACTATGGCTGTCTTTTACACCCATCGTGTTAAGAACTACATAAAAGGAAAGTTTGTTTTTAAAAAACATGGGAAATATTTGGTGCTCTTTCAGCAATTCCTCAGTGGGTATCTTTTCTCATCACTGGTGTGGTTGTGGTTTTTAATTCATTCATCCCAAATGAAGTCAGAGAAATTCTGTACCACTGTCTGAGACTCTCCATCAAAGAGTAGTTATAGTCCTTGAAGGCAAGGTCTTTAATGAAAAATGTTTCAGTTGGTTCCTCGTATAGCTATAGAATTACTGTGACCTTGTGCATTAAATGATCCTGGCTTCAAACCTCTTGCCAATTTTGACACAAGTATTCTCTATTGTGTGTTTCTGGATTCTTCATATTGGCCATGGGCTAGAATCGGTCTTAGTTTTTCAGGAATTTAGGCAGAGAGATGTACTATGTGACAGAGATGTCTTCCAGTCTGAACCACTAGCAGTCTCATTACTGTATACACATACAAAACTTCTGCGCATATGTTTGGATACTACATAGTTACACAGAACGGGTGGGATCACATTCCGTGGAAGTCATGTTTCTGTACTAATCGTGAAATGAGTCACAATGCATCCAACCTCCTTGGTGTTGAACTGTGTTGTCTAGATTAAACCCAATCTTTTTCAGAAGGTGACAATGTTTGTTATTCAGTTTCCCAAATGGTCATCATCCATTGATCTAATATTGTAAAGGATCATGATATTCCAGAGCCAGTCTAAAAAAGCACATGCGACCAGGCAGGGAATATTTTGGACAGGACCCCAAGCCTTCACAGCACCCTCATACCAACACATACTAGGAACAATTTACATTCATCAGTTTACCTCAAACACATTTGTGGACTATGGGAGGAAACTGGAACACCTGGAAGAAATGCCAAAAGCTATACTCCAGAGTGATCAGAGGTCAGAGTGAGAAATGGTATTTTTCATCCGAACCTTTCCTATATGGAAATTAAATTTAAGTACAAAGTTATTAAATTGTGAAACAAGCCATTTAATCCTGGAGCACTAAGTTCATGTCAAAGTAGATACTTGCATACTGTAAATATGGTAGCTTGGTTTTTTTAAATAAAACCACATGGATGGAAAAAGGGAAAACCTCTAAAAGATGTCTGAGAGGAGTGAAGTCAAGCAAATGGCATCTTCTGGCCTAACATATACACAAGCTCTGGAAAGCATGAATTGTTTGTACCGCAGTTGAGCTGAGATGATTCATAGCGTGTCTGAAGAAAAACTGGCCAAAGCCATATATGGCAGTAGTCTCCAGTGGTTTGTTGTGAACTACAGAGAATTATATCCATTAAGATAGGTAGAGCGGCTTGCTGTAGCCACCTTGGGGTCATATAACTTGCAAGTACCAATGAGGAAGTGCTAAGGTAGGATTTGGGAGGAATAGCCACAGTGTTTTCCCTTTAATCAAATAAACATTTTTATCACAGTTTAATGGATGCCATGAATGCTGAATCTTGCCATCATATTTACCTTAAAAATAAAAAATACAATACATGGATAATTCAAGACAAAATGCAAAAACCCTTGATGATGAAACAGTCAAAGAATTTATTGCGGTAAAGATTGTAAAAGTGTGTTAATTTTACAAATACGGGCATAATATGTCCATGGTAAAAAGATAGCTTTTTTGTCCATTTTTAAATGGACTGTTCCTGGAGAGCCATCCTGCTGGAAAAATGAAGACCACTGACCACAGTTGGTAAATTGGAAACTGACATTTTTGGCTCCTGGCAAAACCCACCTCACTCTTGAAGTGGTTTTATTAACACTGATAGAAGTAAATGTCCCCTTATTTTTTTCTGTAACTAGAGGTAAAAAGTTACTTTTATACAAGATTAGTTGTCAGTCTGACATTTTTGAATCAGGTAAAATTGATTACAATTCTTTTTCTTACATTTAGATCATTTTGGTTATAAAGTGATGGATATTTGGTTATTCTCCGGGACCCTTCAAGATCAGTGCTCGAATACCTATGTTCACCATCACTGGAGGACACATGCAGTCCTTCAAACACGAAACTGCTGAAATTCTTGAGTGCTTGTGTAATGTTGAACTGGTCATTCTGAAGATGTCTTGACTTTAACTGTGGTTCACCTTTGACAGGGAGTTCAGACAACTGAAGGATGAAATGGTTAGATGGATTTCCTGCACTGTGTAATACCTGAGAGAGCACTCCCTTCAGGCACTGCCATCAGCAGCAAGATACCCGCCTCCCTGAACCGATATAGTCATCTCAGCTGAGGGATTAGTGTTGTGCTGATTTCTGTGACCTTTGTGGGACACGTTTTAACATGTGACCTGTTTAGTCCTGTGAACTACGGTTAGATATTTTACTTGAGGAAAAGTACCTTTCTTTAGGGGGCAAAAGAAGGACCCCTGCAGGTATTCAAACCTGAAATGGTTCTAGACTAGAGAAAAAACTAAAGTGTTGACAAGCCATTTCATTCTGCCAGCATGGCATGTCTCCCACCAGGTTGTCCAGAGCATGAACTGCTGTGCTTTGGCCAGTCTTTCCCAGACTGGGGAGTGTCTTCTAGTTGAAGGGTAGTCTTGTATGTTTTCAAAGCCCCCTTATTGGTCACCCTCACTGAAAATGGGTTTCACAGACATCTTGCCCTCCCTCAGGGGTAGCCACAGATGTTAGTCATACTTTTTGCATGAACTTTTTTTTTAACTAAGCATGCACGTGTTGGTCCAACGTGAAGACCCCAAGCAGCAGGCTGAACGGGAAGTGAAGTGTAGCCAGAGAGGGGGAGGAAAAAATGAATAAGTGGGTTCACTGTCACATTCTCAATGGGGAAAAAGAATATATTTATGAGGAATTTTTTTGCCATTATTTAAAAAATAAAAAAGTTTTTTTTTTTTTTCAGTCTGTAGGCTGAGGTGCAAAGTATTTGTGCATGATGTGTCTATGGAGTGGGTTATCCTCCTACTTCCAAAGGGACCTGCAATATGTTACTTTTACTGAGGAATGTTCCTCCACAGCAAACCCATAAAGGGCTTCCTCTGCTCCTCCTTCCATACTGACTGCTGATGGGCACTTTGCCTTAAGAACTTTTCCTCAAAAATGCTAGACAAATTTAGTTAGTTTTTCTCTTCTAGTCATAGTCTGCTGTGCCAACATATATGACAGATGACCGAGGTCCAGTGAATGTTCAGCACTTTAAAATCAGTAAATAATCATGAAACGTAGAAGCTGGTGAAAAATGGTCAATATTTTAAGAATATAGAAAATGTGATTCATTTGCATGAAATTGGAAATCTGAAGTAAATTGATTCCGTGAGTGTTTGGAACTCATAATGCTTGGAAATTTTGATCAGCTCAGTCAATTCCACTGATAAAAGCAAGATGACTCGGCATACACAGCTTCTGTAGTAACTTTTCAGATAAGCAAGGAAGTGTAAAATAGCAGCTGACTTTTTTTTTTTTTTTTTTTTTTTTCAAAATGTAGTAATAATACCTGCCTGCCTCTTCTTGTTTTTGTCGCTTTATAACTACCAGTGACCCTTCTGTTAAAATGTCTTACACTTAAAGGCCTCAGTGTGGTTGCGTATATACTCAGTCTTTCTGCCGTTATGGAGACCCCAGCCATCCAGAGGACCGCACCCTACCTCACACCCCTGTGGCCATGATGCTGAGCCATGCAGTCTCAGGTCATTTGGGTGTTCTGTTGTTTTTTGTAGGCACACCTATAACTGCACCTCGCCACCTTATGAATTCATTGCTGTTTAAGAACTGGGATCTAAAAAGATCCAAAGAAGAATAACAGCTTTTGACTGCAAGAGAACCTTTTTTCCATCCCCGCCCTCCTCTGAATCTCAATGTGGGCTTGGTTTCCAACTCTTTGGGCTGAAAATTCTTGAACTGAATGCCAGCATTGTGCCAACTTCCTCCAGATGACTGTTGGTACATTCTTTAAAACTGTTGCTTTACTGGTGCAGGGGCTCCTTGGAAATGTTAACTGGGAAATGTCCACCCTCATCTAACCGTTTCCTTTACCTGTGGGCAATTACGGTATGATTGTTAGTAACATGTTGTGCATAAATTTTTCTTCTGTTAGTATTCACTTTGTTAACCTTCCGTGTAATGGTGTGTCTGTGTTGGAAGTAGTGATGGTGAAGATCAGATTTGTAATAGGAACGAAAAGGGGCAGCTATGGGTTGGCCTCATGTGACCCTGTAAGCCACTCTGCCACAGGTCACAGGGTACCATCTTGCGAGGTCCTCATCTTCTTCAGATTCTGACTCTTGTAGTTAAGGCTTCCCAGGAAGAGGTCAAATAAAAACGGTAAAGGTTTTGCTTCGCTAACAATTTGTTTGTCCCACAACTGTCTTGCCTTTTGATAATTTTTAGAAGACAGGAAATGTGACATTCATACAACTTACGTACTTCAGATCAAGAGAAAGGAATCTCATTATGTTGTTAACCTTTGACATTTTCTGTCTAATAATGGCAGCTAGAAACTTTTTTTTTCTGTCATTTAAAAGCCTGGGATTGTGTAGTTTCCCAAACTTTGGTAAGGTTAGTTTTTGAGCCAAAGATGTGTTATGTTTTAAACTAACAATGACTACTTTGTGGGTCCTGTAATGCCAGAGCAAGTGGCCTGGTAACCTTGTTTGACCCTGTTCCCCAAGGTACCATATCAACACCTTGATACCTTGCTGCTGACTTCAAATTTCAGGATTTCCTTTACACGGTTTCCCATGGTATCAAAAGGTAAACTGCAACTTCATGATTAATGTATAAAAGAGGTTTGGGAGGATAGTTATCTTTTTGAAGAGTAGGAGCCTTGTCTTTGTTCAGTATGGCAGGAAGCAGGTGTATTTATTGCAGCTGTTTGACTGGCTACACACTCTCAGCTTATAGAGCTCATGTCACCCAAATTTCTCTGCCAGCCTAAACACAGGCAAGATGGTCATACTTGAGACTGCTTCATCCACCACTTGAAAACCTTACATTTATTTACATTAAAGAAAGGTGCTCGTTCTAAGACTCCGCAACTTTATTCACCTTTCTTCACCCCTGAACTCTAATGTTTTGAGGAAAAACTCCAGGCAGGGTTTGTATGGAACTGCAGAGTCTTGGTTAAATCACTAACATGCTTTTCCCGTCTCCCTTATTTTCCGTCTCCTGCGATTAATGTGGTCAGGCAAAGTCCCCTGTCGTTCAGAAACTTGTGGTACCCAGGATTTTTTTTATTTTTTTTTACATTCCCTAAGGCTGATACCATCACCAATAACTTTCCTAAAGTACAAAATCCTATCTGTGCCGTTTGTGTTCTCTTTATCATATTTGTCTAAAAAAAGTAGTTTGAGAACTAGATCACACAGTGGCACCTTTGACCTGCTCTATCCTACCTTGGTCACTTTTCTTGGGAGATACTTGTGTCCCATTTTGTGTCTAATCTTGCAATAGATGGAAATCCTTTACTTCTAGCCATTACACTTAATGTATTTGTGTTTGTGTAAGAAAGATGTTTTATGGGGAAACTGACAATCTCAATTCAGCTATAATATTCAGCCCTACCCTCACAGGCTTATTTATGAACCTCCGTGTTTTATGTGACTTTACTCTTGTGAAGTTTTCATGTATTTTATAAATAGTTTAACAACACACAACATACAGACTTTGGGTGTAGCAGGTAGAGACTTGATGAACCATGTGTATTCACATAAACCTGTTGTAATGTGAAACTGTACTTAGTTTAACAACACTGTTAAACCCTACTGATAAAATAATATGAAAGTTTCACACACATCTACAGATAAATAGTTTGTTTGTATCACTTGTCTGTTACTGAAGATCATTGTAGGATGGTTATAAGATGTGGATTATGGTTGGTTATATAGCTCACTTTTATGGGATAGCACTGGTTTTTCTCTGCTAAAACTCAATGCAATTCATATTTGAACCATTTGTCAGTCTAGCACTTTGTCACAGAAATGCATGATACTTCAGGTGAGGCAACTTGTAGCACTTCCAGCTGTTTAACTGTAAGAGCCTCCTCCTGTTGACACAAGTTGACCTACTGGAACTCAACTGACATAACAAAATGATACCTTTTTTGCCTGTAGTAAAACCTTTCTCTTTTGGCAACTCCACTTCCCTGTACTAACATCTGAAGTCTCCTCCATCATTAAAACAATTTCTACAGTTTTTCAGCATGGCCACTGACAGGGCCTGAACAACCATGATGGATTATTGGCATGCTGAGACTATGCATTCAGATTGTGTAATGTTTGGCTCAAACTGGCATAACATAGATGCAACATTTTTTTTCTTATTTAGAAACTGATGCATAAGGGAACATTTCTGCGCAAGAAAATCAAACATTTATTGATCACAATGATGGCTTTACTCTTTCAGAATCAGACCCAGATGGTAGACAGATCAATATTTAGAGAGCACTGTTTCAGAAGCCCCTTTTGTGTTAGAGCTCTTGGCATGCATGTGCAGTCCATAAAGGACCTGAGTATGTCTTCCAGAAGAAAAAAAGATGCATATTTCAACCGATCATTTCAGCTGGTTTACTGGTCTCAGTTTTCTGTCAGTGTTTTGGATTTGTCTGTTATGCTGGTCATATATGAAACTGCCACAAGCATGCTGTGATACTGAGCTTTTTTCATCTGTTTTTCTTTAGAACCTGAATATTCAGGTGGAAGATGTGCGCGTCCGGGCCATCCTGTCGTGGCAGCGCAAGCGCATCCCTGTGACGGAGGGCTTTGTGGAGGTGAAAGAGGGCGGGAGGTGGCGGCAGATATGCAATGAAGCGTGGACCCCAACGAATAGCCGGGTCATCTGTGGAATGTTTGGCTTTCCCGGCGAGAAGAAGTACAACATGAAAGTCTACAGGTGAGTCCCCCCAGGAGAATCTTGTAAATGAAATGGAATTTAAGTGGAAATAAATTTAAGAATTGTATGTGAATAATTTAAAATAATAATAAATAATTTAGCTTTTTTTTAAATTGTTTTTGACTTGTGGTTGCAAAACAGCTAAACAAGCTCCTCTTGTCCCTTGTTGATCTGTACATAAACATCCTCTTTTACGAAGCCCTTGCACGTATTTGCGTTGCAGGAAACCCTTTCCGGCATTCACATCACAGGAGTTTTCATTGAGCTGTTGGTTCTAATGTCTTCCGTGTAAATTGTGATTTCTACTGAGCAGCCATGGGTTTCCCCTCTGAACTTGGTTACATTACCTCACCCTTTGCATTCCAGAGGGTTGAGTAACCAAGGGAAACACAGGGACTTCTGAGTTCAACAGTCATTATATTATAAGTTCTAGAAGGGGAGGCTCGGCTGGAACAGAAGAGTAATGTAGAAACCCTGATGTGAAGCAGGCTACATTTATCCTTCAGGGGAACATTGAGCTACTGTTTAGGGACATTGTTATAACCTCAGCAAGGTGAAAGAAAATCTTCTGTCAAGCAGTAAAACGCTATTTGTGTTGCTTTCCCACCTGGGTATTGCTACACTTTAAACATGGCTGAAAAAAGAGAGTTGGCAATTTGGGTGGATGTTTACGCTTCTCAAATATACATTAAACAGATTATCCTGTAGGCCTTTACACAGAGGAGAGATTCACTGACCCTGTGTGGTCTATAGCTATAGACAGGTTCAGCAGTAGCTACTCAACAGCCTCATCTAAGGGTACAGGAGGAAAGTGCATCTCTTTGCTTCTTATAGCTCATCTCTTTTAATTTAAGTAATTCAGTGCACATGTTCCCACCCAAATCCAAAGTTTGCAGAAGGGAGGTTTTGATGCAACACAGAGACGCACTGTTTGCTTACACTGATCTGCTTGTTTATATTACTGGTCTGCAGTTTTCCATGTCCCTTGCTGTATGTAAATGCTTCACACAAGCACAAAAACAGTGTATGAGCCAACTCAACTCAGGGCCTGCAGGTTTTGTTGTGGTTTTTCCTCTCGTTCCATCATATCTGCTAGACTTACTCATTTCCCCCATGGGATGGTTTTAGAGAGGGAGATTTTTGTTTTTTTTTTTTTTTTTTTTTTCCTTATAAAATGGGGAGAACATTGGTGCTGTCCATTTGGCTTCCCTCTTTGGAGGTAGCAGCCCAGGTTCTGAGTTGTAACACGAGGGGACATGCTGTACTTTTCTCAATGATCTCGCAGGTCTCGTGTTGCCTCTGGGAAGGAAAGCCTTTCCACTTCCCTCCCAGCTGAAGTGCTAGCAGAAGAGACTGCTGACTTCCAGTCAACTGGAACAGCTTCACTCCAGCATTGCGTAACTTGCAAAAACATAAAACCAGCTTGATACCATTTACCTTAAGAAGTGTCAGATATTGCAGTGCTTTAATACAGCTGCAGCAATACTTCATAAAGGTCGAGATGTTAAGTGTAATATAAGGGGACATATAAGGATTAACTTCATTACTACATTAAATATTTTTTTAAAAAAAGAACCTAATCTAAGTGCCTGTGCTAGTTTGCTAGTCCCTATGTAGTGGTATTGGTGAGTGTACATTATTCAGTGCTGTTTGTGTATAATTTCAATTTATGAGGCACATTACCTGTTGTAATGTTATAAATAACATTAGGTTATGAAAGTGCAGTATACAGCTCCAAAGTTTAAAAAAAAAAAAAATAACAAAGTGTATAAATTACACTTTGGACTTTTTCCGTGTCCAGACACCTCCTTCCAGATACAGGCCGAGGATGGACTGTAAATCGAGGACGGACTGCACACATATACAAATACCTGGGAACCCAAGCTGTAGAACTTACTTCCTGTTAGTAGCAAGTGTCCATTTAGTGTCCTTATTTTCCTCCTACCTACATATGTCTTCATAGCATGGAAATGTTAAACATCTGCATTTCTTGTGTTTTATTTCAAAATGTCACTGTGCTCTTCACAATAACGTAGCCCAGTATCTAATTCTAATTTGTCATCATATCATAGTTACCCTGTATCATCTAAGCACTTGGGTAAAAGTGTCATTGAGTTTATAACTTTCAGTACCATTTACCTCCTCCATGATGTGTTCTCAGAATGGTGGCCATGAGGCGGAAGAACAAGTACTGGGACCACTCTGTTAACTGCACCGGAAATGAGGCCCATGTGTCCAACTGTAGGCTGGGCCCCCCACCCACAAAGAAGGGCAACTCAACCTGTGGCCTGGGCATGCCTGTTGTTGTGAGCTGTGTACCTGGAAAGGCCTTCGCTCCCACCCCAGTTACAGGCTTCCGGAAGGCCTACCGGCAGGAGGTGAGCTTTGCCCAGGAAGGCTCCAGTTTGCGTCGAAGCGTGTTGTCAATGTAATAAACACTGTTGACATTGCTGTCTGCTTTCTTGTGCCGGAACTGCACAATCGCACAAGTGCAGCTGAACCCCTGACCCCCTGAACCACATGAACCCCTCAGCATGGAGGTTTGGTGGTGAAGATACAGACTACAAATAACTTTTTAGAAAGGACCGTCCCTTTTTGTTTAAACTCAACTCTACCATTGTTTATACCTTGTCTATGTGAGGAAAACCTGGGTATGTTTTGTGTTGATATGACAGCGATTACAACTGGAGGGAGGCCACCAGTGGAGGTGTGGTTGTATACAGATTTAATCCACAATTGGTGATCTGTGATCCAAAGATTTGTTGAAAATACTTCTGGACATGGTTGGATAATCAGAAAGGTGTTTTGCAAGAAAAAGCTTTTTAGTGAAAGTATGTGAACGAGTGAGTCGGCAGATGTTGACTTGTGCAGCTTAATGTATTCAAGAAAACTTCAGCTCTTTTAGACTTAAAAGGAAGTGATTGTGGCAACACAGCTGTGTTTAAACAATGACAAACTATCTGTGTGAAACAGTCATGTCATTATGATTTACAATAGTCTAATTTGTATGTGTCAACAAGTGCTTCTTGAAATGCCAGCATTTGCTTTAACCACATGTGAAAGGTTTAAATCTCCTTCTGAGTTCTATACTGATAATGTATATTACAATCTAAAAAACTGTCCATCCATTTTTGTTAACCACTTATCTTTTTTAAGTTTTTCATATCTTTTATCATGAAACACTTTCATTAACTCAGATGTTGAAATGGCATGAACTGCAAGTTCCCCACAACATGTTAAAACATGAAAGTCCATCTTCCTATACAGGTCACATCTTTTAACTGTGAGCATTTTGATATATGCGCACATAAATGTGTAGTGTTGTGGTTTAAAAACATTTTAAAGCTGTAGATTCTCACTTTGCGAATGAAATGGATTGTAGTGATGAGATTCAGTACAACTGTGAGCACGGAAGGAAGTCCTTCTAAAGGACCATTCTTATGTACATTTCATCACTGATCAAAACATATTAGGTGAATGTAAAATGCTCAGTATAAACATGCCTTAAATTCAAATGGCTGTGGTCTTGCTGAAATGTTCTTCTTCGGGATTATTACTCACATTTTCTGAAAACTTAAACTGAGGATATTCAAAAAGAATCACAATTACAAAATGGGGAACGTTACTTTTTTAAACCATGGCATATGACACCAAATCTAGTAGCCATCCTAGTTACCATAGTGCTGTTTATGAGGTTGCTAACTTCTGTTAATAACTATATATGTTTTATATAATTAAACACAACCATTTATCCATCTGTTGTCGGGGTCAAGGTGGTCCGCAGCCTATCGTGAAATCACGGGGCACCAAACTAGGAAATATTGCCTAGATGGGATGCCAGTCCATTGCTATTTTATGAAACACGTGTTTATCCAATTTTATATTGTTTTGTAAAATTACTGCAAGATGGCTGCACCTGCAGAATGCACCTAGTTGTATTTGAGGGTGAAATCTGTAAACTCTTAAGTTGTTTTTCCTCCAGCTCTACTTCTCGATTGTTTCTGAGCTCATGGCTGGAAGATCACATTCCTGTTTTACATTTTTTTTTCCTGCAAGGCTCAAAGTGCCTTTGTGAAAATGTGCTTTCTGGCAGACACCACGTGTGTCTTGCAATACATCGAAGGCACTGCCAGGAAGCACCTGACTTTGCAGTGTCAGCTGGAAATGTGATATCATCAGCAGCTCCTGCAACACTTACCATTCAGCAGAAACTTAACTTAAATAATGTCATTTTTCAAGTAGTCTTCATCAGACTCTCATACCTGCACTTAATAAGGTATCTTGTTCTGACTGGCATATTTTATGTGCTGTTTAATTCTGGAAACCCCAGGCAAGATGGAATGAATTGCAGCTGAGAGAAACAGAGGATTTATAGCAAGTTTGCTCTTGTTGCTTACTGACAATGTATGGGTTTGGGTCACACATAGGGTGAGGGTTTTGTCAGTGTTGACAGATGTGCTCATGGCTGCTCCATCGTGGAATTCTTCTCTCATCAGCAACCACTGGTGCGTCTGAAGGCTGGCGCCGTCATCGGGGAGGGCCGCGTGGAGGTACTGAAGAATGGCGAGTGGGGCACCATCTGTGATGACAATTGGGACCTCCGCTCAGCCACCGTGGTGTGCCGCGAGCTGGGTTTTGGCAGTGCGAAAGAGGCTCTGACAGGGGGCAGGCTGGGACAAGGTAAGCTCTGGCTGTGCATTAAGTTATTGGGTTTGCAAGGGTGGCCCTTGTCTGGAGAAGGCAGGAGAAGGACTACACTTCTGGTTCTTACTGTTCCACTTGGTGAGCTTCTCTGGGTTATGGTGTAGTTGTGTCACGGGTATTCTCACTGAGCTAATACATTTTTATGTGACAATCACTGTTCTCATATTTCAGTCCTTGTTGAAACCATTAAACTGTTGTCTTTTTTGTGAACATATAACTCAGCCCTTCACATTATTTCCTTTGCTAGTGAAGAATACAGAACCTTTAAAGATTTGACATTTTGGAAGTACTGTAGAAAATGATGATGATAAGGGAGATAATTGAGAGAATTAATCCTTCATCCTTTTTGAAAAAACTTTAAACTATTTCTCAGGATCTTGTTTTCTCTGCATCTTTTCTATTTATTGCCAATTGATCTGATTAATTCAGATTAATCTTTACATGATTTCAGTAAAATTTTCAAATTCCATTTACATTTTATATGACCATCATCAAACCCTTTGGATGTAAGTAGAAAAATTTATCAGGCTCCAAAGATATCACTATATTCTTTTATATTATTTACATTCTATTTTCTTGTTGTTTTAAATTATTTATGTTAAGAAATGCCCCATTTTTGTTAGTCTAAGATCTGTCAGAAAGAAAACAGAAAATCAGACATTGAATGCTACATTTTAGTTTGTCATCAGAAATGTTGGCTTTGTCCTACAAGGCTGAGACTATGGAAAATGCCAGCTACAGCAGTGCAACAGGGAGAAGAACTCGACTGCCTTCTCTTCCTAGTCAAGAAAGCAAAAAGGAGTTTGACTGTTGTTCTGTTATCCGTTTCACTTTAACATAAACTTACCTTAATTCAAACTGGCAAAAACTAAGTTTTGGGATGGAAATATTGGACAAAACCCCTGGTCATGCTCAGCCATCAATCACACACATATGCATATAAACACACTGTTCTACTTCCACCCTGAGGGGGCATGTTTCTGGAAATCCACTGCCATCCAACTTTCCGTTCTGTCTTGTTCAGAGTCCCAGCAGGGAGGCTCAACGGTCTCGCTCATTGGAGCTCTTCCGCAGAGTCCAAACCCCAATGGGCATTACACCAAGCATCCATCCACACACACACAACCAGTCTAATACTTCCAGCTCCTGATTTGAAGGTCGTGACTGGTTGAGGATTGTCACTGTCAAGTAGTTGGACGTATGGAA
The DNA here is from genome assembly GCA_900497675.1 of Arapaima gigas. Classification (NCBI taxonomy): domain Eukaryota; kingdom Metazoa; phylum Chordata; class Actinopteri; order Osteoglossiformes; family Osteoglossidae; genus Arapaima; species Arapaima gigas. Next base: position 1,446,799 of record UFQX01000048.1, read on the forward strand.
AGTGGAAAGTGTAAAGCTGACTTTGTTATGTGTGAGTGATGGAAAAATAGGGACCATTAGCACAGACCATTAAGGGACAAAAATCTTGTTGGTTTAAGACACCAAATGTTTATCTCACTTGCAAAGTATTGCATACAAGCAGCTGTACAGAATAAAATACTTGTTTTGGAAGTAAACGGACCATGTTAACAGGAAAATGCCATTGTACTGAATAATAAGCCCATTATATGAAAAATGTACATATATTTACAAATGCTGTTGTGATTTTTGGTTCTGGATCCCATTATGTGAGGACTGGGTGTACAAGATTCAACATATTGTTCTAAGTCTGCAGACATTTGCTATCCACATGTTGGAGGCCAAGTGATGTCTAGAGCTATAAAGGACTGCAAGTCTTTTTACTCAGCATGCCTGTCTGTAGCAAGGATATCTTTGTCCAGATAAAGCTGAAAGTCCCAGATTTGCTTGTGAAACATAGAGAAAAAAGACTTTTTAAAGAAAATATCTTGCAAAATCTTTCCATGTCCACACTGATTTTCCAGGCACGTATTTTCATAGGAGTCTCTCATTAATCATGAAAGTATTCATAAATCAGTTTATGTCATCCTGTTACACATTGTCAATTATTTTTGTTACCAGGCTACGTTAAAAGTGTAGTTAATGATGAATGTGTTACTCTCATTCCAAAAATTTTGCATGGAGCTTTTGGGTTTTTTGGGTTTCTGGCCTTTTGTACACTGTGCTCATTTGATATATGCAAGGCTCCAGATGCAGCGTCCTGTTATGATACGTGGTAATGACTAGTTCACAAAGTGCAGATATCACAGAAACTTCTTTAGTGGCCCCTCCAAGAAGGGCCTGTCAATATCATTTTTGCATTTCTATCAGCTAAAATGTAATTGGAAATTAGTAACTGCTAATATCACTATGTCATAGTCCAATATCAACATGTTAGGAATCAAAGGGAATTTCTCCATATTTTCCTGAAAAAAGAAAACATTCCATAAGTCAGAACATTGATTTGATGGCATAAATCCTGAAAATGAGCAATATTTGTTGAACCAGTGCTCAGGGAACATTGTGTTTTTTTTTCCTTTAGGTCCAGTGTTGTAAAACTATTTCTGTTTTTTTGCCAACACTCTCCTGAAACAACCTGTCAAATAAATCTTCCTTAGTTCTAATGTAGTTATTGTAGAAATAGTACTGCTATGGCAAAAAAGGAACTTGACCACATGTAGTGTAGGTACATTTTTATTTGTAGCTCGCATTTGATCCCTTTTTATAGTGATCTTCAGATATGAGCCCTCGCCTATGGTTATTGCTTTTTTAAGCTTTTTTTTTTGTAAGTTATTTCTTTTTCTACTGTGCTAAACCAAAGGTCTCTGTGGGCCCAGTAATGAAGGAGTTCGAGACAGATATGTAATATCTGTTCAACCATATGAACCAGAGAATAAACTACAAACTGTGCCATGAAACTTATGTATGAACACAGGACAGCATTTTATACATCTAATACTGTATATGCAATGCTAACAATTGCTGGCTGGCTTAGAGATGCAGAGGGTAACACTGCTGCTGCACAGCATCTGGGCTGTTCTGATGTGTGATAGAATCCGGCTCAGTCTATGTGGAGTTTGCAGATGCAAAAAGAACGTGCAGGTGTTCCTTCTGGGTACTCTGGTTTGCTCCCACAGTCCAAAGACATGTTTCATGTTAAATGTCATGATAAATTCCCAGTAGTGTGTGACTGTGGGTACTGGGATGGCAACTTTCCAAGATGGGATGGACTAGTTTCCCATACAGGGTGTGCTTTTATAGCCTCAGTGATTCAAGTACAAGCTCAAAACTGCTGCAAAAGACAACTAGTTAAGGAAATAGAGTGAATGAGAATTTCTTGGATATTTTGGATCATAGTTGAGGCTATGGGTTTGATTTAGTAGTACAGGGTGGTGCACGAAGAAGTAACCTTATCTTAGCCTGTCTGTTATGATGACTGTTGCATTGACTTGTAAACAATGTCAGCAATAACCTATTGGGTACAGACTAAAGAATTTATTTGTTTAGAGCTTGAGATTCACAAAACAAAATCCTTTTGCTATTGTTCAATTCAATTTATTTTTACAGAGCACTTCTCACACAGTGACTCAGTGCTGAACAGCAGATTAGGATAACAGGACAGATAACAGATATATAGTGAGGATATACATAGAGGTTAAATGTTAATGAGAGCAACTATACCCTCCCAGCAACTGAGGAAAGGAAAACAAAAAACCCAACCAGGAGGCAGAAGAGGAAAAATAAACCTTTGGGGGTCATAGTGCCAGTAGCTGCCCACCCATCCTGGGCTTCTACACGTAGAAAACACTGCCAGTAGTAGCAGCTAAGACACATTATACTGCTAAGGACAGCATTGTGTAGGACAGTAAAAGCTGGATAAAGTGATGTTGAAGTGCAGGCGAGTTGATCACATCATCGTGGCAGGGGGTCTTTAGCTCCCGGCAACATGGAGCGATGGTTTCACCACTGGTCTCGTCTGACCTCATCAGCAGTAGAAGGTCAATAATCTGCACTTGTGGTTCAAAGAAACTCAAACAGAACAAGAGGGGGTTAGAATCTAATAACATTAAAAGAAAACACAATTAAACAGTGTTGATGAGATGAAGCAATGAAGCAATCGGATTCAACAGTACTTATATCGGAAATGCCAAGGAAAAGAGATATTTTAAGCAATGATTTAAATGCTGACACAGAAGGGGTGTTTCTGACACCATGGGTGCTCTACGGCTAAAGGCACTATTGTAATCTTTTTGCTTACAAGTACTTTAAGATAATCGGCATTTAATGATTGTCAGCAACGCTGTGGAACATAGAAGTCAATGATCTCACTAAGGTAACAGGAGTAATGCCATGTATGGCCTCATAAGTCAACAGTAAGAATTTTTAATCTACTGTAAACTTAACAGGAAGCCAATGTACGCATCTAAAAACCAGTGTTATATGGTCATACTTCCTGGTTTGAGTGACAATTCTAGTGGCAGCATTTTTGTTTTAAGTGTAGTTTGGATATGGTCTGGTCAGGACCGCTTGATAGCAGAGCTATCCAGCTGAGAAGCATCCTGTCTTCTTAGGAATCTCCATAGTTTAGCTATATTTCTTAACTGAAAGAAACAAGATCAATGCAGTTACAGCCTAGACTGGTGCAGTAACATGAGTGTGAAAGGACATGTTAGTGTCTAATAGAACACCCTTTTTTTTACGCACTCGGTACACTTGAACGTTGCTCTGTGAGAGCCAAAGGCTAGACGATTTGGTTATAGGCTGTAGCACTACCACCCACCACAAGTACTTCAGTTTTACTAGCCAAAACTTCCTAGCGTTACAGGACTGAAAATCATTACTCATCCACTGCTGTATATATTAGTAAAATATTTTGCTGAAAATACTGTATGTGATGGATTGTCGGGCTTAAAAGAAACGTATTACTGAGTATCTTCAGTATATGAATGAAAGCTCACAGTGTATTTATGGATAATATCAGGCAGTGGTAGCATAAAGAGGGAAAACGGTAACGGACCCAGTACAGAACCCTGTGTTACAAAGTGAAATGTTAATAAGTTGGCACAGGGATTATCAGAACAGGTGGGTTAAAAACAGGTTACTTTTTCATATGCTACCCACACTGAGAAGGAGGAAAGACACTGGGATATGGAGTCCCTTAACATTAGTGCAGTAACTCTCCTGCAGTGACTTAAAGCTACATCTTTCAAGCACCATGTCTGCATTCTTAACCACTCCAGTAGCTGTGCTTTATTTGGATTTTGACATTTTATTCAATGGCAAGTCTGATGTAATTGAATTTCCCCTGTGAATGTTCAATTTGAGACAATCCCCCCAGGGAGCAATGATGGGGTGCCAATTGAAAACATTGTATGAAATGATGAAATGCAGGAATTGCCCGAATACAAATAACATTTATCCCTTCCGTACCATAGTTCTGATGGTGTGATAGACACGAATTTGCCATTTTCAACCATTTCTCTTAGTGGAGAAGTTGTATACCAAATGTTCCAGTTGACTAAAAATATTTTTTTCTTTTTCCTCATTTATACATGAGAATTATGAAATTTAAAACATTTGCCAGTGAAAGGAAAATGTTCCAAACTTCATTTGTGTCAGTGGATGAATAAAATAATTCACAAATCATTTCAGACCTCATCCACAGGACTAAGGGAGGCAGTAAATTCCACAATAATGGCCTGATATTTAACTGCGTTAGAAAACGGCAGACTGAGGGATCTCTTGTCAGGTGTGGAAAGTCACAGCCATTGCTTGCTGTAATTTGAAGTGAGATCCCTTGAGGAGAGCCGATTGAGATGGGTACCTTGTTCACAAGGCAAGAGAAGATGAAAATGTTACTAGCCGGTATGTGAAACTTATTGGTGGTGATAGTCTGAGTTTTGGTCCTGTGTCCTCTGTGTGTGATACAAGACTATGATATAATTGAGTAGCAGAGGTTTTCAGCCTGGCTTTCTCTACTAAAATGTGCAGCTCTATAAATAAGTACATTTTATGACTCTTCTGATACATTTGACATTTAATCAATTAAATGATAAAAGTGGCACTTTTGTGTCTTTATTCTAACCCCAGGAATGGGTCCTGTACACATGAATGAGGTGGAATGCTCAGGGTTTGAGAAGTCCATCACTGAGTGCTACTTCAACCAGAACTCCCTGGGCTGCAGCCATGAGGAGGATGCAGCCGTGAAGTGCAATGTTCCAGCCATGAGATTCCAAGAGAGGGTAAGATGGCTTCATCCACTCAGCAGTGTAGCCAACATCAAGGCCCCCTGAGAGCTCCCATGAAGGTTGGGCCATTTCACATTGTGAAGCCCCCTAACCCCTTGGGGAAAAGTGGGGAAAAAAAAAACTCACACAATGCATGATAGTATTTAAATTTATACACTCAACTAGTTTGTATATTTTATTGGGTATAAATAATGCACGTGCAATTCAAAATCCAAAAATTTAATTGGCTGGCGTGAGGCATGGGCCAAACAACCCTGCTGCCCCCACGCATACATAACCTCATCTCTACAAAAAAATCATTGCACTCCTTGACAACAGGGAGTTAATACAGACAGTGCTGCTGGTTATATACTTTTTTTTTTTTTTTTTTTTTTTTCAAGGCCTCATTTTTTTAACCAAATAGTTCAGGGGAT